>JACEFZ010004582.1:177500-527500 GCA_014155875.1 Cepaea nemoralis
TTTAACTTTGACAGTGGAATACTCAGTCTACTCTTTTCGATTTAAAACTGTTGATGATATATTTATTTGCACTTGTGCAGGCGTCCTGCTAGCTTTTTGCCCCAGTCTTAGAAGGCTAACTGTCTGATCCAGTGTCCGGGATTGGAAAGGGAGGAAATACTATCATTTTCCTATTTTTAAAAAACCCATACCATGAATCTGCACAACTTAGAGGCGGCCGTTTTACCTCTAGAACTTACCTACCTACCTACCTACCTACCTACCTACCTACCTACCTACACACACACACACACACACACACACACATTCATTCATGTTATATGGAGTGAGTTAGCTTATTTGGACGTGCACAGAAGGCTACAGTATTACTATTCTTTGCTTCTCTCAGACTCAGGTGACACACGCATGGCAAAGCCCGTTACAAGCCACAAATACTGGCACTTCGCTGTGTAAATTTAACAAGGAAATGCTGGCTCGCCGGTCTCTAAGAGTTAATAATGCTTCCTACTGCCAAACAGCGTTGCTATTCGTTCACATCAAATTGTTTTCATTCAGATATACACACAATATAGGTATAAAACTTCTCAGCAATAGTCTAGAGCAGTGTTAGGGTTTCTAGGGTGGGGGGGGGGGGAAGAGGGGGAGACTTAAGATTATTTCAAGATCGGGTTTTAAAACAAGAATCGATTACTTGATATTCTTTTTCCCTCCATACTTTACAGTTCTTTACTTCTCGTTCTTCTGGAATTCGTTTATATCTTAAGTAGACCCTCAAATCACGTTTCATGTAGACGTCTAAACTTGTTCTAATATGTGTTATTAAATTTAGCTTCCATTGTTACATATACTTGTAGGGGTGGGAGAGGCGGTTATATGGAGTAAATACGAAAAGGCGGGGGGGGGGGGGGGGGGGGGAGAGAATTAATTCTGAAAATATGGTGAAGGGTGTGCATGGGCCAAAAAAAAAAAGGCTGAGAACCTCTGGTCTAGAGTAAAGCAAGACCGTGTAAATAGATATAAAGATCAACGGACTGATCAAAAATAGCATCGATAGCAGGTTCAAAACAAAAGCTACAATATAACACCGAATCAATATAATATTCTCCATTTAAATGCGCAGATCTGAACAAGAATACGCCTCTACACGCACAATCAAGAAAGATAAAGCCACTAGGAATTTTACCTTTGTATGATACTCGCTGTGATGATGATATTTGACCTGTTACATAATTATTTTCAAGAGGAGATAAGTACCTCTTCACAAAGGACGCTAATGGTAATGTAATTGCTGTCGACGTCCTGTATAATATGTTAACTGGAAAAATTGTATAGTGCAGAATAAAAGCTTCCATTGTAGAACGATACATACAGTGTCTATACAACGAAGGGAAGGAAACACATTTCAAAACTTAGAAACACAAGTTATAGTTTTAAAGAGCTTTTTAATATTACGTACAGTTTGAATGCACTCAGTTGGAGAGGAGGGAAAAAAAAGAAGATAAAAGATGGGTGACATTATGTCAGAAAAGATGTCAACTCACTAAAGCGTCATCAAGGCAAATTGGAGGTGTGAACCATCCCAAACCAAATCTCAGGTCTTGTCGTTTCCCCGTGTCTTTGCCATATTCTCCTTCTTCTTCTTCTGCCTTTATCTCTAATTGGAGCATAGGCATGGGCCCTCCACCAACTCACTCGTTTACTATCTCCGGCATCTCTTTTCCTTTCCTCCCTATATTTATTAATCTCTGTTTCTCTAATTTTCTCCTTCATGTATTTTTATGGTCTACCTCTATTTCGGTTCTCATGTGGGTTGCATGACAAAGGACATTATAGTTACACTGTTATCAGGTTTTCTTAGTGTGTGTGTCCTATCAGTCGACAGCGTCTCTTCCTCGTGGCTTGATTGGCGGATTCTAGTTGTTTTTAGTTGTCCTCTGTGCTTCCGATCTATACAGCAGCACTAATTTACCGTTAGAATTAAAGTGCCGGAATGAGATGGTACGATGTGCAACAGACAGTAAACAATAGAATGACGTGATGTGCGTTGGTTCAAGGCTTATGCTCCAATGGCGGAGGAGAAGAAGAAGAAGAAGAAGAAGAAGAAGAAGAAGAAGAAGAAGAAGAAGAAGAAGAAGAAGAAGAAGAAGAAGAAGAAGAAGAAGAAGAAAGAAGACGAAGACGATAAATACATGCATACAAACACAACACATACAGTCCACACCGAGGATAGAGCAGACGTATCTCTAAGCCACTCACAAAAATACACATACACAACAACTATATATATATATATATATATATATATTATATATATATATATATATTATACACACACACACATATACATCCATCATGTGCCATGCCGATAAGCGTGGGTGGTCATGTTCTGTCATCTCATTCGATCACCAGAGTCGTTGATCAGCTATGTGTGCCTGTCTCGACCATGGCACATGGCCCAAACCATCCAGGTATTTACTTCTCTGTCTTCTCCTTGGTCTCTTCCCTTCGATCTTGCCAGTCGTCACCAAGTTCTCCAAATTATTCTTCTCATAACATGCCCAAACAATTTTGACTGTTTACGTCTAATGACTCTAATCAGTTTATGATCTTCAATTTCTCTGAAAGACTTGTCATTGGTTTTTCTGTCTGTCCATGATATTCTTGCATTTTCTCAGAAACCACATTTCCACAGCCATCAGCTGTATTTCAGCTTGACGCTCATTGTCCACGCTTCACATCCATACAAAAGTATAGGTCTATGTAGCACTTCAACACTCTTTTCTCGTTTCATACACAAACACTCACTCTCTCTCTCTCTCTCTCTCTCTATCTCTCTCTCTCTCTCACACACACACTACATATATATTAATATATATGTGTGTGTCGTGTGTGTGTGTGTGTGTGTTAGTGTTTGTGTATGCACAGTAGTTCCCTGTACACCTTGATAGTTTATTGATTGCATATCGATGAATAATTGATTGTATTTGCCGTGATTTACAATAGATAAAAACATAAACTCGTGGACCCTAAACATATGTTGTCAAAACCCAACACATGAAATGTGTTTAAATTTATGCACCAGGTTTACATTATTGATCTGTAACAAGCTGTATACCAGCCTATTATCACAAACTACTGTCCATATGTGACATATTTACGAACTGACTAAAGCAGTACACATCATGATAATTATTCTCCCTGGCTGTAAGTCTGTAGTGATTCAACAGCATACTTTTACCACAGTGGTGGACTGGCTTAGCGGTTGGCAGCTTGCATGATGACAAGTGGACCGTGGGCCCTGATGAAGTGGACTCCCCTAAACATTAGACATTATGTTAAACATCTCTTTAATTATTTAGTAGCTCTGAACATCTGATGGGTCTTCTATCGGTTTAATCCTTCACTGATTAAAAACCAACGGACAAATGAACGCTGATCCTCTTTGGTGCATGCCACAAGTAGGGCGGCCATCTTTGAACGGTCCTTATGGCGTCACCGGTTCGTCTGCGCTTGGTGTCACATGCTTAACACTCTTGGCATCCTTAACATCAATATTGACAGGTTACAAGAAATCCATCCATCATGTGCATGCCGATAAGCATGGGAGGTTATGTTCTGCCTTCACACTCGATCATGATGTTGATGATTATGATAATGATGATGATGAACCAACACTGCGAAAATGCGTTACTGGTTGGTTTTTATTATTATATATTAACACCAACATGCTGCTGTGTTCGTATTGTAGCATCACCCAATGAGGCCCTGTTTACACGTAAGATTTATCATTCACTGCGGAACTATTTAGACCCGACAGTCGGAAGAGTGCCGGCTTTCGAACACATTTCGTGCGCCGCTTACCACACGTTCAAAGCGCGGCAGCGACCGATTTGGCAGCAGACCGTGTCGCGCTGGGGGATTAAACGTGTAGTACGGGAGCTGGTCGTTCAGACAGCAATGGCAAACTACTGAACGTAATACTGCCAAGACATCAACAACAGCAGTAAAATGCTGGTGTTGACAGCGATGTCCTGTAAATAGATATGCAACAAAAAAAATAAATAAATAAAAGCTTACCATTGCTTTCCAAACGATTAATCCTCAAAACCAGCAAAATCAACACAAAGCAGTCTGCCTCAAAATCATCCAAAGTTGATTTTGCACACTCAACTTGATATGTTGGGGAATTAAAAACTGTTTTCGCTTGCCCTAGGCCACAGCACTGTCTCTTTCTTTGTAAACACATAATAATGAACCATCTCAGTGAAGTAATCAAGAACTAAATGCACCAGAATAAAGCTAGCATCCTATACTATGTATTATCCTATTTCCCCCTGGAGGAGCGCAATTGGGAGGGTACAAGCCTACCCTAGTGTTAGGAAATGCAATCTAAAAACTAAATGTCATGACAGGACAGACCAGGCCCTAAGCCTTGGTCAACACTGGTGTGGGATGGAAGCTTCAATAGGCAGACAGTTAGAGCATGTTTTACTGATCGGCAGCTTCTGCAGCTTGTCTTGTTCCAGGCTTATTGGTTTATTGGTTTACCTTTCATCTGGAGTAACTAGGCAGGCTGAGCAAGGGTCATGCTCTATGCGCAATACTTGGTCTCTAAATTCAGCCAAGCTTTGTGCTATGGAGAGTATAACTCCATTTTAAAAATTATCGTTATACAAGACGGCCCTGGGGCAGTCATTTTTCCTTATTTGAAACAAAAAATACTTCCTGAAATAAGCAATTACCCTTACTAACATGTGCTCATATGTTCATTTTATTTATCTTGTCTTTCTCTATTTTTTCAATGTTACTTTTGAATTTAGATGTTGGTATTTTCTTTTTGCTTTTGTTTTCTTTATGCGTGTTTTGATTTCTATATCAACTATTTAGTGTGTTTTGCTATATTTTTTTTCTAATATCAGCTGAGTGATTTTGCTACATATGTTTTTATCACCAGATTCTATTTTAAAATACTTTGTACATATGTGTTGTATTATCATATTCTCTCTTGAAATACTTGGCTATATTTGTTTTTATCATCAGATTCTTGACTTTGGGACCCAAGGAGCTCGCCAGTTGTTCAACAATCTCTGGAGAGGTATCTTTCCGCAGTTGGTCGATTTGAGACAGAACGAATGTCTGAATCACATTTGTATAGTAGATGTACGGACAAGGATCAGAGGCAAAATCTGCTGGACAAATTCCTAGAGTGTTGCATCCAGGTTGGCTGTTTTAAATCATTCTGTTGTTTTGAAGTTTTTGTAATTATATTCATATTGTTATCTCTGTTGACAATGAAAATAGCTAGAATATACAGCATTAGAGAGAAATAATGTATTGAGAGAGGGAGAGAGAGAGAGAGAAGAGAGAGAGAGAGAGACAGAGACAGAGAGACAGAGAGAGAGACAGAGTGACAGAGAGATGTAGGTGTCAGTGATAGCCTAGGCAAAGAATTTTTCTGAAAAACAAAACAACAACCTAGAGATGATAACTACTACTTTAAGAATGATGTATTGATGATATCAGTCACATTTCCTCATGTAGTTCAAAAAAGGTAAACATCTAAAGCTAACGTACAAAAAGAAAATATGATATTAACATGAGTCATTTTAATTTAAAATGTACACCAGTCGCGAGGAGAGCATCATGACACTAACCAAGTAAAAGTGAACTCTTATAGAAAATCTAAACAAAAGTGATGCTTCAATGACTGTGTGTATGTCAGCCTGTTTATAAACTAGGTGTTGGCCCACTAATGTAGCACAATGTCTAAAGGAAGAGAAATGACTTTTTTTTTGCTGGGGTTTTACGCCGTGATTGGTCTCTTCTGCAAAGCAGCCTACCAAAGCATTGCACAAATTCTGCATCCCAGTCAGGAGTCTTCAAGAATATTGTGCTTATGAAACTGGATATGGAGTTCAAATTTGAACTCTTGCTCTTCGGGCACAAGGTAGTATACACATGGGAAGAGGAGGCCAGAGTTTTTATTGGTATTCTTGTAGCCAAAAAGTAAAAAGTATGTAAACAGATTACGTCATGGTTGGGATTCACAGGGAAGAGTCAATCACACCTCATATCATTGGCACCTTTCCGTCTTGACAGACGATAGTTTGGTACATTGTGCTTTAAAAAGGCTTAATAACTACGATCCATGGCGGTGGCGAGTGTGGCTGGTAAGGCCAATTCTTGCTGCAAATGTTTGCCCACAGTAGGTGCATGTGAAAACATGGTCATTTCCACCATTTTGCACCATCTTACGTCTCTCACGCTCTGTGTGTGCTTTATCTGCAATCATTTTCTCCTTTGTCTTTATTCCGTTTCTGATAGTTGCCCTCCATGCAACACGTTCAGCGGCGACGTGCTCCCAATGTGCATTATCAATGCCTGTATCAATCATGTCCCGCTTACACACATCTTTGTATCGTAGTAGAGGCCGACCCTGAGATCTCCTACCCGTCTGTAATTCACCAAAAAAGATGTCCTTTGGTATTCTACCATCATCCATCCTCCTAACGTGTCCTATCCATCTAAGTCTACGAAGACTGAGCATGGAATACACCGTCACACAACCTGATCTTTCCAATACTTCAGTATTTGTGATTTTGTCTTGCCACTTAATACCAAGTATTCTTCGCAGACACCGCATATGAAAGCTGTTTAAACGTTTCTCTTGGCGTGAGTAAGTTGTCCAGGTTTCACTGCCATAAAGAAGAGTACTAAGGACACAGGCTTGGTAGACGAGGACTTTTGTTTTGGCAGTAAGCTTCCTGTTCTCCCAGACTCTTTTTGCTAACATGTTCATTGTTGTTGCTGCCTTGCCAATCCTGATGTTGATTTCCTGATCGAGGGATAATTTGCTATTTACCTCTGATCCTAGATATGTAAAATGGTCTACTATCTCCAGTTCGGCGTCGTCAATAAAGATTGATGGTACACCATGTGCACCTTGTGACATAATCTGTGTCTTCTTTTTGTTAATTGTTAAACCAAATTCAGAACAAGCATTGGAGAATGCAGATAGTAGATGTTGTAATTCTTCCTCAGAGTGGGTCGTAATCGCAGCATCATCCGCAAAAAGCAACTCTCTGATTAGTACCCTGCTAATTTTGGTCTTGGCCTTCAATCTCTGAGCATTATAGAGGCCACCATCTGAGCGTGAGTGAATGTATATACCATCATCCTGATCACGAAAGGCATATTTCAGTAGAAGTGAAAAGTATATCCCAAAGAGGGTGGGGGCTAGCACACAGCCTTGCTTAACTCCACTCTTGATTTCAAACTCTTCTGAAGTTGAGCCATCAAACTTGATTATACCCTTCATGCCTGTGTGGAACGATTCCACAATGGACAGAAGAGTTGGTGGGCAGCCAATCTTCTTTAGTGCTTTGAACAGACCCTCACGACTGACCAAATCGAATGCCTTTGTGAGGTCGATGAAGGCAATAAACAGTGGCTGATTTTGTTCCCGGCATTTTTCTTGCATCTGTCGCAATGAGAATATCATATCAATGGTAGACCGGTTCTGACGGAAGCCACACTGTGATTCGGGGTAGACTTGATCTCCCAGGACTTGAAGTCTGTGCAGGACAATTCTGGCAAATACTTTCCCAACAATACACAGAAGTGAGATACCCCTATAGTTGTTACAGTCGCTCCGATCTCCCTTGTTCTTGTACAGCGTTATGATGTTTGAATCTTTGAAATCCTGTGGGACTTGTCCTTCTCGCCAGCATAGCTCTATTAGCTGGTGGATCTGTAGAGCGAGTGTGTCTTGCCCACTCCTGATCACCTCTATTGGAATCCCATCCTTACCTGGAGCCTTGCCAGATGCAAGCTCATTTATAGCACACTTAACTTCTGTTATAGTGGGAAGTGTGTCCAGGTGGTCAAGAGTTGGCAGGGCCTCTATGGCGTTGAGGGCATCATCCGCTAGCTTGGTCTCACTTGAGTAAAGCTCTAAATAGTGCTCGACCCATCTATCCATCTGCTGTTTCTTATCAGTGATGATTTCTCCAGTCAAGGTTTTCAGCGGTGCACTTCTTTTGATCATTGGACCACAGGCTTTCTTTATCCCTTCATACATGCTTCTGATGTTTCCCTTATCACTTGCGATTTGAATGGACTCACATAACTTGATCCAATAGTCATTCGCACACTGCCTGGCAGCCTTTTGTACATCCTTCCTTGCTTGCTTCAGCTCACTCAGAGTGTTACGCGTTGGTCTTTCCTTGTTTCTTAAGAGAGCTATCTTCTTTTTATCAATCAAGGGCTGCAGTATCTGGCTGTTTGCCGCAAACCAGTCCTGCCTCTTATGATCCACAGTGCCGTAAACCCCTACCGCTGTTTTATAAATAGTTTCCTTAAGTTTACTCCATTTATCATTTACTATACAATTTTCTGATGTATCATTGAAAGCGTCTTCAAGTTGCTGTTGAAATTCAAAGCACTTTCCAGGATCGTGAGTGTTAGTAATATTAATCCTGGGGCTAGACTTGTGTTTAGCTGTGTAGATTCTCTTTGGTCTCAGTCTAACCCTTGCAACAACCAAAGAATGATCTGTATCACAGTCAGCACTGTGGTAACTTCGAGTAATGATGTATGGTTCGACTAGAACGAAAAATGGGCGTTTGGCTCGGGTAGATTTTAACATAGGAAAGAAATGTAGTCAAGCAAAATGGATGGATACTAGGTGAGACAATGTAAAGACGGAAAATTGTAGAGTACTACTTGACCATTTTTTTTTCTGAAAGAAATAAATGGCTTAAATGGGGGAGGGCGGGGATATAATAAAACGTCCTACCCTTTCCTATTATTGACTCCCTAAAAATAAACAACCTCTTCAATTACTGTTTAAGTAACTTACTTAATGTAGGAGAAAATAAATCAGTGATAGACTGACCGTGGCAGCTTAATTTATTTGGCTTTATTTTGGCCTACTCACCTGGCCAACAGTCGTCGACTGAGTGAAAAAAAAGGGACTAAAGTAGCCATTTTAGTGCAGACTAAGAAAGGAAACAGACGTGCGTTCCCCGTGTGGGGTTTCTTTCCCCGTGTGGGGAAAGGTAATTTTGCCTTTTAAAACCATGATTCTCTTCAGCTATTGGTATGTTATATCTACATTATTAAGATGTATTTATGTATTACATAGAACAGTATGTTTAATTAAGAACAAGTTAGAATATTAGGTCAACAATTCTCTTAAACCAGGCTGGATGATGTTTACCAATGAAAAACATGTGGGTGCCACGCTGTAATTTTTCCTGTCTTACAATTTCAATCCCTATGGTTAAAATTTTTATAGGCATTATGAACTTATATCTAACTAATAGGCTTATAACTAGAAATATTATCTGTACCGTAGAATATCAAACTCAGGTAAAAACCACATTCTAGGCATTTTCTCAAGGTGGGAACAGACCTTGATACATACGTCAGTAGAGAACTTGTGTCTGTCAATTCATATCCCTATGTTAAAACTTCTATGCACTGTGAACAATATCTCACTATTTATGCTTAAATCTGCAAATAATCTATGTACTGTAGAGATTGAACTCTAAAGGACAGTTTCAAAGGTGTTTTATCCATGCGGGGACATACACATGATTACGCATATTCCTGACTCTTAGTCAGGGGATAAAATATTCGCCACATCATAATCTGTAAACTTGGAACTATAGTGCTAAATTTTAGTACCATCCTTTTGTTAACAGATTAGTAACCACTCCATATGAGAGGGGACATGTAATCATTTCATAAAACTATTGCTAGGGACATGCGATGTTTGAGAATATAAAATTCAAAAACAATTAAAGTAAACGCTGTGATATAAAGGAATGTTCGGATAGGATGTACCTTCAATCCGCATGCCTCACTGTAGTAGGAACAAAAGCGAAGATTGATGTGAATAAATTGCTTTGCAATATTCAGAAGACTAGACCATATGCATAAGTTATTCTAATAAATACACTCCGAATAATAGCAGTCATTGGCAAAATATATCAACAGCGGTTACTATTCCTCATGTGCTGTACGCAGGGGGGGGAAGCAATATATGTTTTAGTTTATGAATTAAATCCTGAAGAAAATCCAAAAACCTAGGCTCCCTGCATCATCATTATGATTAATTATTATGTATGATTTATCATGTACTTTAATATCAGAGAAATGTACATGTATGTTTTTTTCTGTTATGAGAATTTTCTTTGTTCTGATTGTTACTTTTTCCTGTGGGAATATACATTTTAATGTTACCCTTGGGGACATGAGGATATTGATAGAAGAATCCATGTGTTATTCCAGTACTTAAGAAGCCAATGTTGAATAGTCTGACCTAAGGATGATTTATAGTGCCGAAAGGAAGACGCGGGCATTAGAAACCACAGAGATTCTGTATAGGCTATTCTCTTCAAGTAATGAGAGAGACAATATCAACATGTGGATGGGACAGAATGACTTCACTCATCGAAATAGTCCAGTAAACAAACAGAACAAAATATTAAGTGAGAAAATACACTTACTCACTATTAAGAGTCAGAATGGCTCTACTCAGCAATGAGGGACAGTGGAACGTGGACACAAACTCCTTCCCCCTTCTCCCCTTGTTGTTTGTATTTTTGTTTTGTAATTGTCTTGTGAAAGTTAAACACATCACAGTAGGTTAATGCTCGTGTTGTATTCTGTCATCCCTTTCTATAGAAGAGAAGCGAGTGGTGGTTTTGGTGGGACTGCATTTCATAACTATCATCAGGATCCTGGGTTAAAAGCACTGATGAAGGTGAGTCAGGACCCTAAATGGCTTAACCATGTTCTGGATCTATAAATAACATCAATGTTTACTGCTGCACTCATAAGCTGCAAACGCAAGCAAAAAGAGATACATACGAAGACAAACTGACGGTGTGATTGAGGGAAGTCCTATTTTAGTAGGAATATCCAGGATGGACTTTAAGATAATAAAAATCTACAAAGATGAAGATCAACAGAGTACTGACAACAGTGTATCGTCTTCATTACTTCTGAGAAGTATCACCATCTATGACCTGGCTCATCATTCAACCAAGTCAGTGAAAACTGGGACAATCTTCTATAAAGTTACTAAAACTAACAACAGTTAGTACCTTCAAGTTAATATCCAACAATGGATAAGTCTTCGAAAAGAACGTCTCCACAGCTGCCAACAATGTTAAACATAAAGATTCAGATATTCACCACCAAGTTCTAGCTATGAACACCGACTCAAACAAATGGGAAGAGACACTGAAACAAACTTTATAAGCCAATACAAGCAACTTCAGAAACCTCTGAAACCATAACTACCACCAGATTACCTCAAGGTTCCAAAACCTGAACACATAAAAAAATGGACCAATGAAAGCAGCTAGCGGAGTAAATGCCTTTACACCCTGCAAAACCACATGACTCACCTGATGGCTTGCAACCCTGGATATGTGGTGGAATAATATTCTTCAGTCTCATGTCTGCAGCAGAATTCCTGGAATTAATTCCAGATGAACCAAATGAATAACAAGCAGAATTGTATGTCTACACTGAAAAGTAAATAAATGAATCAGAACTCTATGCTGGTCCCATGTCGGCCTAACTGCCCCATCATCAAGTGTGGGATGGCCTATCAACATGAACCGAGTATGTGACAAAACCTCTTGAACTAAATTGGGAAACGTTAACGTAAACCGAGCTGTTGGACAGTCGTCATCTTTCATCGATAAGATGATATAGGGAAGAAACTTCGCAAGAGCTTAAGGTGCATCTCTGAAAGATGACAGACCTAGGCACCAATTTCATTGGAAAAAAAAACTCAATGGCAAAAGAGTATTCTTGAATTCAGCTCCACGGAGGAGATATGTATATGTGGTGAATTTATGTCCTAATAGGGATTATAAGTATTTCCGCAACCAACTTCAGTGGACATTTAAAACATGACTGTGAGTATTTATTGCTGCAGGATAATTATGGACATAAAGCTTAGCACTGGAGAGGAATATCCACCCGCAATGCCTAAATGAAACCACTATAATTATTAATTACATTATTAGTATCAACTGTTTCATGTGTGTTTTTTTTCTTCTTCTATGACATGGTGTCATCGTCTTGCTCATGTATAGGTATCTGAGCTCGGGTTCACACAGGCAACAACAAACTCCGTTAAAATATAATATCTAACATTTATTGTAGTTCACTATACAGTGCGTTGGCCGCAGTGGGTTAACAATCCGCGCTGAGTTGCATATCACAGAGATTTAACATCATCACACATAGTTATCACAAACATCCTAGCAAACTATCTAGCATATGTCTATGAACCCCAAATACACATGGGTTTAATCTATTAATCTATTGAGTCCCTCTAAGGCAGGCCCTGTTGCCTCTCTGATGGTCCGTCTGTCCTCTGACGGTCCACACGTGTCCCAATCCGACACGGGTGGTAACTCTGTCCGAGTTCCTCGTGGACCCCGCAATAGGCGGGCCACATCAGTGTCCACGGGACAGTGGGACTCAATGACCAGTCCTTCGAGAAGGCTCTAGATTACTCTGGCCTTCGAGTGGACTGACTTCTTTCCCTTGGCGGGAGTTGTAGCCCTTTGACTCATGTCTATAAATGTGAGTCTGTGACACATGGAAAAGGTAAAGAGTGTTTTATTTGGTCATGAAGTATAACTAACGGGTTATGTTATGGTATATATGTATAGTATTTTGACACCAACTCATTATTTTTAAAAATGAGAAAATTGTAAAAGGTGTCAGAAACAAATGTTTATATGTTGGGGTTCTATGTACTTTGATCATTATTTGCCTTAATTATGAGGGAAAATGAAAGTAGACCAATTTGTGGTTGTTGTGTGTTTGTAATAACCTTGTTTTTTCTGGGTCACTGGGTACCTATTCGTAACAATGCAAATATTCCCATGCCTGTCTGAAAATGCATAGTGTTTATTACACACACACACACCACACACACACACACACACACACACACACACCACACACACACGCCACAACATATAATATAATATATATAATATATATATATATATATATTATATATATCTATATATATATATATATATAAAACTACAGATTTTTGATTTAATACTTGAACTGTTTGTCCAAAATTTGTTGATGTGTACATCAAGTAAATGTGATGTTTCATCAGTGGTTGTTATATGTTGTGAACAATCAATGTCTTCTAGCACTATAGTCAATTTTAAAGGGTGATAAGTGGAATGGAGATGTACTCATAAATACAATTATGAACAGGATTGAACTATTTCCTTCTTGTGTTTATGGTAGAATTCCATGATCACATCAATGGGCTAAATAATAGAGAATCAAATTAAATCCCCCTAGGACAACTTAACATAATATTCTCATAGATTCAAATCCACATCCCACAGTATAGATAGATAGATAGATAGATAGATAGATAGATAGATAGATAGATAGATAGATAGATAGATAGATAGATAGATAGATAGATAGACAGATAGATAGATAGATAGATAGATAGATAGATAGATAGATAGATAGATAGATAGAGATAGATAGATAGATAGATAGATATTGGTCGGTCTGTCGGTTGGTCGTTCTGCCGGCCGGCAGGCAGGCAGGCAGGCAGGTAGGCAGATAGATAGATAGATTGATAGATAGATAGATAGACAGATAGATAGATAGATAGATAGATAGATAGATAGATAGATAGATAGATAGATAAGCAGGAAGGCAGGCAGGCAGGGCGGGCGGGCGGGTGTACGGGTGAGGTGGCAGACAGACAGGCAGGCAGACAGACAGACAGACAGACAGACAGACAGACAGACAGATAGACAGATAGACAGATAGATAGATAGATAGATAGATAGATAGATAGATAGATAGATAGATAGATAGATAGATAGATAGATAGATAGATAGATAGATAGATCCCCGCCAGAAGCCGGGCCTTGTCAGCTAGTTTATTTATATAATCACGTTTCATGAAAGAACCCCCATTTGGAGACACCTCTGAATCTTCGCGCTGTTTTGTTTCAAAACTTTTTTTTAAATGCCGGGACGTGTCTTGGTGAAGCTGTAATACTGTTAAAATCATGGACGTAATCTCTATTTCGTAATTAATATACCGCATATAAACTAACTTTGAGATCTGCTGTAAAATCTCCAGAACAAAAATTTTTTTGTTGGGTGGACATAATCATAAGGTTATATACTAAATCTCATCATTTTCCCTCAGTTGGTTACTGAGATATTGAATTTTATATTGAGGCAACAAAAAAAAGAAACAAAAAAAAAACACACACTATAACAACAATTGCTTGATAGAAGATCATGAAAATAAAACATTATATACGTCTATTCCAAAAGAGAAAGAGAGAGAGAGAGAGAGAGAGAGAGAGGAGAGAGAGAGAGAGAGAGAGAGAGAGAGAGAGAGAGAGAGAGAGAGAGAGAGAGAGAGAGAGAGAACAACACAGCGTCCTTTTGTCATATAATGAGAGAGGGACACTGGACAACATCGTGACGACTAGAATCATGGAGGAGAAGAGGCAGACAAAGAGACTGATGTTGGATGGACTGAAACGGTGGCATGGGTGAATATCATCAACAGAGTTTATTTGGAGCACCATAGACCAAGATCTGTGGAGAGACATGAACGCCTACGCCAGATTGCTGCGCAGTGATGATGCTGGTTGGATGAGCGATGTCTTTTAATGCGGCGGGTAACATTCATTACAAACGGATCCACTATCACGACTGTAATATACATGTCCAATGAGTCAAACAAAATCAACGTTTATAACATAATACAAATGATTACTACTCACACAGCAGCAGGTCATCATCTTTCAACTGGAAAACATAGTTCTGTCAATAGCGAAAACTGAACAGTTATTGCCGCCAACTGCAAAAGCTAATACATTATTGTTAACAACGACTGACAACTGAACAGTTATTACCGCCAACAGCAAAAGCTAATAAATTTTATTGTCACCAACAATGAAAACTGAAAAGTTATTGCCGCCAACTGCGAAAGCTAAAAGAAGTTATTGTCACCAACAATGAAAACCGAAAAGTTATTTCCATCAACAGCTGAAAACTAAAAAGTTACTGAAACCAACAATGAACACCTGAAAGAATATTAATACCATATGTGACCATCGAAAATTGTAAACCTTATTGCATACAACGGCGAAATCTGAAAAGTGATTGCTAGCAACAGCGAAAACTGAAAAGTTATTCTCACGAACGCAGGCACCCTGAAAAGATATTGACACCATCTGTGAAAACCGAAAACGTATTCCAACAATGATGAAAGCTAAGAAGTTATTTCCACCAACAATCAAATCATTACAGATCCTCGTGAGAGTTCCAGTCTTCTTTTAAATATTCGACAAAGACAATCTTACCATTTACCTACGTTCGAAACACAGTTTTGACCGATGTGACAGCAGACCATGAGGCGCTGGGTTTTAATGTGATGGTATGGGAGCTGGTCGTTCAGAAAGCAATGGCAAACTACGGAACGTAAACCCGCCAAGACATCAACAACAGCAGTGCTGGTATTGACAACGATGTCCTGTAAAAGGGATATGAATAAAAATCTTACCACAGTAAACGCACTTCTGGCACCAGTAGGGATCTAAGTCTGTGTGTATACCAGAGTCACATAAACTTTAAATATTTTGTGTGTGAGTTAAGTTAGTTGTGTGTCTTTCACAAGACATCCTTATACACCCCAGCATTTATTGCTTGTTTGTGATTTTCTAGGCAAATTTTACGTTCAGTAGATTGCCTTTGTTTTCTGAACGGCCACCAACGCAAAGCAATATGCTCTCAAATGCCCAGCCTTGACTTCGAACCGGATATGTCGGGATTGTGAAACTGCGTTGACTACACCTAAGCCACTGTCGCCAACCCATTGTCGAAACGTATTTTAATGTGAAATTTAACTTTGACAGTGGAATACTCAGTCTACTCTTTTCGATTTAAAACTGTTGATGATATATTTATTTGCACTTGTGCAGGCGTCCTGCTAGCTTTTTGCCCCAGTCTTAGAAGGCTAACTGTCTGATCCAGTGTCCGGGATTGGAAAGGGAGGAAATACTATCATTTTCCTATTTTTAAAAAACCCATACCATGAATCTGCACAACTTAGAGGCGGCCGTTTTACCTCTAGAACTTACCTACCTACCTACCTACCTACCTACCTACCTACCTACCTACACACACACACACACACACACACACACATTCATTCATGTTATATGGAGTGAGTTAGCTTATTTGGACGTGCACAGAAGGCTACAGTATTACTATTCTTTGCTTCTCTCAGACTCAGGTGACACACGCATGGCAAAGCCCGTTACAAGCCACAAATACTGGCACTTCGCTGTGTAAATTTAACAAGGAAATGCTGGCTCGCCGGTCTCTAAGAGTTAATAATGCTTCCTACTGCCAACAGCGTTGCTATTCGTTCACATCAAATTGTTTTCATTCAGATATACACACAATATAGGTATAAAACTTCTCAGCAATAGTCTAGAGCAGTGTTAGGGTTTCTAGGGTGGGGGGGGGGGGGGGGAACTTAAGATTATTTCAAGATCGGGTTAAAACAAGAATCGATTACTTGATATTCTTTTTCCCTCCATACTTTACAGTTCTTTACTTCTCGTTCTTCTGGAATTCGTTTTATATCTTAAGTAGACCCTCAAATCACGTTTCATGTAGACGTCTAAACTTGTTCTAATATGTGTTATTAAATTTAGCTTCCATTGTTACATATACTTGTAGGGGTGGGAGAGGCGGTTATATGGAGTAAATACGAAAAAGGCGGGGGGGGGGGGGGGGGGGGGGAGAGAATTAATTCTGAAAATATGGTGAAGGGGTGCATGGGCCAAAAAAAAAAAAAGGCTGAGAACCTCTGGTCTAGAGTAAAGCAAGACCGTGTAAATAGATATAAAGATCAACGGACTGATCAAAAATAGCATCGATAGCAGGTTCAAACAAAAGCTACAATATAACACCGAATCAATATAATATTCTCCATTTAAATGCGCAGACTGAACAAGAATACGCCTCTACACGCACAATCAAGAAAGATAAAGCCACTAGGAATTTACCTTTGTATGATACTCGCTGTGATGATGATATTTGACCTGTTTACATAATTATTTTCAAGAGGAGATAAGTACCTCTTCACAAAGGACGCTAATGGTAATGTAATTGCTGTCGACGTCCTTGTATAATATGTTAACTGGAAAATTGTATAGTGCAGAATAAAAGCTTCCATTGTAGAACGATACATACAGTGTCTATACAACGAAGGGAAGGAAACACATTTCAAAACTTAGAAACACAAGTTATAGTTTTAAAGAGCTTTTTAATATTACGTACAGTTTGAATGCACTCAGTTAGAGAGGCAGGGGGGAAAAAAAACAAGATAAAAGATGGGTGACATTATGTCAGGAAAAGATGTCAACTCACTAAAGCGTCATCAAGGCAAATTGGAGGTGTGAACCATCCCAAACCAAATCTTCATGTCTTGTCGTTTTCCCCGTGTCTTTGCCATATTCTCCTTCTTCTTCTTCTGCCTTTTATCTCTAATTGGAGCATAGGCATGGGCCCTCCACCAACTCACTCGTTTACTATCTCCGGCATCTCTTTTCCTTTCCTCCCTATATTATTAATCTCTGTTTCTAATTTTCTCCTTCATGTATGTTATGGTCTACCTCTATTTCTGTTCTCATGTGGGTTGCAGACAAAGGACATTATAGTTACACTGTTATCAGGTTTTCTTAGTGTGTGTCCTATCAGTCGCCAGCGTCTCTTCCTCGTGGCTTGATTGGCTGGATTCTAGTTGTTTTAGTTGTCCTCTGTGCTTCCGATCTATACAGCAGCACTAATTTACCGTTAGAATTAAAGTGCCGGAATGAGATGGTACGATGTGCAACAGACAGTAAACAATAGAATGACGTGATGTGCGTTGGTTCAAGGCTTATGCTCCAATGGCGGAGGAGAAGAAGAAGAAGAAGAAGAAGAAGAAGAAGAAGAAGAAGAAGAAGAAGAAGAAGAAGAAGAAGAAGAAGAAGAAGAAGAAGAAGAAGAAGACGAAGACGATAAATACATGCATACAAACACACACATACAGTCCACACCGAGGATAGAGCAGACGTATCTCTAAGCCACTCACAAAAATACACATACACACAACTATATATATATATATATATATATATATATATATATATATATATATATATACACACACACACATATACATCCATCATGTGCCATGCCGATAAGCGTGGGTGGTCATGTTCTGTCATCTCATTCGATCACCAGAGTCGTTGATCAGCTATGTGTTGCTGTCTCGACCATGGCACATGGCCAAACCATCCAGGTATTTACTTCTCTGTCTTCCCCTTGGTCTCTTCCCTTCGATCTTGCCAGTCGTCACCAAGTTCTCCAAATTATTTCTTCTCATAACATGCCCAAACAATTTTGACTGTTTACGTCTAATGACTCTAATCAGTTTATGATCTTCATTTATTTCTTGAAAGACTTGTTCATTGGTTTTTCTGTCTGTCCATGATATTCTTTGCATTTTCTTCAGAAACCACATTTCCACAGCCATCAGCTGTATTTCAGCTTGACTGCTCATTGTCCACGCTTCACATCCATACAAAAGTATAGGTTCTATGTAGCACTTCAACACTCTTTTTCTCGTTTCATACACAAACACTCACTCTCTCTCTCTCTCTCTCTCTCTCTCTCTCTCTCTCTCACACACACACTACATATATATATATATATATATGTGTGTGTGTGTGTGTGTGTGTGTGTGTTAGTGTTTGTGTATGCACCAGTAGTTCCCTGTACACCTTGATAGTTTATTGATTGCATATCGATGAATAATTGATTTGTATTTGCCGTGATTTACAATAGATAAAAACATAAACTCGTGACCTAAATATTATGTTGTCAAACCCAACACATGAAATGTGTTAAATTTATGCACCAGGTTTACATTATTGATTGTAACAAGCTGTATACCAGCCTATTATCACAAACTACTGTCCATATGTGACATATTTACGAACTGACTAAAGCAGTACACATATGATAATTATTCTCCCTGGCTGTAAGTCCTGTAGTTGATTCAACAGCATACTTTACCACAGTGGTGGACTGGCTAGGGTGGCAGCTTGCATGATGACAAGTGGACCCGTGGGGCCCTGATGAAGTGGACTCCCCTAAACATTAGACATTATGTTAA
Source organism: Cepaea nemoralis (assembly GCA_014155875.1). Lineage (NCBI taxonomy): Eukaryota > Metazoa > Mollusca > Gastropoda > Stylommatophora > Helicidae > Cepaea > Cepaea nemoralis. The sequence continues at coordinate 196,780 of JACEFZ010004582.1, forward strand.
ACATCTCTTTAATTATTTAGTAGCTTGAACATATGATGGGTTTCTATCGGTTTAATTCCTTCACTGATTAAAAACCAACGGACAAATGAACGCTGATCCTCTTTGGTGCATGCCACAAGTAGGGCGGCCATCTTTGAACTGTCCTTATGGCGTCACCGTGTTCGTCTGCGCCTTGGTGTCACATGCTTAACACTCTTGGCATCCTTAACATCAATATTGACAGGTTACAAGAAATCCATCCATCATGTGCATGCCGATAAGCATGGGAGGTTATGTTCTGCCTTCACACTCGATCATGATGTTGATGATTATGATAATGATGATGATGAACCAACACTGCGAAAATGCGTTACTGGTTGGTTTTTATTATTATATATTAACCAACATGCTGCTGTGTTTCGTATTGTAGCATCACCCAATGAGGCCCTGTTTTACACGTAAGATTTATCATTCACTGCGGAACTATTTAGACCCGACAGTCGGAAGAGTGCCGGCTTTCGAACACATTTCGTGCGCCGCTTACCACACGTTCAAAGCGCGGCAGCGACCGATTTGGCAGCAGACCGTGTCGCGCTGGGGATTTAACGTGTTAGTACGGGAGCTGGTCGTTCAGACAGCAATGGCAAACTACTGAACGTAATACTTGCCAAGACATCAACAACAGCAGTAAAATGCTGGTGTTGACAGCGATGTCCTGTAAATAGGATATGCAACAAAAAAAATAAATAAATAAAAGCTTACCATTGCTTTCCAAACGATTAATCCTCAAACCAGCAAAATCAACACAAAGCAGTCTGCCTCAAAATCATCCAAAGTTGATTTTGCACACTCAACTTGATATGTTGGGGAATTAACAACTGTTTTCGCTGCCCCTAGGCCACAGCACTGTCTCTTTCTTTGTAAACACATAATAATGAACCATCTCAGTGAAGTAATCAAGAACTAAATGCACCAGAATAAAGCTAGCATCCTATACTATGTATTATCCTATTTTCCCCCTGGAGGAGCGCAATTGGGAGGGTACAAGCCTTACCCTAGTGTTAGGAAATGCAATCTAAAAACTAAATGTCATGACAGGACAGACCAGGCCCTAAGCCTTGGTCAACAACTGGTGTGGGATGGAAGCTTCAATAGGCAGACAGTTAGAGCATTGTTTTACTGATCCGGCAGCTTCTGCAGCTTGTCTTGTTCCAGGCTTATTGGTTTATTGGTTTACCTTTCATCTGGAGTAAACTAGGCAGGCTGAGCAAGGGATCATGCTCTATGCGCAATACTTGGTCTCTAAATTCAGCCCAAGCTTTGTGCTATGGAGAGGTATAACTCCATTTTAAAAATTATCGTCTATCAAGACGGCCCTGTGGCAGTCATTTTTCCTTATTTGAAACAAAAAATACTTCCTGAAATAAGCAATTACCCATTACTAACATGGTGCTCATATGTTCATTTTATTTATCTTGTCTTTCTCTATTTTTTCCAATGTTACTTTTGAATTTAGATGTTTGTATTATCTTTTTGCTTTTGTTTTCTTTATGCGTGTTTTTTGATTTCTAATATCAACTAATTGTAGTGTGTTTTTGCTATATTTTTTTTCTAATATCAGCTGAGTGATTTTGCTACATATGTTTTTATCACCAGATTCTATTTTAAAATACTTTGTTACATATGTGTTGTATTATCATATTCTCTCTTGAAATACTTGGCTATATTTGTTTTTATCATCAGATTCTTGACTTTGTTGACCAAGGAGCTCGCCAGTTGTTCATACAATCTCTGGAGAGGTATCTTTCCGCAGTTGGTCTGAATTTTGAGACAGAACGAATGTCTGAATCACATTTGTATAGTAGATGTACGGACAAGGATCAGAGGCAAAATCTGCTGGACAAATTCCTTAGAGTTGTTTGCATCCAGGTTTGCTGTTTTTAAATCATTCTGTTTGTTTTGAAGTTTTTGTAATTATTATTCATATTGTTATCTCTGTTTGACAATGAAAATAGCTAGAATATACAGCATTAGAGAGAAATAATGTATTGAGAGAGGGAGAGAGAGAGAGAGAGAGAGAGAGAGAGAGACAGAGACAGAGAGACAGAGAGAGAGACAGAGACAGAGAGATGTAGGTGTCAGTGATAGCCTAAGGCAAAGAATTTTTCCTGAAAACAAAACAACAACCTAAGAGATGATTAACTACTACTTTAAGAATGATGTATTGATGATATCAGTCACATTTCCTCTATGTAGTTCAAAAAAGGTAAACATCTAAAGCTAACGTACAAAAAGAAATATGATATTAACATGAGTCATTTTAATTTAAAATGTACACCAGTCGCGAGAGAGCATCATGACACTAACCAAGTAAAAGTGAACTCTTATAGAAAATCTAAACAAAAGTGATGCTTCAATGACTGTGTGTATGTCAGCCTGTTTATAAACTATGTGTTGGCCCACTAATGTAGCACAATGTCTAAAGGAAGAGAAATGACTTTTTTTTGCACTGGGTTTTACGCCGTGATTGGTCTCTTCTGCAAGGCAGCCTACCAAAGCATTGCACAAATTCTGCATCCCCAGTCAGGAGTCTTCAAGAATATTGTGCTTATGAACTGGATAATGGAGTTCAAATTTGAACTCATGCTCTTCGGGCACAAGGTAGTATACACATGGGAAGAGGAGGCCAGAGTTTTTATTGGTATTCTTGTAGCCAAAAGTAAAAAGTATGTAAACAGATTACGTCATGGTTGGGATTCACAGGGAAGAGTCAATCACACATCATATCATTGGCACCTTTCCGTCTTGACAGACGATAGTTTGGTACATTGTGCTTTAAAAAGGCTTAATAACTACGATCCATGGCGGTGGCGAGTGTGGCTGGTAAGGCCAATTCTTGCTGCAAATGTTTGCCCACAGTAGGTGCATGTGAAAACATGGTCATTTCCACCATTTTGCACCATCTTACGTCTCTCACGCTCTGTGTGTGCTTTATCTGCAATCATTTTCTCCTTTGTCTTTATTCCGTTTCTGATAGTTGCCCTCCATGCAACACGTTCAGCGGCGACGTGCTCCCAATGTGCATTATCAATGCCTGTATCAATCATGTCCCGCTTACACACATCTTTGTATCGTAGTAGAGGCCGACCCTGAGATCTCCTACCCGTCTGTAATTCACCAAAAAAGATGTCCTTTGGTATTCTACCATCATCCATCCTCCTAACGTGTCCTATCCATCTAAGTCTACGAATACTGAGCATGGAATACACCGTCACACAACCTGATCTTTCCAATACTTCAGTATTTGTGATTTTGTCTTGCCACTTAATACCAAGTATTCTTCGCAGACACCGCATATGAAAGCTGTTTAAACGTTTCTCTTGGCGTGAGTAAGTTGTCCAGGTTTCACTGCCATAAAGAAGAGTACTAAGGACACAGGCTTGGTAGACGAGGACTTTTGTTTTGGCAGTAAGCTTCCTGTTCTCCCAGACTCTTTTTGCTAACATGTTCATTGTTGTTGCTGCCTTGCCAATCCTGATGTTGATTTCCTGATCGAGGGATAATTTGCTATTTACCTCTGATCCTAGATATGTAAAATGGTCTACTATCTCCAGTTCGGCGTCGTCAATAAAGATTGATGGTACACCATGTGCACCTTGTGACATAATCTGTGTCTTCTTTTTGTTAATTGTTAAACCGAATTCAGAACAAGCATTGGAGAATGCAGATAGTAGATGTTGTAATTCTTCCTCAGAGTGGGTCGTAATCGCAGCATCATCCGCAAAAAGCAACTCTCTGATTAGTACCCTGCTAATTTTGGTCTTGGCCTTCAATCTCTGAGCATTATAGAGGCCACCATCTGAGCGTGAGTGAATGTATATACCATCATCCTGATCACGAAAGGCATATTTCAGTAGAAGTGAAAAGTATATCCCAAAGAGGGTGGGGGCTAGCACACAGCCTTGCTTAACTCCACTCTTGATTTCAAACTCTTCTGAAGTTGAGCCATCAAACTTGATTATACCCTTCATGCCTGTGTGGAACGATTCCACAATGGACAGGAGAGTTGGTGGGCAGCCAATCTTCTTTAGTGCTTTGAACAGACCCTCACGACTGACCAAATCGAATGCCTTTGTGAGGTCGATGAAGGCAATAAACAGTGGCTGATTTTGTTCCCGGCATTTTTCTTGCATCTGTCGCAATGAGAATATCATATCAATGGTAGACCGGTTCTGACGGAAGCCACACTGTGATTCGGGGTAGACTTGATCTCCCAGGACTTGAAGTCTGTGCAGGACAATTCTAGCAAATACTTTCCCAACAATACACAGAAGTGAGATACCCCTATAGTTGTTACAGTCGCTCCGATCTCCCTTGTTCTTGTACAGCGTTATGATGTTTGAATCTTTGAAATCCTGTGGGACTTGTCCTTCTTGCCAGCATAGCTCTATTAGCTGGTGGATCTGTAGAGCGAGTGTGTCTTGCCCACTTCTGATCACCTCTATTGGAATCCCATCCTTACCTGGAGCCTTGCCAGATGCAAGCTCATTTATAGCACACTTAACTTCTGTTATAGTGGGAAGTGTGTCCAGGTGGTCAAGAGTTGGCAGGGCCTCTATGGCGTTGAGGGCATCATCCGCTAGCTTGGTCTCACTTGAGTAAAGCTCTAAATAGTGCTCGACCCATCTATCCATCTGCTGTTTCTTATCAGTGATGATTTCTCCAGTCAAGGTTTTCAGCGGTGCACTTCTTTTGATCATTGGACCACAGGCTTTCTTTATCCCTTCATACATGCTTCTGATGTTTCCCTTATCACTTGCGATTTGAATGGACTCACATAACTTGATCCAATAGTCATTCGCACACTGCCTGGCAGCCTTTTGTACATCCTTCCTTGCTTGCTTCAGCTCACTCAGAGTGTTACGCGTTGGTCTTTCCTTGTTTCTTAAGAGAGCTATCTTCTTTTTATCAATCAAGGGCTGCAGTATCTGGCTGTTTGCCACAAACCAGTCCTGCCTCTTATGATCCACAGTGCCGTAAACCCCTACCGCTGTTTTATAAATAGTTTCCTTAAGTTTACTCCATTTATCATTTACTATACAATTTTCTGATGTATCATTGAAAGCGTCTTCAAGTTGCTGTTGAAATTCAAAGCACTTTCCAGGATCGTGAGTGTTAGTAATATTAATCCTGGGGCTAGACTTGTGTTTAGCTGTGTAGATTCTCTTTGGTCTCAGTCTAACCCTTGCAACAACCAAAGAATGATCTGTATCACAGTCAGCACTGTGGTAACTTCGAGTTAATGATGTATGGTTCAGATGTTGTCATCATATATATATATATATATATATATTGTTTTTTTTCTGTACAGATATTTGAAGGCAGAGACCAGCCTGACCTTGAAGGCTTAGGAATACAAGCCATTGATGATGTGAGAAATATCAAGCTGACAATCACAGAGTTTGCAGATGCCATGGGCATGCAGCCATCTTCCCTATTTGTAAAGAACATGTTTATGTTGGCTAACAAGGACAGACATCAATACATTTCCTTTAAAGAATTCCTTGACCTCTTTGGTATATTTCTCAAAGGTTAGTTTTAAAAGTATATAATTTAGATCATATGATAAATATAGGAAAAGAATGCATAAATTATTTATTTATATGGATTAAAATGTTGTAACATCTGAAACCGTTTTAAGTATATTACGTTCTAATAACTTATTTGTTGTCTAATTCAAATGTAGGCACAGCAGAGGAAAAGGGGCGTCTGCTATTCAATATTTATGACATTCATAAAACTGAACATCTGACAAAGGATGAATTTTATAGAATGATTAAGTAAGTTATTATTAGTTCTCTGGCATGCCAACTTACTTTAATTATTCTCATTCATGTAGCAGCAGATATGTTGTATATCTTACTATCGTCGCTATCAAAGCCATTAGAAAAACACATGCATAAAATAACACTACATCATTTAATTAACAACGATCTAATAATTGACAGTCAATCTGGGTTTCGACCTAAATATTCTTGCCATAGTGCCCTTACAAAAATGACCGATAACTGGCATCATTGTATCAACAATGGCAACATTTGTGGAACAGTATTTGTAGACTTTAAAAAAACCATTGATATGGTAGATCATGATATTTTAATTAGAAAATTAAAACACATGAAGACTAGCACCAATATGGTGAACCTAATTACGTCATTTTTATATGACAGACAACAAGTAGTGTCCTTCAATAACTGTCTATCAAGACCCACACAACTTAATTTTTGTGTGCCTCAGGGCTCAATACTAGGTCCGCTGCTTTTTGCAGTGTATATTAACGATCTTCCTTTATACCTAAATACAGGATGGCTTCTTCTTCTTCTTCTTCTTCTTCTTCTTCTTCTTCTTCTTCTTCTTCTTCTTCTTCTTCTTCTTCTTCTTCTTTGTCGTGAGTTATCCCTTCTTACTTTAGTGTCTTGAGAGATATTACTTCTATAGTGCCTATTCGTCCCTGGAGTGAGGGGAATCAACACCCACATTTTTTCCCAGTTTCAATATCACTATTCTGGAGATATCCACCAGACTCCGTCCACAACACTCCCTCAGCCCAAGGACACCTTCTTCTCACTCTTGCTCACTGCTGGATCATGCCCCCTCTCACTCCTCCCCAACACAACATACTCCACAACTCTAGCTTTACAAATAAATACAAAATAATTTATTAAGCAAAGAGTATGTGTGTGAGGTGTGTGTGCGTGTGTAATGTGTAGAATGTATGTCGAATTCTCATGTGTCTGTAGATTCAGAGCAGCAGATCAGGAGCCAAGTCAGATTATCAACACAGCAAGGGTACGCCACAGCATGATAGCTTAGTACGAGTACATCTCACCCGGTGATGCGTCTCTTCTTCCAGACGTTGACTTTCTCCGAGATCCACTGGATCGACTAGATGCATGATCCACTAAGAATTGTTATTGTATAATCCCCAATAATGGATCTGTGACTCACTATAACGACTAAGGTCCCTATAACTCAAATAAGTACGGATCACTGTACAAAGAAACTAGGTTTCAATGTCACCGGTCTCACATTTGTTCTAATCCATGTTCATAGATTGTCCCACACAAACTGTAAAGTACTTCTTCACTGCACTAAATTATTCCACGAGAACTTCATGTTCAAGATTCTTCTCTAGACTAACTTATTCCACGAGAACTTCATGTCAAAATGTCTTTCTCTAGACTCTATTGTTCAGTGATATGTGGTGAAGAAAAGAGTATCACCCACCCTGGGTAAATCCCTCTTGTAAATGAATCGTTTAATGTCTTACTCCACTGAGCCAGTTTCGTATGGACCCTCTGGATCCTAGGCCTAGCATATACAGTGCTGATTTTAATTTCTTCTTGGTATTTATTCCTCTTATAAAATAAAGTGAATGTTAGTTGGATGTTCTTCTTAAGGCGAGTTGACCGCCATCAAACCCAGTGTCGAGCTTCCTCATAGACGTAGGGGAACCTGTTAGAGAAAGAGACCACATCTGGTGAAGGCCGCCTGATACTAATCCCTACAAAGCTGAATGTAGGCCGACTGCCTTGCTCAGAGAGTTATCAGTGAACTAACTCTGTCAAGGATCAGAGTGGCTCATCCCTTAATTATGAATCAGGTTAAGACAAGGAAAGATCAATAATGGAGTGCAGAACCCCAGTGGGCAACCCACTGAAAGATCCAACCATTGGACACTTTCCCCACCTCCCAACCAATTCCTAATCTCTCAAAATATCACCCTGCTACACTATTCACACTAGCAGAGCCAATCATCACTTCCTTACTCTAGCTTAAATATTCTCAGAGGAAAGGCGAGACGGACATGTAATCAGATTGCTACTGGAACTATTAGTGTTGGAACTCTTCGCTGGTTGCTGAGGATGGGGACGGAGCGCTTATGGGAATGTCCCGAATGCTGTGATGTCGGTTCCTAGATCAATCAATCAATCAATCAATCAAATATTCTATCAATACTACCACAAACACTACCGCATCATTCCGGGATGGCTTCTACACTTTGCCATAAAGACAAATGTTATCTAATTTTTAATTAATCTAACACTGTAGAGCTCTCCGAATTTCATCACTGCGGTAACAAAACACGTCAATCCCAGTCACAATCCTTGGCCACACTAATGTACACAAGTCTTGTTTTTGTCAAGAGCTGGGAGTGTTCTAGTCAAGTCTTTGATGTCATGCAGGTGTCTCTCAAGGGCACTAACGAAGTCCAGAATCTTATCTCCCTTGTGTTTAATCAAGGCAAGAGTTATTCCCCTTGTTGCAACTTCCAAAACAAGGTAGCGAGTTCCTGCATTCTCCCAACAACGGGTTTCAATAACAAGCCGCCAATTCGCCTTGATGTCGGAAACCTCTCAATGACAGACGGGACTGTTTTATCTCCCCGACTAGAAGTCAACAACTTGCAGCTGTGAACACAGACTATTTTCTGTAATTTTAATCATCTGATGTTAACGACAGTGGATTTCATCACATAGGCCCCCTCTTAAGAGAGTAGTCCATCTCACTCATCTCCACTGTATGTTCGATCCAGATGATTTATTCTTCTTCTTCGGGAGTTGGGTGCCTGGATAGAAAATCCGCTCCAACATTTTCCTTCCCAGGTATATACTCCACTGTGAAATTGTAAGGTTGAAGTAACAACGACCACCGCATAAAACGGGCGTTGAGCTTCTGAGAAGTAGCCAGGAACATCAGGGGCTGATGATCCGACTGGACCCGAAACTTAACTCCATACAAATAGGGCTGGAATTTTTGCACGGCCCATACGAGAGACAAGCACTCTCTCTCTCTCTCTCGACGGTCGAATAATTCATCTCAGCCTGGTGAAGTTTCTTGCTTGCGTATGCCACAGGTTTCAAAACCGAAGCATCGTCTTTTCCTTCCTGTAACAAAGCTGCCCCCCAATCCCACTCGCATCCGTTCTCAACACAAATGGTTTGGAAAGGTCAGGGAGCTGTAACACAGGTTTGCTGATCAAGGCCTCCTTCAACTGACTATAGGCAGTCTCGCATTCTGGTGTCCAAACGATTTGGTCCGGGAATCCTTTTTTCAAGGTTTCCGTCAATGGAGCTCCCATTTCAGTAAAATGTGGGATAAATTGTTGGTAAAATCCACATAACGAGAGAAAGGATCTCACATACTTCTTCGTTTTTGGCCTTGGTGCACTTCTGATTTTTTTCTAGGTTCTTCTGCTCTGGGACAATTTGTCCTGGAGTAATGGTGTGGCCCAGAAATTCCAGAGTCTGGTAACCAATCATGCATTTGGTTGGACGAGCGGTAAGCCCTGCTACCTTGAGTCTATTAAAAACTCTCTCCAAGGATTGCAAATGGTCATCCAAGCTGTCACTAGAAATCAGAATATCATCCATGAATGCGATGATGGACGGATCCTGTAAAGGATCAAGTAAAGTCCTCATCATGCGTGTAAACACACTAGGTGCATTGCTGAGTCCAAAGGGCATGACCTTGAATTCGTAGTGTCCACTGGGTGTACTGAAAGCCAACAGTGGTCGAATCTCCGGTTTGACTGGTATCTGATAGTACCCCCGACTCAGATCCACCTTTGAAAAGTACCGAGCCTTATGGAGCCTAGCGAATAACTGCGTTTGATTCGGCAAAGGTTCTACCTGAAATTGTGTATGACTGTTCAGAAGTCGGTAGTCTATACACAACCGGTGTTCTCCACTTGGTTTCCGTAAAAAAACTACCCCCGCATTGTATGGGGATGTGGATGGTGCAATAACGTCATCCTCCAGCAGTTTTTGTATTTCCTCCTCCAGGGCCTTTTCCTTAGAGAATGACACTGGGTAAACCTTTTGGCGAACAGGCTCCTGTGTGGTCAAAGTCATCTCTAACTCAACCTGGTTCGTCCTGGTTCGTCCTGGCTTATCAGTCAGTATCTCCTGATGAGACTCGAGAACCTGGGTAATCTTTTCCCTCTCCTGGGAGGTCAGATCAGGGTTCACTTGCACATCCCTATAGGTTTCCTGGTGTACCAGGGAATATTCCCTGCCCTCGTTGGTTCCCACTTCTGTCTCCACTGCAACTGCCATTGCCATGAGGTGAGCTGTCTTGTCTCCGGGTCTCTCTTCGTATTTCCGCAAGAGATTGATATGGAAAATCTTCGACTTTCCCCGGATCCGGATCTGATAGTTGGTTCTGGATATCACCCTTTCCACGGGAAATGGTCCTTGCCAACCTATCTCCAGTTTGTTGTTTCCCGTTGGGAGTAGCAACAAGACTTTATCCCTCACCTCTAGAGATCTGTCTTTTGACCTACGGTTGTAATAAGCCGCATGTCTTTTTCTGGCCTTTTTCAAGTTTTGATTCGCCAGAGTCCATCCCTTGTGGAGTTTTTCTTTCAGTTCCTCCACGTATTTATAAGATGAGATCACTTCTTCTGACGTCCCCTCTTCAGTCTAACTCCTCAACATGGCTTCCAATGGTCTTTTGATTGGACGACCAAACAGCAACGTAGCGGGTGGTAGTCCTGTTAAGCCATGAGGAACTTCCCAATAAGCAAAACGTGCTGCCGGGATATATTCATACCACCGATCAGGTTTTTCCTGTGCCAGTTTCCTGAGCATTGTCATCAACGTGCCGTTGAAACGTTCTACTTGTCCAATGGCTTGAGGATGGTAAGGGCTGGTATGTATGTGGTTAGAGTGGAACACCCTAAATACTTCCTCCATGAGTTTTCCACAAAACTGGGACCCATTGTCCGTCAGAATTTGATCAGGGAAGTCTAATCTGGTAAAGGCCTCCATCAGTGCGTCCGCCACTCGTTTCGAGTCAATCGTGGTCAACGGTATGGCTTCACCCCACATTGTACAGCAATCCACCATTGTGAGTATATACATGTTCCTCTTCCTAGTCTAGGAAGTGGACCCACGATATCGATGGCTACCCTCTCGAAAGGAGAGTTCATGATGGGCATCTCACCCAAGACCACCTGTGCTGTCCAGTGTTTCGGTGCCACCCTCTGGCACTCAGGGCATGACTTCACATACCGACGCACATCATCTGTCATTCCCGGCCAATAGTAATGGCAGGAAATTCTCTGCATGGTGGCGGCAATACCCATGTGCCCACTAAAGGAGATAGTATGCCCATATGAAGAATGTGGGACCGGTGAGCTTTCGGGACGACCAACTGACCGTATAGGTTGTCTCCCCTTCCTGCTCTCCTGTAGATTATCCTATTCTTCATGTAGTACTGCCCACGTCTTGGTGGATCAGCACTTCTCTGCAGCTTTTTGTAGCAAGGACGTACAGTAGCATCCTCACTCTGGGCAGTTCGTAGCTCCCCGGCATTGGGTTAGTCACAATTGCTTCTGCCTCTTTCGTTCTCGTCTGAGAGCGAGTCTGTATTGCTCCCATATGAATTGGCTCTCTGGGCATTCCCAGAAAGACATACCGGCAACCGAGGATGACGGGAAAAGTGGGATCGGTCAATACAGCAGTCTTGATTGTGCCGGTTACATATACTGACCGAATCTCCACTTTAGCAATGGGAACTTCATGGCCACAGCACTCTTCTGTGTAGGCTGTATCTCCATGGTCTCACCTGTGAATTGTTCTGGATGTACCAGATCCGCAGAATCACGGCCTCCCCGTCCAGACCTGTGTCGTACAAACACTCCACTTGACGACCGTTAACCTCTACCAATTCCACTACAGGTGGTTTATCCTGGTCTGGAGTCTCTTCCTCGGCCTCGACCTGTTCGGTGGGCTCCACCTTAGGTTTCCCGGGGCACACGGCGAATTTAGAGTCTCCTGACTTTCCCCTGCAGTCAATAGCATTGTGCGTGTTTGACCTGCAGTGTTTGCACCATTTCCCTGTCCTGGATTTTCTAGTGCCGGACTTGAGTGAGCTCTCCTGGTGGCGAGCTTCCTTGTTGACCTTGGCATTTTCCGTGACAACCTCCTTGAAAGTAACTTGACATGCTGCAAAGTGAGGGTTCTTAGCCTTCGATTTGCAGTCCCTCGTATTGTGAGAGGGTGACTTACAAATTGAACACCACTTCTCCGACCACGGTCGTTTTGGTGTAGAGCTTGAAGTGCTCTTGCTTCCCTCCTTCGTCTTCTCTGAACTATCCTCTGATTTTTGCACATAAGTTTCCCCCTTTTTGGTTCCTGAGGTTTTGGCTTTCTTCTTGTCATGTTTCTCCTGACTTTTGGTGTTGGTTGAAAGGTTTTCCCCTGCCTCCCCATGTACCTCGACGAACCGTTCTGCTAATTTTGTCACGAGGTCAATACGTTCCGCTCCTTGTTCTCCCAGGAACGTCCTGAGAGGTTTCGACATTTGCTTCTTCAGCTGGTCGACCACCATGAGCTCTTCCAGACTCTCATAGTCATGTGCGAACCCAGCCAAATACATCCACTTATGGAGATAGGATTTTAGACGCAAACTGTTCGTTACCTATAATTAATGTAAATGAACATAAAACATTAGGTCTTTTAATTGACAGACATTTAAACTGGAGCCCCCATGTTCACGTCCTTGCCAAGAGAATAGCACAAAAAGTTTTACCAACTTGCTAAAATTCAGCACTTTTTGGATGGAAACACACGAAAAATATTCTATGCATCCTATATCTAATCACCTCTCAATTATTGTTCCACATTCTGGGATGGTTGCCCTAAATCTAATATTAACGATTGTGTTCGCTTCAAAACCGCGCTATACGTCTAGTTTCTAGCATAAAGCTCGTTGAAAGTAATAAATTATACAGCCATCTAAGACTTCTACCACTTCAAAAGCGCTTCCTTTTTAACAAAGCCAAATTAGTGAATAAAATTATATCTGAAAATACCCCAGAGTATCTTCTACCGTTAATTCAATCTAATGCAATGAACAGTAAGCGCTTAAATTTATTACAGCTTCCTAAGCCTAGATTGGACTTATACAAAACTTGTTTCTCATATTCTGGTGCTCACTTGTGGAATAGCCTTCCACCAGAACTGAAAACACCAATGAGTCCCTACACATTCAACCGAAAACACTTTCAATACTTACTTCATACCGACTATATGCCTCCATAAGTCACCTACTAGTATCATTTTTCCACTATCATTCTTCACTGTGTGTGTGTGAACGAGACAGTGGGTGAGAGAGTAGTGAGAAAGAGTGTGAGTGGAAGAATTAGTATGAGTGAGAGTGAGAGAGTATGCATGCGCGTGTGCCTGAGTGAGTGCAAAAGTGAGTGAGTGTGTGTGGACATATGTGTGAGATATTTAGTTAGAGAATGAGTGAATCTGAAAGAGTGGGTGTGTTGTGTGTCTGCCTGTCTGTGTGATAGAGTATGAAGGTTAGTGAGTGAGTGTGAGTTAGAGAGTCATCGAGTAAATGAGTGAGTAAAGGAGCGTGAGTGAGAGAGAATTTGTGGGTATGCGTGTATGTGCGCGAATGAGTGAGTGTGAGAGCGAGTGAGTGTGTAAGAGATAGAGCGTGTGTGAATGAGAGAGTGCATGAGAAAGTGTGATGTATGTGTGTGCATGTCTGGATGTGTGTTAAGGTGTGCGTTCATGTGTTTATATGCGTTTACATGCATCTGCGTGTGTATATGTGTGTATGGATGAGTATGTGTGTGTGTGTGCTCGTGTATGTATTGTATATCTTTGTGTGTGTAAGTGTGCATGCATGCAGGGTATGCGAGGGAGTGTATATTCGCGTGTTATGTGAGTACGTGTGCGTAAGTATATGGATGTGTGTAGGTGTGTGTATGTGCGTCGGTATATGTGTGTATTTGCGTGTGTATGTTGTGTGTGAGTGTGTGTATGTACATGTGTGGGAGATTTAAGAGAGAGCGAGAGAGAGAGAGAGAGAGAGAGAGAGAGAGAGAGAGAGGGGGAGAGAGAGAGAGAGTTGAGCGCACGCATGTCATCTAATATATATATATATATATATATATATATATATATATATATATATATATATATATATATATATATATATGTGTGTGTGTGTGTGTGTGTGTGTGTGTGTGTGTGTGTGGTCGCCTGACGCGACACATGATGATGATGATGTTACCAATACCGGCGTCCCTTGCAGTGCCCTAGGGTATGATGGGAAGCCGCTCTGGAAACAGGGATAAAAAGGAGTGCTCGCCAGTTTCCTGCTCTCTTCAACTAACAACCGTGGACGAAGGAGCGATTATGTAGATCGCTGTAGTGATGTGAAGATGATCAAATAGGGAAACTTTAACCAGTCCTCCCCAGTCACTGGACCAGAGCAGGGAGTCACAAATTGCCAAATAGTGTTATTCCTTCCATTGGAAGGTAGAATGAACATTGACTTGTAAAACTCGTTAAGCACTCACCTTTGAACAGTGTGACGAATAGACTGACGACAATTCAAAGATGAAACGAACTCACACTTTTATTTTCGTGTCGAGCGGAAAAACACAACAGTCGATAATTATCGCATGTTATTAAACTGCCCCCGAGATGTAGGAGCGGCGTTTATTAGCTAACATTTCACGATACTCCCTGATTTCTTCCAGTGTTCACTTTGAGGCGTAAACTTGCTATTTCGCTGTTCTGAGTTGCAGCACGTCTAGGTTTTGGGTTCTGCCTTGCATGTCCTTTGCCAATCGATCTTTCCTTCTGAACTCTATTCGCCGAAGCTCGGAATTAGTCGCATACGGTGCTTCGCACACGGCTCTTTGGAAGACACGTCCTCTTCTTTCAAATCACACACAGAGAAGGTCCTTTGTTGTCTTGTGACGTTGCTTATGTTTTCAATGGTTTCTCGTGTTCCTGTTTGTCCATTTTCGTGCATAACTGGAAAAACCCCATTTATGAATCTGGTGGCGTGTGCCGTCATATGGCATAATGCCCCCTCCCAGATAAAAAAAACACATGCTTTATCATTTTTTTTCTATGGATATATGTAGCACTTTGTAATCATATGTATTAACAACATTACTAGCCAGATCTGGAAAATTCCTGGTATCTCCCCTTATCTACTCTAAAAAAATAATTAATAATGTCATATGACGGGCACGCCCACCTGTCTAATCCCCCATTAGACGTCGTGTGGCTGATCATGGGCAATCAGTCCAACTAATAACCATATTAGTCCCTATCTTGTCTTAATAGACAAGTGTGTCCTCACTCTAGGTAATACCATGAGTTTTGGACGAGAGTAATAATGGGTTTTCCAGTAATCCATGTTGGTCGTTGTTGCTGTTCCTCCATATATTCCATGTAGATTTATAATATCTGTCGGTAGGGTAGACGTAACAATCCATGTCTTGCGAGACTTTATATAACCATTGTTAGACTGTCCAATACTTGTGTGGATATCTTTGGAATATCAGCCGATTCTGTATATATTCATAGATCTTAATGAATCGATTGGCAAAATAATTCGCTCTAATAAAATTAGTTCAGCTGCACACCTTGCTTATCCAACTATTCATTTAATATCACAAAATAATTACTTAAATGTTTCTCAATTAACAAGTGAAATAATAATTATCAATATACACATTCTAATGTAATGACTTAGCTACGTAACTCATTAAAATCACAAAATTAACTCAAAATAATTAACTAAGTAATTCTAATTAATTAACTATTTAATAGTGTCCGAGTGTTCCAAGTCTCGTTATGCATTCAATCGCCTTGGATTTATCTAATAAAATTACACAACACAATTTAAAAATACTTGACCGCTCGCAGTTTTCCACGTAAGATAATGACGGTCGAAACATCCATCAAGTGCACAGGACATATTATTGGCCATTGCATCTGTGTAGATGTCTCTGCCAATTAATGTAAATTAATAACATATGTATCTATATGACTACACTATATATTTGTAAGAGTAATAATTTACAGTTACCGATTGTATCAACATCGTTCATTAATTAGGTGCTATTTGATTGAAATTTATTAAATTCCCTCATCTTTTATAAAATAACAGATATAATAAATTATAATTGAATAAATTATAACATATATCAGTCTTACTATATACTATAATCGACTGAGAATGTCTGCAAGATTATTATCCTTTCCAGGAATGTGACAGATATCGAATTCATAATCTTGTAAAAGTAAAGACCATCTATGAATTCTAGAGTTCTTAGGATGACCAGATTTGAAGATCTGTAGAGGTCTGTTATCAGAAAGAACAAGAAATTTCCTACCAAGTAAATATCTGGAACATTTCTCAATACTTTCAATTAATGCTAATGCTTTAAGTTCCGTGATAGCATAATTCCTCTGTGTCTCTGATAGCTTTTTACTGAAGTAAAGGATTGGTTGTAACTTTCCTTCGTATAATTGAAGTAATACACCTGAAATAGCATGTAAACTAGCATCCGTTTGTAATACGAAATCTTTTGAGACATCAGGCAATTTCAGAATAGGATAGGCACTGAACAATGTTTTTATCTGTTGTAATAGTTTATCATGGTCATCTGTCCAAACTATTTTTGTAGGCTGACCTTTATTTAATAGTTCAGAAAATGTTGCTGTCATATCAGCAAAATTAGGGATGAACTGTTGATAGTAATTAATCAGACCTAATATACTCCGTAATTCCTTTTTTGATGTGGAGGTTTGATATTAAGAATTTTAGTAACTACCATTGGATCAGTTTTTCTAAATCCGTTAGAAATTCTATTACCAAGGAATTGTATCTCCGTAAAACCTATTTCAATTTTACTTGGTTTAGCTTTCAACCCGTGTTGTTGTATTCTCTGAAATACCTGTTTCAGAATTTTCACATGTGTGTCAATATCTGAAGTATGCACACAGATATCATCCATATAAGTCGCTACATTGGAAATACCATGTAGTAGTCTTCTCATCATACGCATAAATGTGCTTGGTGCATTTTGCAGCCCAAATGGAAGATATGCCCATTCATATAGACCTAATGGTGCACCGAAAGCTGTAATATGCATTGACTCTTCATCCATGGGAATTTGCCAATATCCCTTGGTGAGATCAATTTTCGAAAAGAGTTTCGAGTTTGCCATGCCCTCGATTAACTCATCAATGTTTGGCATTGGTTCTTCGTCTAATAGTGTTAATGCATTTACTTTTCTATAACCCACGCATAAACGTAATGAACCATCTTTCTTTTTCACAATTACTACCGGAGAACTGTAGTTTGAGATAGATTTTCTTATAATCCCTGTTTTATCTAGTTCTGAAATCTCTGCAGTAACTTTCTCTAGATAATGTATTGGGATAGGATAAGGTTTCACTTTAACTGGGACATTCGAGAGTAAAGTAATCTTATGTTTGATAAGTGATGTTTGTCCTGGTTTGTCAGAAAATATTGTACTAAACTCTTTTATTGATGCAATAAGTTTCTCTTTGTCTTGGGTCGATAGATTCTGACATATTTGTATAGATTGCCAACTACTCTCACTATTAACTATTGGTGATGGAATCTGTTGTTTGATAGCGTCTTCATGTTGTTCGTTAATAACCCAACAAGCTGCTGCTATTCTATGTGGAATTTGTTTCGTTACCTGTGATGTGTTGTTATCACGTGGGATATATGGTTTTAACATATTAATGTGAAATATTTTATGTTTTCCATTTACATCTATCCTATAATCTACATCACTCATTTTATTGATCACTTTAAATGGACCTTGCCATGAAGTAACTAAACAGTCTCGAGGATCAGGTAATAATAACCAATCCTCTTCTTCTTCTTCGTTCAAGACTATTGTCTTGTAGTTCCTATTATCGTACTGTCTGTACTTTTCTCAAGCTTTTCTTAGTGCAGATTTTGCGATCTGGCAAGCTGTAATGATTTTTTCTCTCAACTGTGTAACCATTTCGTATGCTTCTCTTTTAGGATAATCATATGTCTTATTCGTAAGCATATCGTTATATAATAATAATGGACCACGCGGATTTGCTCCGTATACTAACTCAAATGGAGAAATTCCTGTACTGGATTGTGGTACCTCTCGGTACGCAAATAGTACAGCTGGTAGTAAAATATCCCAATCTTTGGGTCTATCCGGTGCTACTTTTGCTAGAGTTTGCTTAAGGATTCCATTATAATTTTCGTTGACCACATTTGTCATTGGGTGCCAAGGAGAATTAAAGACTTGTGGAATACCAAGTAATTTCATCGCTTCTTGAGTAGCTGTTGATATGGATTGACTACCTCTATCAGATAGTATGCAACTTGGGAATCCAATTCTACTGAAAATTGATAACAATGAATCTAATATGGATCTACTCGTGATGTGTTTGAGAGGAATAGCCTCTGGCCAACGAGTACATAGATCAATCATGGTTAGGATAAACCTATTACCTCGATCAGTAGTAATGTTCAATGGGCCCACAATATCTATAGCAATTTTCTGAAATGGTTGTGATGCCAAATCAGTTTTCTGAACGTGTGCTTTCGGATGTTTGCCTTTTTGTGTGGTCATTAGACATAATGTACATGAGCGTACATGTGTTGTAATGTCTTTGGTAAAACAAGGCCAATAAAATTGTGTTAATAGTCTGCTGGCTGGTGGTTTTGGCAATACCCATATGACCCGCAAATGGTGAATCATGTACGAGTTTCAGTGCTTCTACACGATATTTTGTTGGGAGTACTGTTTGTATGTAATGTGTTGTACCCCTATTGTACCGTCTTGATAAAATATTATTGTCTAAGAAAAATTTCCAATTTCCACGTTTAGCTTGTTTAGACGGTTCTTGTACGTTTTTAAAACATGTTTGTAATGTTGGATCTTGTTTTTGTTCACTCGGTAAGTCAGTTGTCAGTCTGATATTGTTCTGTATATTGTCAATGTCTGTCTGAGAAGGTTGATCACTGTTCTTTCGATCTTGAGCTCTTGTAACTGCATTCGTTCGCGTGTGTTCAATCTCCCATTGCAATGCCTCTTCATGAGTGAACTGATTTGCATTGGGTATATTCCCAATTAGTAGACCAGCACAAGGGTTAGGTAGTACTGCTGCATTTATTATGCATTCAAAGTATGGTGATTGTATTGTAATTGTGGCAATTTTATATCTTTCGATTGTTCCTCCAAAAGTTCTGCAGTCTACTGTTTCACCTGTATAGTCTTCTGTTTTTATCAGTCTTTTATCAACTCCAACAATTGAAGCTCCTGAATCACGGATACAAGTAGTAGGTTCACCATTCACCCATGCCTGGTGAACTTTTAGTTTGCCATTTTGAATATTAACGGCATTAGCTTCATGAATTGTCTCGACAGATTCGTCAATAGGAATGTCTGTTAAAGTCTTGTCATCATACTGTTGTATGATAGCTGCATGTGTCTCTTGTCATAATCCCCAATAGTTGTGCAGCGGCGTCGTTACGAACGCCTGGCAAATACCAGTTACCTATCCACAGGTTCACTGGTGAGTTAGAGTAACCACCAAGGGTCAAGCAAGTACAAGCGTGACGCATGCAGTTCCCGCTGGACTCGATCCCACAGGGCAAGTGCTCAGAGCGATAAACGGCAGACGAGGCTTGGTATTCGGACTGGACATACGTGGTTTGAGAGAGGCTTGTATTATTGCTGTGCCTGAATGTCGATTGCTAGTATCTCTTGTGAGAAGATGGAAGACTGCGAACACATGTCAGGTTCTCACATTTAAGGATGAATCTGGCTCTCTTGACCAAACATATGCGAGACATACACAGTCACAGAATGATTTGACTTGACACACGGTAACACTAAGTTCAACGTTTTATTTACACTTCACATGCAACACAATCTAATTCGGCATGTTGCCAGCACAATGTGAATACAATAATGCACACAGTCAATGAATCAATACACTCACAGACTCAAACCACAGCCGCGCAGTCTTCCATCTTCTCACAAGAGAAACTAGCAATCGACATTAAGGCACAGCAATAATACAAGCCTCTCTCAAACCACGTCTGTCCAGTCCGAATACCCAAGCCTCGTCTGCTGTTTCTCGCTCTGAGCACTTGCCCTGTGGGATCGAGTCCAGCGGGAACTGCATGCGTCACGCTTGTACTTGCTTGACCCTTGGCGGTTACTCTAACTCACCAGCGAACCTGTGGATAGGTAACTGGTATTTGCCTGGCGCTAGTAACGACGCCGCGGCACAACTATTGGGGATTATGACACTCTTCTAAGTCATCTGAGTCACTACTCGAAATTACGTATGCGGTACTCGCTTCCTTCCAAGAATTCTTCATTGGACAAGTCCTGCTAGTGTGCCCGTACGCCCGACACGAGAAACATTTGATGCTTCTCTTGAATGAGTCATACTTACTTTTTTCTTCGCTGTGATGTCACGAAGATAATCTGTATACCCAGGGTGTCGATCAAACATTTCCAAATGTCCAGGTGACAATTTGCAATATTGACATCTGGATAGGTGTCCTTTTCGTGGTCTGTCTCCCTCTCTATTAGAATACTGGTATGGACTATTTCTGTTCTTATTCCCACTAAATTTTCTAAACTTGCCATTGCCTTTCTGAAATCTAGCACTTGCTCCTATTAGACCCAGTTCTGGCTTTGCACAATTTGTGAATATGTCTCGATGTGCATTGAAATATGATTCTCCCCTCGTTTCCATTTCCTTAAGATCTTTGCATTTATTCTCTACTAGAAATATAGACATGGCCTCTGGTACTGCAGATAGTAGTCTATCTCTAATTAAGTCTCGAATATTATTGTAGTCAGTCCCAATATCAGCGGCTTTAGTCCATTTATCAAAAGATGAGGTTAATTCAGAAACAAAGTCGACGAAAGTTTGGTTAGATTTAGGAGTGAGTGTTTTAAACTTAGTACGTAAGCCCGACTCATCTAAACTGAAGTGTGCAACAACACGATCTTTCATGTATTTTTAGTTGGTACGTAAGTCCTCAGGTATTAACTCGATTACCTTTAAAGGTTCCAATGCGAGATGCCTGTGGAACAAAATCGGTACGTCTTGTTCCGGTACCTTGTAGTACTTTACGAGCACTTCAAAATTAGCAATCCAAGAACTGACAGAATCACCTTGCTGGAAATTGCGAAAAAGATCTTGGTACTTCTTCACTGGATCATTCTGTTTTGCACGACATTTTTATCGATCAATCTCAGCTTCACGTTCCATCTCCAACGCCTTGACTTTTAAATTACCCTAAACCTTTGTGTCCTTCCAGAGTGTCTCTGTTGCAAGTTTCTCCTTATCAAAATCCAGTTGTTTCTCCCTGATTTCTGCCTCTGCGGCTATTTTCTTTGCCTTCATCTCTTCTTCTGTGGTTATTTGCTTCTCTTTCATCTCTGTCTCTGCAGCTATTTGCTTTGCCGTCATCTCTGCTTCTGTGGCTATTTGCTTCTCTTTCATTTCTGTCTCTGCAGCTATTTTCTTTTCTTTCAATTGCATTTCCATAATTAGCTTCTATTTTTCCGCTGCTATCCTTTCAGGTTCCAGAGCCATTTCTTTTTATTTGGCTGCCATCCTTACACGTTACAAAGCCATTTCTTCTTGTCGTTGCTCTCGTTCACGAGCGGCTTGAATTTGCTTTGCTTCCTTTTCAGCTTCCTTCTCACGTCGTTTTTCTTCTTTAACTTGCATTAAATAATCACTGTACTCTTGTTTTGCCCACGCTCTAAGTTCTGCTCCAGTCAATCCAGTATTCTTTCCCAACTCCATGTAATCTTGAAGTGTAGACATCTTGACCTACCTGTATGATAATAGAGCTGTAATAAAATATCGAAGTGGAAAAAGAAGACAAGAATATCGACAAAGTTGTAATATTGTTGTTCTAGGAATATAGTCGATAGTATATCTCGTTGTATCAACGTCGACCACAATATCAACTTAATTAATACGAATTATGTAAAATTGACGACCACCCAAGAATATATCGCTCAAAATATACGACAATTATACGAAACGTGACATATGTAAACCACAAAATTATTATGGAAAAATATGTTCAATATAAAGAATATAAATATATAAGTACAGCGAACCAACACTAATACTGACAAAAGACGATTGACGTAAGACGAAATTACATATTTTCATTTATACAATACAAAATTAATATTCCTGAAATTTAAGTGACAACACAATAAACATTTTGTATACTACTCACAATTACGATACCAACAATGTGTGTTATCACATGCAAGATCAATATAAATGACTTCGTATTGACCTGACGATAGTTAACACAAACGATTTCTAAAGTAATCAAGCGTGCTTAGCTACTTTAGAAAAACCCTTTCCAACCGCCCACACTGTTAGTTTATAATTGCTTTTTTCAACATTTATAATCAGCACCTTATTAATATACAACTGATGTTGGACAATCGACAACAATAATCAGTACTGGTCTTAACGAGTTTCGAAAATCCATCCAGTGTCCCATGAATGTAGACTGTTGATTGGACTGGTACAATGTTCAGTGTTGACCAAACTGGTGTTTGCTGCCTAATAGTTTGACGTGATATTCATGTGAACGAACGAGTAGAACAAATGAAATGTGTCGCAGTGTTAGTTGCTCCTTTCTGCGTTTAACGATAGTGTAATAAACTTACACTAATACCCTGAACGAACGTGGTCCGTAGCCGACTTCTGAGAAGTGCTTAGTCGGCTGTGGTATAACGATGAACCTTGCATAACTGGAAACGATGCTGACCAAAAACGTAACTTCTATGTATGGCGGCGGAATGCGTAATGATCAAGCTCCATGGTTAGAGTTACTTCCTTGAAAATGGCCATCATTACTTCATTTGCAAACGCTGGTGATGAAGTAGAAGAGACGTGAGGGAACTCTATGGAGGGAAATGTCGTTGTGGACTAGTGTCCTGAATAGATTATGTTGAGGGAGGTAAGGGTGTGGAAGGGACAGCCCGACGTGTGCAGTCCATCTTCAGATTTCCTCCAACATACATGTCCAATGTGTAAATAATATGTCCTATGTCCGTATAGTAATGATGCAGAGTTGGTGGAAGACACGAATCTATGGTATGCACGACGTATACCAATCAATATTTTGTGACTGGGTTTTTGATGTCTTCTTGGCCAGTGCAACTGACGTAGTAAATGGCGCTAGTGGCTAGTTAATAATATTCCCTGTTGGCACTCCCGGAAAACGATGTACCCAAGGCTGCCATATCATAAGTCCGGCGTGTTCATAAACTTGAACGCAACTAAGTAAATAGTATGTCAATTAAAGGTCCGTGCTGACGTGTACGATCAGGTAATGGTAGTGAAATATAGTGTGCTACATTGATATTCTAACGTCCCACTTTCGTGTGCGTTGAGGTAGTGAAATGTAGTGTCCGTCTACGATGTGTGTTGATGTCCTTCATAATGTAATCAGTGTCTTCAAGTACTTTGTTTGTAGTGTAACAATGTTCGTGAAATCCCTGAATGTTGAAGTCTAAAATCATCCAACAAGTAATCAAAATGTTCAGTATTGTGCCGTATGTTGTGCTCAAAATACGTATTTATCCAGCAATTGAAGATGCTGTAATGGTTGTAGATATATATATTTCATCTTCCTTGCATTTTGGAGAAATAACTTACAGTGCAGTGTCCCGATAACGGCCTACTTTCATTAAAAATTTGTAAAGTCTATCGAGTGTATACTCCATTTATTCGTTTCACACTGTATATTCTAAATAAGTTCTTTGTTTCAATATAGTTCTCTTAATATCTTCCTTTAATCTTTAATTTATAATATGTATTAATGTTCTGTTTTCTGTACTTCACGAATTATTTTGCAACGTTGATCATTTCCTACTGTGTGTTCATTATGAGCACCAGCGTGCATTTTGCCTTTCCATTTCTGATGTGCAGATGTATAATAAATGGTTGTGTTCTTTCCTAACGTTCAGCATAGTGATTGTTCCTTGTAAATACTTTCTATCAAATATTTTATATATATAATTCCGTACCTTCCTTTCTCTTTTTGCTTCTAAACTTGATATTATGAAGAAATTGTTTGAGATGTTTCAACAATTAGTATGGAGGCCGACATTTTGTTTTCTTACTTTTGACGTTCTTCCGATGCGATTCCGTGTGTTTTACTGTATTCCGGCGCGCAATTTATGCTCCGTTTGTGCGCATTTCTTGTTTACAAGCAACTTTCGCGGGAAATATTTTTGTTGACATTTGGATATTAAAGTCCGGCGAGCTTCCCATCTTTGCCAAATAGTGTTATTCCTTCCATTGGAAGGTAGAATGAACATTGACTTGTAAAACTCGTTAAGCACTCACCTTTGAACAGTGTGACGAATAGACTGACGACAATTCAAAGATGAAACGAACTCACACTTTTATTTTCGTGTCGAGCGGAAAAACACAACAGTATATAATTATGGCATGTTATTAAACTGCCCCCGAGATGTAGGAGAGGCGTTTATTAGCTAACATTTCACATACTCCCAGTGTATGCTGTGTATACTATGCTTTCTTCCAGTGTTCACTTTGAGGCGTAAACTTGCTATTTCGCTGTTCTGAGTTGCATCACGTCTAGGTTTTGCATTCTGCCTTGCATATCCTTTGCCAATCGATCTTTCCTTCTGAACTCTATTCGCCGAAGCTCGGAATAAGTCGCATACGGTGCTTCACACACGGCTCTTTGGAAGACACGTCCTCTCCTTTCGAATCACACACAGAGGAGGTCCTTTGTTGTCTTGTGACGTTGTTTATGTTTCCAATGGTTTCTCATTTTCCTGTTTGTCCATTTTCGTGTATAACTGGAAAAACCCCATTTATGAATTTGGTGGCGTGTGCCGTCATATGGCACAAATGCCTCTACATTTAACCAAGACTGTCTTGTGTGGTCCACACACAAGGACCGAGGAAATCCATGAAAATGACTGGCAATTTGTAAGCCCACTCTTGGTAGTGACCCCTGGCCATGGTTGTTGTTTGTAGAGCAAACTTGAGTCCCAGCGCTAGTTAATGTCGTTTAGGCCACTCACATTCCCATTCGTATACCTGTTGGCGCCTCTATATCTCTGCTGTTAGAGTTATAGTTGTTATTTGTTATGTTATGGCTCTTTGCTGTATCTGGTCCCAGTCGACCTATGTGATGCAGGTGTCGTGTGGGTATTGTGGGTGCCCTTCGACTCAACTGAGCATGATTGAGGTCTCACTGTCATTTGGAGACCGCCCCTGTAGTCAGTGCTAGGCAGCAGTTATCTCTAACTGTGGGATTACAGATTCCCATTTCTGTATGTACCGACTGCCCATGAGTCCTGAGATGATTACAATAGAGAGTCTATACCTGCTGTTACTATTGTTGTTTACGTTGATGCTCTGTTGTTGCCATGTCCTTGTTGGTTTGTGGAGATGGGTACCTAGTCATGTGCATAGCGATGTTAGGCAGTAGTGAGTGATATCCACTATGGGAACATAAGTTCCCATTTCTGTATATGTCAGTTGTGTGACATATCAGGATGCCCGTTTGTCACTGAATCATGCAGTTCTGTCAATAAAAGTCCAATTTTGTTGTTCTTAATTTGTTTTGTTTAGTCTGTAGTTTGTTGTGTAAACTCATTGATTCTGTTACAATCCAAGAGTGTAATCTTTTGTCTGGGGTATACAACAGTATATCTCCCGCCCAAAGAACTCCTGGAATCTTCTGTCTAACTCTATCCCTTTTCTTGTTAACTGAGGAGAATATATACAGTGCTCTTTCTCTACTTCTTCTTATTGTCCTTTTCTTCTCTGGCCCACTTAAAGTCAGTGTTGCGCTTCTTTGTCTTTGAGCACCTAATTATAGGAAATTACATCTTCCTGTCCTTGATATTCTTCCTCCTGTGACATATATATATCTTGTTTATATGTCATCTAATAACCAACTATGCAAACAGACGGTTATGTTGACAGTATTTGGTTCAAGTGACTAGCGAGTCTTATTAACAATATAACCAGAAGAGCTGAACAATCGTTCACATGGAACTGAGGTAGCCGGTATGCACAGAATGGTATGGGCAAGGAATGCCAATTTTGGATATCGATGTTCATTAAGTTTCCACGATTGTAGAGGGTCAACCGATTCGGCAACTTTCTTCTCCATTTCAGACTCCATTAGCTTAATAAGCTTTTCATTTGGTTCACATATAGCTTCATTGTTAATGTCAGTATCATTCGTTGCAGCAGTCTCCATCTGCTCATCATGAACATCAACTGCTATTTGTTGTTCAGTACTTGACCAAGTTCGTGCTTTTGCATCTTTTGACAAACACTTTAGGTATTTGTAGCGTGGATCAAGTGCTGTTACAATCTTTAGTATTTCAATACTTGTCATATTAGCTACACGCTCACTGAAGTCATTAAAAGGAGCAAAAGAAGAACACCCTGATGTGCCCATTACATACCACCAAAAGAAAAGAATGATCAAATCAGTCAGAAGGCCACCAAACCCTACTCAAGACGACTACCACATTATGGACAGACCAGAACAGATAATTCTTCTGCCCTTCAGAACGGGACACAATAAATTACGCAACCACATGTATACAAATTCAAGATTGGTGACTCCGCCATGTGCACATGTAGTTTGGCGTCGCAGACAGCAGAGCACATACTCCAGGATTGCCCAAACTACAACATATCCAGGCGAACCTTCTGGCCTAGAGCGACAACAGTGGAAGATAAACTCTATGGACTGCTGAGTGAACTAAAAAAAAGACTGTTTGATTCATACAAGAGACAACATTACAGTTATAAACATATTTCACACGAATGAAAGAAGAAGAAGAAGAAGAAGAAGCATATCGGTATGGTACATGATGAATAAATGAATACCAACCCTCATCAGTGGCCACTAAGGGCCTGCACAAGAGGTTTTTTTTTTTAAATTCGCATATCCTTTTACAGGACATCGCTGTCAACAGCAGCATCTTTCAGCTGTCTGTTGATTTCTTGACAAGATTACGCTCAGTAGTTTGCTTTCTGAGCGGCCGGCTCAGTTATCCCGCAAGTCACCAGAGGGGGACGAACCGCTCCCAGTTCTCGCCCGCTACGAGACTCTGCGTGATAAATGGGATTACGAAGAAAGTCTTGTAACCCCTCGGCCAGATAGACCGGCGCACAAGAGGTTACATTGTTACTATTCTATACTTCCACTTTGGGGTCAAAGTAACACGCGGTCGGTCCATGAGCTATACTAGACTAACAATTTACAATGAAACATTTGATAAAAAGTCGGAAATCTCAAAGTAATGTATCAAATTCTACATAAAAATAAACTTTAAAAAGAACAGCTGGTTTAAGAAGCAGAAACTTTCAAAAACTAAAGCAATACATGAAATACAAGAGATATTATACTTGTGAGATTATGATTTTATTGTATACTCATAAAGAATAAACAAAAGGCGTCAGTCTTCTTTGTCTATAACACTTACAGATATCATTAAATGTCCATTTTGACTATTATTGTGCTGTACACTTATGTTTGAGAAATAAGTGAAACGACAGTGTGTTATAACTGTATATGTAAAACAACTATAGATCACTTCATTACCACGCTCAATCTTGTTTCAATTTTGGAAATGACTCTTAATAAATCAGGTGTTTAAAGCCTTGACAATTGAGATCCGAAAGCAATATCCTTGAACTATTATATTCTAAATAAATAAAATCACAGTTCGCAGACATCAATTTTAAATTATAATTTAAATAATGTTAATAAATATTTTTTTAAATGTATAATTCTTCCTAAATGAAAAACTATTTGATTCACTAAATAATAACATCATAATGAATTCCGAAATGACCTGGTTTGCATATACAATAAACACATTTCAATATCAATGTTCATCACTCGCTGTGAATGTTGTCAGCGCTGACGAAACTCTTCAATAACAGATTTCATATTGCTTGCAAGATTATGCTCCTGGGGATAATTGAACTTATACTTCTGGTTGTACTTGAAATGTACATCGGGTAGCAGTTTTCCATATGGAGAGAAAAACAAAATCCTGGAAACGTAAAATCCATCTCGATTGAACTCTGGACTTTTGGGCACTTCATCGAATTCTAGATTGACCATCACTACGTTTTTGCTCAGATTCTGAATTGTTTTGCTGCGAGAAAACCATCGTTTTTTGGTAGATACAAGCACCGCATGACATTTTGTGTATGATTACCATCACGGGCAGATGTTCTTCTCTGTCTTGTTTAAAAGCTGCATCCAAGGACATCCAGTTGATATTATCTCCCCATCCTAAATAGAAAAGCATAGCGGTGTTAAAAAATCCACATATCTGAGGATAAAAGAAACGTCGTTAACTCCCAAAACGCGCGCATGGACAAAGTGTTTGTATATTTGATTGAGGTCGTTAATATTCAAGTTCGAGAAAAACGCCAAGTTGCGCAAATTGTTAAAAACAAAGATTTATGCAAATGTATATAACGCTCACAATGTAAATGTTGCGGAAACCAAGAAAGACAATAAGATGCGTGCATATATGTTCGCTAAAATGAGATGCATGAATGCGCAAACTGCCTGTTAGACTTATTCTTAATGTTATACTTATGTATGCTGTTAATTCGATGTATAAAATCATAGAGACATTTATTAGCGATCATAAGACAAACACATGCATACAGCTCACTCTCAATGAAAAAATTAACAAGGCTTAGGCAATCCGTTCCAACAATTATTGTCAAAGACTCAGTTAATGAGGAGTGAAGACCACCCTGAAAGAGTGGTCTACCTCAAGTAGATTAGAGGTAACCCAGAGCCCCTACATGAGGGCAGGGTAGGTGTAGGGAAGAGAGAAGAAGGGGAACTATCAAATAGTTCTCTCATGAGACACGGAGGTGTCAACCAGAGAGTTAGCACTCTGGCCACGGCATAATCACGCCAACGTGATAGACACGGAGAAGTGGAATGCCACTCAAGAGTAGACGGCTACTCTAAGCGTGCTGAATGATGCAGCACGCAAAAGCCGAAGGGCGCACAAGGTCCTTCCGCGTGCTGTGTAGTCACGCGAGGAAAATAGTCAGACAGGGGACAGACTTCGTAACGAGTGCATCGCTTAGCGTCGATGCGTGTTTCTTTAGCCGAGTAGATAGAGTTAGCAGTAGGGTTAGGAAACGACTAGTGATAGGCAATTCTGTGTATTTTTGTGTGATTTATTAGCGACCGTTTGGTGCATTGATGTAGTGTAAAGAGCCAGTGGCAATAAAATGTGTAATCAATGCCTCTCGTACGACTTACAATCTTTTTGTGTGGTGCGAGAGAAGTTTATCCCGTAATGCCTGAAGCATCGCTTGATGACAGGCTAGGATAAAAGTGGTGTCAGAAGTGTAGCTTGGACAATTGTTCAAGCTAAAACACTCACCCACGGCTCTAAAATAGTATTACTGTCAGTTAATAACAGGGTTTAATTTATGTTAGTGAATAATGACGTGTGCAGACTAGAACAAGTTGCGAGCTGTGCCCATCGTGATCAATCGTGTTTATTTATGCTTATTGAAATGTTTTGTGATTTATGAACATGTTTTCTGATTTGTAAGTATTATTATTATAGTTTTCTATCATTTATTTCTACAATTACTTATTTATTTTTGAGTATTTACCAAATATGATTCACGGCGGAGCGATACACAAACAAAATGAGCCGACAACAATATCGATTTTTCCAAGCTAAAAATAGCGCTGCGCCTGTGACGTATCGCGACTGACAAACAGCTGCCTTACGCCATTTGCAATCAGCGACAGATTGTTTACAAATCGCAAAGCGGCTGCTCGCCTGAATCTTTGCCTTATATCAAATATTATTGGTTTATATTAGCTATTTATTAAATATATTTATTTATTTGAACATTATTATTACTTTTATATTTATTTCAAAACATTTATTTAATTATTTATATACCTTTTCTATTTGTTACTGTCACGATGGCACTACTTTCGCTATGCAAATAAGACTCGGTCTGCACAACACTTCCATAAATTAAACAAGATTAGTTAAGGAAGGCAGAAGACGTTAGAACGAAGACAGGACATTGACATTTATATTAATTATACCACATTGTGTTGTCCGGGGGCATGTGATTGTACAAAATTGTCTAAAGTCATATGTCGTTTACAAATGGTTAATTGTTGATGCTCTTGTAAACCAGGGAGAACAACAGCTGTTTAGAAGAATAACACAAAGTGTATGTCGTAGTGCCAAACGATTGGACCTGAGGTGCCAAACAATTGTACCTGATTGATCTGGATTGTTAAGATGAGTATAAACAAAGTATTTTGAATGCAATATGATTAATAATGCATCTCTTTTTCAGCGTGTGATCTATTAGTATATTTTTTGTGATCTATTTTTCAGGACGTAATTTAAAAGTATATTTTTTGTACACAAGGATTAAAAACGTAATATATTTAATATAAATAAGTGAGTAAATATTTGAGTGCCTGTCAACTCTAGCTAAGTACCCAACAACATGGCAACGTTAGCTGATTTCATAAAGCAGGCAAGGAATTAGAATACTCAGGAAAGGAATTAGAGCAATATGCTGATCAAAAATTTTAGGAAGCAAAAGATGCTGAGAGAGATTAACGTGCACGAGAAAGACAACATCAGAAGGAGATTGTAGAACTAGCTGAGATAACAAAACAAAAGGAGTTAGAGATAAAACACAAAGAGGCACAACTGGCTGAAGAAACTAAACTGAAACAATTAGAACAAGATAAGGAGAATAAACATAAAGAATTAGAATTAAAACAAAAACAGTTAGAACATGATAAGGAGATTAAACAAAAAGAAATAGAATTAAAGCAAAAGCAATTAGATCAAGAGAGAGAACTAAAGCAAAAAGAGATAGATGAAATGGCAAGAGTTAAGGAAAAACAAATACAGATTGAATCAGAGACACAGTTAAAGATGAAAGGTATGGATGTAGATTCACACTTAGAGATCTCCGCTACAAAACTAAAGAGTCAGCAAGAAGAAAATAAATTTAATAAGTATAAAAATATTATTAAACCATTCTGTAAAGAAGACTCCATATCAGCCTGGACAGAAAATGTCGAATATCAGCTGAAATACCACCAAGTACCAATCGATATGTGGGCTATGATTTACATGAAGAACCTTAGTGGGGAGCCCCTTAAAGTAATTGAATCAATACCAACTGATCTTAGATCTAACTATCAGTACATCCATGATAGGATAATGCAACACTTCTTACTTGATGCCCCTGGGTATCAAGTACAATTTTCAAATTTAAAACCAAAACCAAGTGAGACATTCATCGATTATGTCTCAAATGTCCAAAACGTGCTAAATAGATGGCTTAATGCAGCAAACATAGGAAAGGACTTTGAAAAACTTAAAAATTTAATAGCCATGGATAAAGTCATATACACAATACCATCTCCTTTCGCTAAATTCCTTCAGCAGTCAGACATCGAGACCATAGAACAATTTGAAAAGAAAGGCTCTGCATATTTTTCCTCGAATAGAGATATTTTTAAAACATCAAATATCGACTCTGAAATAGTCTCTTTTGTTAAGGGCCAACCTAAAAGCTATCGTAGCAATAAAAAACCATTTCAGAGAGTCGACAAGAAAGATCAAAAATTGCCAAAATGTGTGTATTGCCAACTTTTTCATGATACTTATTCTATGTGTGATAAATCACCAAACTATCCGACACATCTTGAGATGGTAATTAAGAAGCAACAAAACAAGAGAACTGCATACAGGCGTGCAGTCAAATGCTTCTTCTGTTCTAGCTACGGGCATTATTCCGGTAAGTGCCTAGGCCGCCAAAGAATGAAGGCCAACAGTGCAATGTTAATTGATACATCTTCTGATAGTGGGAGTGAGCCTGAGTGTGAGGTCGAGAATGAATTACCTTTTAACCAATCTGAAGATGTTTGTTGTGTAAACGATGTATTAAGCTTTGACAGTTGTGAGCGATGTCACCAATTTCATGCAGACGGCAAACTTACATGTGGACATATTGTAACATCCTCCTTGGAGAATGCAAATGCAGCTGTAGCCTCCACAGGCAATCTATTGTTTCACTCTGCAATGGTCAATGAGAAGCCATGCCGATGTTTGCTTGACAGTGGGAGCTCTATTATTGGTGTTAAAAAGGAACTTGTTAATCCAAAGGATTATACTGGTGACTCGGTAAAATGCCGTACTTTTTCTGGTAATATAGAAACCTATCCGCTGGCAAGAGCCCGTATAAACACCCCGTTCCTTTCTGGTACCTTTACATGTGCAACACTGGACAACCCTTGTACTGATTTAATTCTTGGGTGTCTACCCCAGCTAAGGCACTGTACAGATGAAGAAATATCTGTCTGGGAGGAGAAGAATGGATTCACTCCAGTGAACAGTGCAGATATCCTCAAACATCACAGTCCTAACAAAAGTGCTAGACCCATAATACTTGAAACTGATCAAGACGTAATGGTGCTACTACCAGACAGGCATAATAAAATGGTAACTTCGTGGCAAGGGCCATTCAAGGTGATACAAAAACTTTCGGATGTCGATTATGAAATATCGATAAACAGACACTTAGAGATATTTCATATCAACATGTTGAAACCCTACTTTTCACGACACGAGACAGAATTAGAGACAGACGAACACAATGCACCCACACCTATGGATCAGACGACAGACATACACAACGCAACTACACTAGTTAGCGAGACTGGCAAAGCCGACGATATGCATACACCTAGCGAGCATACAGAAAACGCACTTAGCACCACCACCGTACTGAATCAGGTAGACGACGACGGGATGGAACTACCTGTTCCAATTGTAGACAAGACTGCTACATTAGAGTGCATACGGTTAGAAACGGGACTAACAGACGAGCAACGACGACAGATAATAGAATTAGTGACGGAATATAAGGACATATTTTCCGACATTCCAGGTAGGACGGACAGGATCGAGCACTCCATCCTTCTTTCGGACTCTAAGACTATCAAGTGCAGGCCGTACTCTATCCCACTTAGCTATAGAGAAAGTCTAAATAAGGAAATTCTTAATTTAGAAGCTAGTGGGATCATCCAGAAATCCACATCTGAGTACTCCTTTCCAATCGTCCTGGTCAAGAAAAAAGACTCCACAATTCGTCTTTGTGTGGACTATAGGAAACTCAACAATGTCACTAAGATCGACCCAGAACCAATTCCTTCCTGCAAAGATCTTATTCTGGATATGTCCACCTCCAAAATCTTCTCTAAATTAGACCTTACTAAGGGATATTGGCAGGTCCCAATGCAGACTGAATCCATCCATCTTACTGCTTTCTCAACACCTTTAGGTCTTTACGGGTGGCGGTTTCTTCCTTTCGGACTTCGTAACGCTCCTGCCACTTTCGTACGCTTAACTAGAGATTTACTACATGGAGTGACGAATACAGTGACATATATAGATGATATTTGTGTCCACACAGATGACTGGACAACACACTTACTGAAACTCAGACATGTCTTCGATAGGTTGCGACTCTTCGGTCTCACTGTCAAACCGAGCAAAGTTGAATTGGGCCTACAAGAAATTGATTTTTTGTGTCATGTCATTTCACAAGGACAGCTAAAAACTGACAATAGAATTATTACTAAAATTATGAACCTGACCATGGCTACAACAAAGAAGCAGGTCAGGAGCCTTTTGGGTTTAGTAAATTATTATAGTAAGTTCATACCGAACTTAGCTGAAATCACAAATGTATTTTCAAATGTTTTAAAAGCATCAGTAAAATTGGATGTCAAAGATGCATTATTAATTTCTGCATTGTCAAAATTGAAACTCCTATTTAGTAATGTACCAATCCTCCGTTTGCCTAATCCTAGGCTCGTTTATTATCTTAGGACAGATGCCAGCAGGATTTCCATCGCTGCAGTACTAGGCCAGTTTTATGATGGCATCTTCCATCCGATTTGCTACGTGAGCCGCAAGATCACACCTGCTGAGTCCAGATATTCCATATCAGAGTTGGAAGCCCTAAGCGTAATCTATTCGGTGAGGAAGTTGCATCGATTTCTAGCGGGTGTTCACTTCGTAGTCCAGACCGACAACTCCCCAATCACGGTCATACAAAGTGGGGTGCATCGTAACGACCGCATCTACAGGTGGTCATTGATATTACAGAATTATACTTTTAGTATAGAGCATATTAAGGGTAGGGACAACATTTTTGCTGATACCCTTAGTCGACCATCTGAGGTAGAAATACCTGATATTCCACATGAATAGGTAGTGTAAGGAATGGTTATTTAGTACACTTAGAATATCCTGTGTAAAATATCCTATGTAATACATAGACATCATGTTCAGGACTGTGTGCTAAGAACAGTGAACCACCATGTGTCCATAGACAGCAGAATAAGAACTATGCTCCAAGAACAAGTGAATCACCGTGTGTACATAGACAGCTCGTTACTTACTATGCTCCATTTGTGTTCCGGTGAATCACCTGTGTTAATCATGGAAGAACAGTGTCAGAACAATGGATAAATAACAGACACGAGTATACTTGTCTACGACACCAGCGGAATCTACGAGTGGAAGAATACCCATAAGACACAAGTATGACTGTGTAGTGTATTTAATATACCCAGGATAATTGTGTATATATAAACTATGCCAACGAAAGCAATTTCTAAACATTATGGCAACTACTAACCTGGGGTATTTAAATACCATGTATATATATTTATTTGATGTGATATGTATTATAACGGTTTTAATATAGTGATAAATGATAGTTAGATTATTTACTTTAATATAGATTTAGATTAGATTTAGGGAATATAATATATTTTTGTTTTTGTTTTTGTAGTTTAAATAAATCATTAATTTACCCACTTACTTAGCTTAAAAGTAGATTAGTATAGTATTTTAAACTTAATAACAGCTAATTAAAGACTAGGATAAAAAGTTTAGACAGGAACAGTACCATTTAGTGTAGGATAGGAACAGCACCATTTAGTTCATTTCATTTCACTTTATGTCATTCCATCTTCATGAACACTTTAACATCCTCATCATTTAGGATTAAAATTAGTTTACACCTTATAGGATAAAAGGATTATACAAATAAACATACATCAGTTACACCATTTAGAGTAAAGATATCAATCATATATTTTTTCATCTAAACATTATTCAGAAATTTGATACGTTTCACATTACCCATTTCAGAAAGGTACATAACTCATCTCACATCATTTTCATTTTTAGATAGTTAGATTACTTCCCTTAAATTAGATTAAAGTTGTGTAACAAATTAAATACATATTTATAGAAGTAGTATTAGTATTTCAGTAGAATATAGTGTTTAATAATATCAGGGTACAAACCATCAACCCTTTTTCGTACATGTAAATATTTTGTAAATACATGACTCGTGCAGCAAGTTACGCACAGTCATTAAGCTCAACTTTTTCAAACTGAGCCAAACTTGTACAGTGTCACTTCAAGGGTTTTAAATAAATGTGAAGATAAAAGATGTGTGACAGAAGTGTGAAACTGAGAGTAAATGGAAAATATACAAAGGAGAGTGAGGACAGCCAGCGGATTTTTTTTGCCGCTCAACGCGATTTTTT
Source organism: Cepaea nemoralis (assembly GCA_014155875.1). Taxonomy (NCBI): domain Eukaryota; kingdom Metazoa; phylum Mollusca; class Gastropoda; order Stylommatophora; family Helicidae; genus Cepaea; species Cepaea nemoralis. The sequence goes on from JACEFZ010004582.1 coordinate 232,363, forward strand.
TTATTTTTTGTCTGCGTCAAGCGTTTGCTTTCAGTGTTGAAAATGTACTGTCTTAATTGTGTTATGTGTAGTTTAGTGTAGACTTTACGTAAAGTATTTTAAGTCTCATAAGACGGAAACGTAGTCACGAATTAGTGTTATACACTTGTTTGTGGCCACATTTAACCGAATTATGGCACTTGAAAACTTAACTTACATACAAATTATAGACAGACACACATGTTAGAAGTTAAATTATATTATAAGTTAGATCCAAACACGCAAACAACCAGAAAAACAAACATGTAATGTACATACATTTTTGAGAACAAAGGGAGATAACTCCAGATCAGGGGACACAATAGACAACGAAACACTAACTTAACAGTGAAAGATATCTTTACACGCGGAAGCGAGATAGGTAAAGCCTGTCGCACACAGCTTGTGCAAGGGTTGTTTAATATTATATGGGGGACATGAAGCAATTCATGTGTTGACCCTAAGAAAGTCAACTTTGTATGGGTAGTGAGTTAATTTGCTATTTGAGGGCAGGTCTATAAGACAATGATCCGGTTCAGACAAACCTCTAATTAATATAATATTGCGATTGAGAAGAGGGCTCACGCCAACCAGACAAGTTTGTGGCGATTACCAATAGCCAAGTAAAGTGATACTACATTGTGACAATAGTCAGTAGAGGTCTATTGAGTTACCCAGAACCAAGTTATCAATAGTCTTTGACAAAAATTAGATACACTAATTGTTTAGACACCTCTTGCGTCACAACCATGAGTCAAAGTTTGTAACGCAACACAGGAGGGGAGGGTGTGTGTCAAAGACTCAGTTAATGAGGAGTGAAGACCACCCTGAAAGAGTGGTCTACCTCAAGTAGATTAGAGGTAACCCAAGCCCCTACATGAGGGCAGGGTAGGTGTAGGGAAGAGAGAAGAAGGGGAACTATCAAATAGTTCTCTCATGAGACACGGAGGTGTCAACCAGAGAGTTAGCACTCTGGCCACGGCATAATCACGCCAACGTGATAGACACGGAGAAGTGGAATGCCACTCAAGAGTAGACGGCTACTCTAAGCGTGCTGAATGATTCAGCACGCAAAAGCCGAAGGGCGCACAAGGTCCTTCCGCGTGCTGTGTAGTCACGCGAGGAAAATAGTCAGACAGGGGACAGACTTCGTAACGAGCGCATCGCTTAGCGTCGATGCGTGTTTCTTTAGCCGAGTAGATAGAGTTAGCAGTAGGGTTAGGAAACGACTAGTGATAGGCAATTCTGTGTATTCTTGTGTGATTTATTAGCGACCGTTTTGTGCATTGATGTAGTGTAAAGAGCCAGTGGCAATAAAATGTGTAATCAATGCCTCTCGTACTACTTACAATCTTTTTGTGTGGTGCGAGAGAAGTTTATCCCGTAATGCCTGAAGCATCGCTTGATGACAATTATCTGCTCCCCAAAGAAAAAACAGACTAAGTCACGTCAAGAGACACACTATGACAACTTGTACGCGCCGTGAGGCGTTTTGTGCATATTTTTATAGACTAATTGGCACACCAATTGAGGGTTCATGTGGTCTATATCATAGGTATTACACACACACATACACACACACGCGCGATAACGCATGCGCAGGAACGCACGCATGCATGCGTGCAGCCAGCCAGCCAGCCAGCCAGACGGACGGACGGACGGACGTACGTACAAACATACATACATACATTATATATTATATTGTATATATTATATTATTATATATTATATATATATTATTACATACATACATACATACATACATACATACATACATACATACATACATACATACATACATACATACATACACACATATACACACATACATACATACATACATACATACATACATACATACATACATACATAAAGACGAGGGGACTTCACATGAAAACTTTAAATGTGTGTGCTCGCGTGTGAGTGTGTGTGCGTGCGTATGTGTATGTGTGTGTGTGTGTGTGTGTGTGTGTGTGTGTGTGTGTGTGTGTGAATACATTCTGAAAAAGTAAAGAACAAATGTATCATTTTTCGATGTAGTCACCACTGCGTTCAATGCAAGTCCTCCAGCGCCGATAAAGTGTTTGGATTCCTGTAGAAAAAAGTTCTCTTGGGAGCGTGTGTAATCACTCATGCACCATCTGCTGTAGCTCTTCATCGGACTGAAAAGTTTTGAAACTTCCTACTCCACTCATACACTTGCTGAATTGACAGGCATGCTGGACCTTCATTCGTGGATGAATTACTATAGGTTTCATCTCTTCATTGATTTAAAAGAAAAAAACGGATAACAGAAAGATGCTCCTCTTTAGTGCATATTAGAAGTGAGGCGGCCATCTTTAAACTGTCCTATGACGTCACCGTGTTCGTCTGCACCGCGATGTCACGTGCTCAACATTCTAACATCCTTAACAACAATATTGCTAGGTTACAAGACAGTGACCTGGTTATTGTAATTTCTAAGAATTATCAAGTAAAGAGTTAGGAAGAAAATACAACCTGAAATAGGAGAAGAACAATGTGGGTTTGTAGAAGGCAAAGGTACCGTAAATGCTGTGTATATGCTGAGAACAGTAATTGAACGTTCTATAGAAGTAAACAACGATCTACAACTCTGCTTTATTGACTACACAAAGGCTTTCGATAAAGTAAGCCATGTCAACATGATAAAGATGCTTGAAGATCTACAAATTGATGTGAAAGACATTACACCTTACACTTGTAAAAAACATACATTGGAAACAACAAGCTGCCATAAGAATTGATAATGAAGTAGGTCAATATCAACCTATTAAGAAAGGTAAGAGACAGCCATGTGTAATGTCTCCAGATCTTTTTTTCACCGTATCAGTGGAAATATTTCTTAGAAATGTAGAAGATATGAAAGGTATCATCACTGGGGGAAGACACATCAATAACATTAGATATGCGGATTATACAATAATGATTGCAGACAATGAGCAGGATATGCAACATTTAGTAGATGCGTTTGTTGCACAAAGTAAACAATTAGAGTTAGAATTGAATTGTAGGAAGGCACAGATTATACTCGTCACTAGGAAAAAATACTGACCAGTAAACAGATGTCAAATGCAACGAGAAAAAGGGTGGTGAGGTGCTACATAGAACCTGTACTTCTGTATGGATATGAAGCGTGGACAATGAGCAGACAAGCCGAAAAACATCTGGTGGCTGTGGAAATGTGGTTTCTGAGGAAAGAATACCATGGACAGACAGAAAAAACAGTGACTAAATCCTACAAGAAACAAATGATAATCGTAAACTCATTAGAGAAATTAGACGTAGATAGTCAAAATATGTTGAGCATGTTATGATAAGAAATAAATTGGAGAACTTAGTGACAACTGGCAAAATCGAAAGGAAGAGAACAAGGGGAAGACAGAGAAGTAAATACCTGGATGGCCTGGCCACGTGGTATGGTCGAGGCAAGAACACTGCGCTGATCCGTGATTCTGGTGATAGAATGAAATGGCAAATCATGACCAATCACGCTTATCGGCATGGCACATGATGGTTGGATGGATTGTAATTTATATTCCCTTTTTAAGGTTTTCATTTGAAGTCCTCTCGTGTAAACCCATAGCAGAAACAGTTTCAGGAAAATTAATTATTTTGCATCATGCAACATGGCGTGTGTCAAAGACTGAAGTATAGAAGACCACCCTGAAGGAGTGGTCTACCTCAAGATAGAAGACCACCCTGAATGAGTGGTCTACCTCAAGTAGATTCGAGGTAACCCAGTGCCCCTACATGAGGGCATGGTAGGTGATAGGGAGGGGAACTATTAAGTAGTTCTCTCATGAGACACGGAGATGTCAACCACAGAGAGTAAGCACTCTGGTCACGGCAGAATCACGCCTACGTGATAGCCACGGAGAAGTGGAATCCCACTCAAGAGTAAACGGCTACTCTAAGCGTGCTGAGTGTTGCAGCACGCAAAAAGCCGAAGGACGCACGAGGTCCTTCCGCGGGCTGTGTAGCCACGCGAGTAGAATAGTCAGACGGGGACTGACTTTCATAGTGAGCGCATCGATTAGTGTCGATGCGCGTTTCCTTAGCCAAGTAGATAGAGTTAGCTGTAGGGATAGGATATGACTGGATAGGGAATTCTGTGTCTTTATGTGTGATTTAATAGCGACCGTTTTTGTGCAGTAATCTATTGTTAAAGTGCCAGTGACAATAAAATGCATCATCCATACCTTTCATACGACTTGCAATATTTTTGTGTGGTACGGGAGAAGTTGATCCTGTAATGCCTGACGCATCGGTTGCTGACAGCGTGTAAGCATTGCTAGTACATCCATATGAACCACAATTCATAGCAGTTCTCATAAAATTGTAACAACTTTTAAAAACATCATGGGTTTGTTATAAGACAGAAACGTGTGAAAACTGCTGATTTACAAAGTTATTACACACGTGTGCCGTCTGTACGAATGTTGCACTACTAATAGTCGTTACTGCAGCTCTCGTATGGTAGCAGCTTACTAACTACAATAACGGAGGGTTTAATCCAAAAGGCAACTACACGTGTTTCGACCTATTCGGCTTTGGGGTTGGCTAAGCCGTGTTGATGTCGCAATTGTTTGTGAATACTCTGAATAACGTTGTTTTATCTCGTAAGTCACATACGGGTCACCTGGTACCTAATACGGGCTTGCCTATATCGAAGTGAGGTTGGTTTTGATACTTTTCTTCCCACCCTACACCAAATTACAATCTTAACGGAGCTGTTGCAGAGCTCCTCTTCACCTCTCCAAGTCTAGGAATATGCGGGTCCTGTCAGACCAGTGCTAACATTTCACTATATTGGGGTGTAACCAAGTCATGATTAAGCGAAGACTCCAAAAGTCCTCCAAGCCATCCGATGCTCCAAACAGAACAGTATCACCAATAAAATAAAAGACAGCATTACAATTCTGTCTGTAAGAACAGAACTAGTCTTGCAATGGATATTCAAAAACCACACTACAGGAGCTGGACAACGTGCAAAATCAAGCACTTAGAGTCACCGCAGGAGAGCTGAAATCAATCACTATAGTGGAGATGGAGAAGATGGTGAGGACACAAGCACTGAGAGAGCGCAGAGGTATGAAAACACAAATACAAGCAGAAAAGTTCCTCAGCTTGCCAGGCCACCCTATGAAGAGCAGACTTGGAAACTTAGTTATGTGGCGGTTGAAAAGAAGCAGTTTTATCCACCAGACTAAACGACTCTGCAGAGAAACCACTGATCTGCCCACAGTTGGTATCCACCTGAAAACTATTCCAGAGCGAACTCCATGGAAAGATGAACATAGACTATCACTATATATCCAGACAAAAGTGAGAGGAATATTTGACAAGGAAGAACAGAACAGTGTACATCGCAGAACAGCCACTCTCAGCTCCATTGATGAAGAATACCCACATGACCCCTGGATCCGAGTCTACACAGATGGGTCAGCACAAAATGCTGTTTGAAATGGAGGAGCGGGAGTGTACATAGAATACATAAATAATACTAGGGACACGGCCAGAGTACCAACAGGAAAGTACTTGTCACGGAATGACTGGAGACGCCAAGCAGAATGACAGATTGCCGGAGACAGCCGTCTCTAGGCCGCCACAACTATTTGACGCTGGGAAAGGTTTCCCCAGATCAAACGCCGACCAGAAGTCTTTGAGGACAGGAGAAGGATTTCCCGGATCAAAGGGGGACCAGTCGGCATACTGTTTACCACGATCAGAAGAATGAGAGGAGAGGTTCTCTGCACCTGGCTTCTGGCAAAGTCAGTGACGTCATTCAGACACAGTTCGCGGCAGTGGATAAACAGTTTGCAATCAGTGTGCAGGCTGGATTAACACGAAATGGAGTGTGGATCTGTTCCAGTTCCAAATAAGAAAAGAAATCACGGTGTCTAGTGTTGTTTAAAGGCGACGGACATGTGTCCATGATGTGGAATTGTGGTTTCAATTCTAGAACGGAATAGCTTACATAAGGTATTTAATTGATAGAGATTAGGAATCGAGCGTAGTGATGGTGCGTTGTGTGAACCTACTCTAGGAGTGAGTGTCGGCAGCAGGCTGATGCGTTGCTTAAACTAGGTTGAATGATATATCGTTTAACTCAGAAGGTTAAGAAAAATGTCGTGGGATGATATTCACTGAGATTGAGGGTGGTTTGGGGATAAAGGAAATGTCAATGGTAGGAGCTTCCGGTAGGGTGTCTACTGGTGTTTCTTCGCTTTCCTTTAGTCTTTCCTTTTCCTATCACATCTCAGACCAATGTGATGGACTTCTCTGCCTTATGCCAGAGTTTAGTTCTGGGTTGATTAGGATATAAATATCTGAGTACGGCCTTCGGTCTACACTCACATACAGTAGGTCTGAATCTGGTTTCTCTCACCGGGTGTTCTCTCTTCGACAGGTTCTACTGTATATGAGAACTGGACAACTCAGAGGTGTGGACAATGGCAGTCACACCGAGTGCAGTTCTGCTGAATGACCTTTGCAATGGGACACCGTTCCACATGGAATCGTAGTCTCGTCTGAAAAGAGTGTTTATCATATACAAGCTAGTTTGTCAGTGATTGAGTGCCCAAAACGGCTGATTGTAAGGAACTGTAAACACCTCCAATGACCATGACATTTGTAGGTAGAGAGGTGGAATATTAATGAGAATCATTCAGTGACATTGTCCAACTAGACAGAAGGTTTTGTTTAGATCGTGTGAGCTATGTGAAAGTGTTCCTAGTTCACAGGATTCTTATAGACATATTAAGTGCATCGTGTGTTCCGAATTTATGGACTTTATTATGCCATATTCAACATGAGTAACCAGGCACCCAGACTATCCACGACCAACTAGAAGAAGTCGACCCCTGCCCGGAGAGACGCTTCATTTGGTGAGGTCTCTCTGACTTGCTGTGTTGTGTTGTGGTATGGCCAGACACTATGATGAATGATCCTGAACTAACTGGACTCATCTCGCATACACAATTGACTATACTACAGAAGGTCTATACACATACAATGCACATACGTGACAATTTTCTTTAGTAAATTATTTTATCATTTGTTAGAAGCCAGAGTTGTGTGGGTATGTTCTGGAGGAATATAAAGAGGCGTATTGTCCCGTGGTAAGAAGAGAGAGAGAGAGAGAGAGAGAGAGAGAGAGAGAGAGAGAGAGAGAGAGAGAGAGAGAGAGAGAGAGAGAGAGAGAGAGAGAGATAGTGATCCAGAGACTGAAGGGGTTGTGTAGACAAAAATCAATTAGATTCCAAGGCTGATGATATAAAATTAAAAGAGTGTGCTTGTTGATTCCTCTCACCCCAGGGACAACAGGTGACAGTACTGCCATAAATATGATGCTGAAATTGATGCAATCAAGATAGCAACAGAGAAATTACTAAATACCAGCCATGGTGCACAACCTGTTGTGCTATTGACAGATGAAAAATCGGCACTCGAGGCGCTCCTGTCAGGGAAATTGTCAGTACTAAAAGCCACTACTTTCTGAACTTAGCAGCCGCATAAAGTCAAAATACAGTGGATACCATCCCACTGTGGAATACCCGGAAACGACAGAGCTGATCGATTGGCTAAGGAAGGAGCAAAACAAGAACAGCCTGATGTGCCCGTAACATACCACCAAAAGAAAAGAATGATCAAATCAGTCAGGAAGCCACAAAAACCTGCTCAAGATGACTACCATATTATGGACAGACCAGAACAAGTAATTATTCTGCCCCTCCGAACAGGACACAATAGATTACGCAACCTCCCGTATTCAAAATTCAAGATTGGTGAATCAGCCATGTACACATGTGGATTGGCGTCGCAGACAGCAGAGCACATACTCCAAGACTACCCAAAATACAACATATCTAGACAAACGTTCTGGCCTAGAGAGACAACAGTGGAAGATAATCTCTATGGACCGCTGAGTGAACTAAAAAAGACAGTTAAATTCATACAAGAGGCAAAATTGCAGTTATAGACATATTTCAAGCGAACGAAAGAAGAATAGAACTATTGTACAAAAATTCAATGGGCGAAAATTATAGGGTGTGTTTTTAATGACTGTGAGGTTTTTGAAAATATTGCCGTTCCAAGTTTTGTATTTACCCTCTGTGGAGTTCATGCAACATAAATGGTAAATGCAAAACAGTCAGTTAGTTAGTTAGTTAGTTAGTTAGTTAGTTAGTTAGTTAGTCAGTTAGTTAGTTAGTTAGTTAGTTAGTTAGTTAGTTAGTTAGTTAGTTAGTCGCGGTTCCAACTTCACGGCAACAGGTCGTCCCCATTATGCTCCATTCCTGTGCCAGTGAATATCACACAAAATGTTCCTCACTGCCCTATGTGAACAATGGGATAGACAGGAGTCTCGGCAAGCCAACAGCCCGCACAGGTACACTGTGCATAATGCCGCCGCCAAAATGCCAACACAAAAGTCCTCCACGAAAAGCACAAATCATCGTCGATGGAATCGGCAGTCACTAGAAAGACTTCATTGACCCGGGTTTGATCCCATATGACTCGGTATCTTTCTGCAGTGCGACTCGGCGAAAGCACAAAGCACGAACTCCGTAGCTCCAGTGACGATTCCCATGAGTCTCCTGAAAATGCACTCGTGAACCGAACAGGCAAACCAGTCAATTCAGCAACAGCCGGCCGCCATCATTCCGAACATGCAGTTGACGCTACAAACAACGACGGACAGATGTCAAAGCATTCCACGCGAAATTCACAGCTTACAGTGTCGCGCCACGCACCCATTCAGTGGCAGGGCGACGGAATCATGCACTACCAGTCCAACATGAGGAAAATGCGAATGCAAACCGTAGCCACAAGCGTAAACACTCTAGAGGCCTTAACGGTTTAAACACCTATCCGACATGCTGGAGACCGGAAGTCCCAATAGACTGTAGACTAAGTCTCAGACCAAAGCCTCCTTAGTCGCCTCTTACGACACGCATGGAAGGCAACAGTGTTACTATTCTTCGCTTCCCTTATCGGCCCCGCAACACACGGGCGGGGGTAAATACAAAACTTGGAACGGCAATATTTTAAAAAAAAACCTCAGTAATTAAAATTACACCCTATAGAACAGATCTATCTAACAAGAACTCAATATTGAATAAAATTGGTAAATACACCCTATATAACAGATCTATCCAACAAGAACTCAATATTGAATAAAATTGGTTATCATGACCAAGAAAACTAAGGAAACTGAAATATCTTGGACATGAATTTCTAGAAGAGATAGTTATGGTGGAAAGTGTACCAGAGAGGTGAAGAAGAGGACGACCACAATGCAGAATTCTCGGTGAGATAGATAATATACACATCATTACAACAGAGGCATGATACCAGGCTAATGATAGAGCGACATTTGAACAGACTGTTATAGGGGGAAAGTTCTGCACAGAACAAGCCGCTGGATGATGATGATGATGATGATGATGATGATGATGATGATGATGATGATTATGATGATGATTATGAATCAGTGTTCAATTTTCTCTACAAAATCACATTCAATGAATGTTGCCTTAACTTCAAAAGAAGCTTGTGGCATAAATAACAAGAAACAATTTCGTGATAACGATAACAGAGAAATATAAATATCGTATTGAATAATTCTGTAGCAATGAATAGGCCAAAATTGCTTATACATTGCCAGAATTAGCATTCAAAATACTAGCTCGACAATATTGCGTGCCAGTTTCATACGGGTTACCAAGTAAAAGATGAATACATGATAAAGAAATAGGCTGATATAAGCTCATCAGCATCATGTGCCATGCCAACAAGCGTGGGCGGTCATGTTTTGCCATCTCACCACTTGTTTCAGTCTCGACCAGGCCACGTGGCCAAGCCATCCAGGTATTTACCTCTCGGTCTTCCAATTGGTCTCTTCCCTTCGATCTTACCAGTTGTCGCCAAGTTCTCCATTTTCTTTCATAACAAGCCCTAAATATTTTGACTGTCTACGTCTAATGTCTCTAATCAGTTTACGATCTTCATTTGTTTCCTGAAGGACTTGTTCATTTGTTTGTGTGTGTCTGTCCATTGTATTCTTTGCATTTCCTCAGAAACCACATTTCCACAGCCATAAGATATTTTTCAGCTTTTCTGCTCATTGTCCACGCTTCACGTCCATACACAAGTACAGGTTCTGTGTAGCACTTCAACACACTTTTTCTCGTTTCAATTGATATCTTTTTATTGGTCTGTATGTTTTTTATGTTCTTTTGTATGGATGTGAAACTTGGACAATGTGCAGTCAAGCTGAAAAATATCTGATGGCTGCAGAAATGTGGTTTCTGAGGAAAATGCAAAGAATACCATGGACAGATAGAAAAACTAATGACCAAGTACGACAGGAGACAAATGAAAATCGTAGATTGATTAGAGAAATTAGACGTAGACAGTCAACATTTTTTGGACATGTTATGAGAAGAAATGGACTAGAGAACTTTGTGAGAACTGGCAAGATCGAGGGGAACAGACCAAGAGGAAAACCGAGAGGAAATATCTGGATGGCTTGGCCACATGGCATGGACGAGACAGGAACACTGAGCTGATCCACGACTCTGGTGATAGAGTGAAATGGCGAATCATGACCGCCCACGCTTTCCGTTATGGCACATGATTGATTGATTGATGTTTTTTATATCTTGCTAAAGGCCACCTTCGCCATGGCGATTCTTGTTCTAATCTCTTCAAGACATCTCCCATCAGATGTTATGACTGTTCCGAGATAACCTGATCTAAGCTGCTCGTAGGTAAAAAATGCCACATGTATCACAGGGAATTGACAACAATGATTCTTGTGGAGGTTAAATGTGAATTTGTTTGTTTGTATTTTATTTTATTTTTTTTTTTTTGGGGGGGGGGGGGGGGGAGCAGCAATTAGTTAAATATACTTAGATCATAATAGTAAACAAAAGTAAAGGAGCTTTTATACATACATTCCTTGAAGTGTAACAGGCATATGGTGCCCTGAAAATTCCACATTTTCATAGATCAATCGGCACTCTAGGGGCCATGCTGTCAATATCACAGTGGCCGCTTCTACTTCCCCAGACATCTCCTGTCGCCCATTTTAGGTTGGGTCGACATGTGAGCCCCAGGTCAATGTTAATATTCGCCTCAATGCGAATGCGAGCCCATGAGCAAACGGATGGTAGGCAATCTTGCTAGCCACTGCGCTACCGCGGCTTGCTAGATCATAACTGCGCTACTTAATTATCATTCTTAACATCGTCTGCCTTTGTTCCAGGTACAGAAAAGAAAACCGTGTAATCATCATCATATGCCACGCTGGGGGGGGGGGGGGGGAACTATTAAGTCCCTCTACAATCATATGTTGCTGAAGTTAATAAGTTTAAAGATTGATCGTCGTCCGTATTAGTCTGCCACCAACATATGCAGCACGTCTTCCTCCTGTCTCACAGCTTCAATCTTCTCGTTTGTCACAACGCTTGTGAGACAATTACTTCTCATAACGTGACTATGTGTCCAGGCTGTCTTGTCCTGATGTTGGTGACCTGTTCGGTTATATTTACTTCATGAGGTACATATCTGACCTTTTTAGCCGTCTTCTTTTGTCTTCTTCTGCCCTTTAGACTAAATGTGCAGTCACAGCGATGCATGCCAAATCGTTTGTAGGCCAGTTAGTTCATGGTAGGTTGGATGCTGGCTGATTTTCTCTTCGATGTGAAGTAACCAGTCTTATTTTATTCATCATGTGTCAAGCTTATAAGCGTGGGCGGCAATGCTTCGCCATCTCACGCGATCACCAGAGTCATGCATCAGCTCTGTGTTCTTGCCTCGACCATCCAAATATTTACTTCTTTGCTTTCCTTTTGTTCTTTTCCCCTCAAACTTGCCAGTTGTCACCAAGTTCTCTAGTTTATTTCTTCTCATAACATGCCAAAACATTTAATCAGTCTCAAACCAAACTAATGAGTTAATCTTACAAGAAGAAAATGAAAACCGTAAACGTATTAGAGAAATTAGACGTAGACAGTCAACATTTTTAGGATATATATATATATATATATATATATATATATATATATATATATATATATATATATATATATATATATATATATATATATATATATATATATATATATCTTGTTTATATGTCATCTAATAACCAACTATGCAAACAGACGGTTATGTTGACAGTATTTTGTTCAAGTGACGAGCGAGTCTTATTAACAATATAACCAGCAGAGCTGAACAATCGTTCACATGGAACTGAGGTAGCCGGTATGCACAGAATGGTATGGGCAGGGAATGTCGATTTTGGATATCGATGTTCATTAAGTTTCCACGATTGTAGAGGGTCAACCGATTCGGCAACTTTCTTCTCCATTTCAGACTCCATTAGCTTAATACGCTTTTCATTTGGTTCACATATAGTTTCATTGTCAATGTCAGTATCATTCGTTGCAGCAGTCTCCATCTGCTCATCATGAACATCAACTGCTATTTGTTGTTCAGTACTTGACCAAGTTCGTTCTTTTGCATCTTTTGACAAACACTTCAGGTATTTGTAGCGTGGGTCAAGTGCTGTTACAATCTTTAGTATTTCAATACTTGTCATATTAGCTACACGCTCACTGAAGTCATTAAAAGATGCTGCCTTAAATTTAGCTATGTAGCCAGGATCATCATCGTGTACAGTCATATGCTTTGTCAACGAAGATAGCAGTGGCAATACACAGCTACATTAAACATAATCTTGACCGCCAAGAAGGACAGTGGTCTGACAGAATAAAGTCCAAAACTTTAACATATTTCTGAATATTCTCCCAATCTGAATCTGACAGTTTTGGACCTTTGCATTGCTTCTTTTCATCTGACATGTAGACAGTTAATGCTTCGCTGGCCTTTAGAAGACTCTGTAGCATGATAAAAATACTGTTCCATCATGTTGGTACATCTTGCTGCAGCTTACACAATGGTGACTTAGTACAATTTTGCAACTCGGTTGTGTTTGCAGTACTATGTTTAAAATGTCCGACAATTTCTCGACATCCGGTTCATTTGTATAAGTGATGGGAGAAAAGTTTTCGATTAATCGTTAAAAAAAAATTAATCGTTACAAAAAATTAACGATTAATCGATTAATTAATCGTTAACTTCCGCAGCACTAATGTGTGTGTGTGTGTGTGTGTGTGTGTGTGTGCGCGTGCGTGTGTGTGTGCATGTCTTGGCCACGTAGCATTGTCGAGACAATAACAATGACCTGATCCATGACTCTGGTGATCGTGTGAGATGGCTAAACATGACCGCCCACGCTTATCGGCATGGTGACTTACTGCTGACTGCTAAGTTCAGAAAGTAGTGTCCTTAGAACTGGCAATTTCCCAGTCAGGAGCGCCTCTATTATGGATTTTGCATCTGTCAATATCACCACAGGTTGTGTACCATGGCTAGTATTTTGTAATTTCTCTGTGGCTACCATCCCACTGTGAAGTCCCCTGAAACGACAGAGCTGATCGATTGGCTAAGCAAGGAGCAAAAGAAGAACACCCTGATGTGCACATTGCATACAACCAAAAGAAAAGAATGATCAAATCAGTCAGAAGGCCACCAAACCCAACTCAAGACTACCACCACGTTATGGACAGACCAGAACAGATCATTCTTCTCCTTCAGAACAGGACACAATAAATTACGCAACCACATGTATACAAATTCAAGATTGGTGACTCAGCCATGTGCACATGTGGTTTGGCGTCGCAGACAGCAGAGCACATACTCAAGGATTGCCCAAACTACAACATATCCAGGCGAACCTTCTGGCCTAGAGAGACAACAGTGGAAGATAAACTCTATGGTCTGCTGAGTGAACTAAAAAAAGACTGATTCATACAAGAGACAACATTACAGTTATAAACATATTTTAGGCGAATGAAAGAAGAAGAAGAAGAAGCATATCGGTATGGTACATGATGAATAAATGAATACCAACCCTCATCAGTGGCCTCTTAGGGCCTGCACAAGAGGTTTTTTTTTTTTTTTAAATTCGCATATCCTTTTACAGAACATCGCTGTCAACAGCAGCATCTTTCAGCTGTCTGTTGATTTCTTGGCAAGATTACGCTCAGTAGTTTGCTTTCTGAGCGGCCGGCTCAGTTATCCCGCAAGTCACCAGCGGGGGACGAACCGCTCCCAGTTCTCGCCCGTTACGAGACTCTGCGTGATAAACGGGATTACGGAGAAAGTGTTGTAACCCGTCGGCCAGAGAGACTGGCGCACAAGAGGTTACATTGTTACTATTCTATACTTCCACTTTGGGGTCAAAGTAACACGCGGTCGGTCCATGAGCTATACCAGACTAACAATTTACAATGAAACATTTGATAAAAATCGGAAATCTCAAAGTAATGTATCAAATTCTACATAAAAATAAATAAACTTTAAAAAGAACAGCTGGTTTAAGAAGGAGAAACTTTCAAAAACTAAAGCAATACATGAAATATAAGAGATATTATACTTGTGAGATTATGATTTTATTGTATACTCATAAAGAATAAACAAAAGGCGTCAGTCTTCTTTGTCTATAACACTTACAGATATAATTAAATTTCCATTTTGACTATTATTGTGCTGTACACTTATGTTTGAGAAATAAGTGAAACGACAGTGTGTTATAACTGTATATGTAAAACGACTATAGATCACTTCATTAACACACTCAATCTTGTTTCAATTTTGGAAATGACTCTTAATAAATCAGGTGTTTAAAGCCTTGACAATTGAGATCCGAAAGCAATATCCTTGAACCATTATATTCTAAATAAATAAAATCACAGTTCGCTGTATAATTCTTCCTAAATGAAAAACTATTTGATTCACTAAATAATAACATCATAATGAATTCCGAAGTGACCTGGTCTACATATACAATACACACATTTACAATATCAATGTTCATCACTCGCTGTGAATGTTGTCAGCGCTGACGAAACTCTTCAATAACAAATTTCATATTGTTTGCAAGATCATCACCGTGGGGATAATTGAACTTATGCTTCCGGTTGTACTGGAAATGTACATGGGAAAGCAGTTTTCCATACGGACAGAAAAACAAAAACCTGGGAACGTAAATTCCATCTGGATTGAACTCTGGACTTTTAGGCGCTTCATCGAATTCTAGATTGACCATGAGTAAGTCTTTGCTCAGATTCTGAAGTGTTTGGTTGCTAGAAAACCATTGTTTTTGGTAGATACAAGCAGGGCATGACATTTTGTGTATGATTACCATCACGGGCAGATGTTCTTCTCTGGCTTTTTTAAAAGCTGCATCCAAGGACATCCAGTTGATATCATCTCCCCATCCTAAATAGAAAAGCATAGCGGTGTTAAAAAATCCACATATCTGAGGATAAAAGAAACGTCGTTAACTCCCGAAACGCGCGCCTGGACAAAGTGTTTGTATATTTGATTGAGGTCGTTAATATTCAAGTTCGAGAAAAACGCCAGGTTGCACAAATTGTTAAAAACAAAGATTTATGCAAATGTATATAACGCTCACAATGTAAATGTTACGGAAACCAAGAAAGACAATAAGATGCGTGCATATATGTTCGCTAAAATGAGGTGCATGAATGCGCAAACTGCCTGTTAGACTTATTCTTAATGTTATACTTATGTATGCTGTTAATTCGATGTATAAAATCATAGAGACATTTATTAGCGATCATAAGACAAATACATGCATACAGCTCACTCTCAATGAAAAAATTAACTAGGCTTAGGCAATCCGTTCCAACAATTATCTGCTCCCCAAAGAAAAAACAGACTAAGTTACGAAAAGAGACACACTATGACAACTTGTACGCGCCGTGAGGCGTTTTGTGCATATTTTTATAGACTAATCGGCACACCAATTACGGGGTCATGTGGTCTATATCATAGGTATTACACATACATACATACATACATACATACATACATACATACATACATACATACATACATACATACATACATACATACATACATACATACATACATACACACACACACACATACATACATACATACATACATACATACATACATACATACATACATACATACATACATACATACATACATACATACATACATACATACATACATACATACATACATACATACACACACACGAGGGGACTTCAAATGAAAACTTTAAATGCGTGTGCTCGCGTGTGAGTGTGTGTGTGTGTGCGCGCGCGTGTGTGTATATGTGAGTGTGTGTATGTGTGTGTGTGTGTGCGCGTGTGTGTGTGTGTGTGTGTGAATACATTCTGAAAAAGTAAAGTACAAATGTATCATTTTTCGATGTAGTCACCACTGCGTTCAATGCAAGTCCTCCAGCGCCGATAAAGTGTTTGGATTCCTGTAGAAAAAAGTTCTCTTGGGAGCGTGTGTAATCACTCATGCACCATCTGCTGTAGCTCTTCATCGGACTGAAAAGTTTTGAAACTTCCTACTCCACTCATACACTTGCTGAATTGACAGGCATGCTGGACCTTCATTCGCCGATGAATTACTATAGATTTCATCTCTTCATTGATTTAAAAAAAAAAAACGGATAACAGAAAGCTGCTCCTCTTTAGTGCGTATTAGAAGTGAGGCGGCCATCTTTAAACTGTCCTATGACGTCACCGTGTTCGTCTGCACCGCGATGTCACGTGCTCAACATTCTAACATCCTTAACAACAATATTGCTAGTTTACAAGACAGTGACCTGGTTATTGTAATTTCTAAGAATTATCAAGTAAAGAGATAGGAAGAAAATACAACCTGAAATAGGAGAAGAACAATGTGGGTTTGTAGAAGGCAAAGGTACCGTAAATGCTGTGTATATGCTGAGAACAGTAATTGAACGTTCTATAGAAGCAAACAACGATCTACAACTCTGCTTTATTGACTACACAAAGGCTTTCGATAAAGTAAGCCATGTCAACATGATAAAGATGCTTGAAGATCTACAAATTGATGGGAAAGACATTACACTTTACACTTGTAAAAAACATACATTGGAAACAACAAGCTGCCATAAGAATTGATAATGAAGTAGGCCAATATCAACCTATTAAGAAAGGTAAGAGACAGCCATGTGTAATGTCTCCAGATCTTTTTTTCATCGTACAGTGGAAATATTTTTTAGAAATGTAGAAGATATGAAAGGTATCATCACTGGGGGAAGACACATCAATAACATTAGATATGCGGATTATACAGTATTGATTGCAGACAATGAGCAGGATATGCAACATTTAGTAAATGCGTTTGCTGCACAAAGTAAACAATTAGAGTTAGAATTGAATTGTAGGAAGGCACAGATTATACTCGTCACTAGGAAAATATACTGACCAGTAAACAGATGTCAATTGCAACGAGAAAAAGAGTGTTGAGGTGCTACATAGAACCTGTACTTCTGTGTGGATATGAAGCGTGGACAATGAGCAGATAAGCCGAAAAACATCTGGTGGCTGTGGAAATGTGGTTTCTGAGGAAAGAATACCATGGACAGACAGAAAAACCAGTGACTAAATCCTACAAGAAATAAATGAAAATCGTAAACTCATTAGAGAAATTAGACGTAGATAGTCAAAATATGTTGAGCATGTTATGATAAGAAATAAATTGGAGAACTTAGTGACAACTGGCAAAATCGAAAGGAAGAGAACAAGGGGAAGACAGAGAAGTAAATACCTGGATGGCCTGGCCACGTGGTATGGTCGAGACAAGAACACTGCGCTGATCCGTGACTCTGGTGATAGAATGAAATGGCGAATCATGACCAATCACGCTTGTCGGCATGGCACATGATGGTTGGATGGATTGTAATTTATATTCCCTTTTTAAGGTTTTCATTTGAAGTCCTCTCGTGTAAACCCATAGCAGAAACAGTTTCAGGAAAATTAATTATTTTGCATCATGCAACATGGCGTGTAAGCATTGCTAGTACATCCATATGAACCACAATTCATAGCAGTTCTCATAAACTTGTAACAACTTTTAAAAACATCATGGGTTGGTTATAAGACAGAAGCGTGTGAAAACTGCTGATTTACAAAGTTATTACACACGTGTGCCGTCTGTACCAATGTTGCACTACTAATAGTCGTTACTGCAGCTCTCGTATGGTAGCAGCTTACTAACTACAATAACGGAGGGTTTAATCCAAAAGGCAGCTACATGTGTTTCGACCTATTCGGCTTTGGGGTTGGCTAAGCCGTGTTGATGTCGCAATTGTTTGTGAATACTCTGGAAAACGTTGTTTTATCTCGTAAGTCACATACGGGTCACCTGGTACCCAATACGGGCTTGCCTATATCGAAGTGAGGTTGGTTTTGATACTTTTCTTCCCACCCTATACCAAATTACAATCTTAACGGAGCTGTTGCAGAGCTCCTCTTCACCTCTCCAAGTCTAGGAATATGCGGGCCCTGTCAGACCAGTGCTAACATTTCACTATATTGGGGTGTAACCAAGTCATGATTAAGCGAAGACTCCAAAAGTCCTCCAAGCCATCCGATGCTCCAAACAGAACAGTATCACCAATAAAATAAAAGACAGCATTACAATTCTGTCTGCAAGAACAGAACTAGTCTTGCAATGGATATTCAAAAACCACACTACAGGAGCTGGACAACGTGCAAAATCAAGCACTTAGAGTCACCGCAGGAGAGCTGAAATCAATCCCTATAGTGGAGATGGAGAAGATGGTGAGGACACAAGCACTGAGAGAGCGCATAAATATGAAAACGCTAATACAAGCAGAAAAGTTCCTCAGCTTCCCAGCCCCCCTATGAAGAGCAGATTTGAAAACTTAGCTATGGGGTCGTTGAAAAGAAGCAGTTTTATCCACCAGGCCAAAAGACTCTGCAGAGAAACCACCGATCTGCCCACAGATGGTATTCTCTGAAAACTATTCCAGATCGAACTCCATGGAAAGGTGAACATAGACTATCACTAAAATTCCAGACACAAGTGTGAGGAATATTTGACAAGGAAGAACAGAAAAGTGTACAGCGCAGAACAGCCACTCTCAGCTTCCATGATGAAGAATACCCACAGGACCTCTGGATCCGAGTCTACACAAATGGGTCAGCACAAAATGCTGTTCGAAATGGAGGAGCGGGAGTGTACACAGAATACCCAAATAATACTTGAGACACAGCCAGAGTACCAACAGGAAAGTACTTCCATAACTATGATGCTGAAATTGAGGCAATCAAGATAGCAACAGAAAAATTACTAAATACCAGAAATGGTACACAACCTGTGGTGCTATTGACAGATGCAAAATCAATACTCGAGGCGCTCCTGTCTGGGAAATTGCCAGTTTTAAGGACACTACATTCTGAACTTAGCAGTCAGCATAAGGTCACCATACAATGGATACCATCCCACTGTGAAGTAACCGGGAACGACAGAGCTGATCAACTGGCTAAGGAAAGAGCCAAAGAAGAACAGCCTGATGTGCCCGTTACATACCACCAAAAGAAAAGAATGATCAAATCAGTCAGAAAGCCACCAAAACCTGCTCAAGATGACTACCACGTTATGGACAGACCAGAACAAGTAATTATTCTGCACCTCAGAACAGGACACAATAGATTACATGTATACAAAATTCAAGATTGGTGAAACAGCCATGTGCACATGTGGATTGGTGTAACAGACAGCAGAGTATATACTCCAAGACTGCCCAAAATATAACATATCTAGGCAAACCTTCTGGCCTAGAGAGACGACAGTGGAAGATAAAATCTATGGACCGCTGTGTGAACTAAAAAAAGACAGTTAAATTCATACAAGAGACCACATTGCAGTTATAGACATATTTCAAGTGAAATAAGAAAGAAAGAAAGAAAGAAAGAAAGAAGAAGAAGAAGAAGAAGAAGAAGAAGAAGAAGAAGAAGAAGAAGAAGAAGAAGAAGAAGAAGAAGAAGAAGGAGGAGGAGAAGAAGAAGAAGAGGAAGAAGAAGAAGAAGGCCGTTTGTGAACTAAAAAAGAGAGTTAAATTCATACAAGAGACAACATTGCAGTTATAGGCATATTTCAAGCGAACGAAAGAATAAGAAGAGGACGAAGAAGCAATGGATATCAGCTGAATGTGGTATCCATGTAAATGAAAAATAAAAACGAGAGTTGGCGAAGGCCGGAGGAAACCTCGAACAGCCCTGGCCATCAGCTTTATGGAGGCTGTGAGAACAATTTAGAGGGGAAAAAATACTACAGACCAGAACACAACAGCATAAAAGAGCTTGGCAGAAGTGCATGGACCAAAATATGTAACCCCATAACAGGACATTGTGGACTCAGATCACACCTATACTGAACGGCTCTCACTGACTGCCTCTTGCAAATGTGAAGGACTTAAACAAACCCCATAGCATGTCCTGCAAGACTGCCCTGACTTCGCTGAACTGAGGAAGTAATCTGGCCGACTGGATCGATCCTTCGAGAAAACTAGAGGCTACCAGTTAAGACCTCAAGCAAACCATCATGTTTGTAACAGACATAATTGACTGGAATTAGGCTGGCAATGTTTTCCCTACCGATTTTGTATACTTAATTGTCAACACCCCAATCCAATGCCCAAGATAAAAGCTAACTGTATACAATTAGTATCAGTATTGGTGTGATTGGTATGGTTGTTATGGTGTTGTAAAATATCACTTTTGTTGCCCATGTTTACACCCACAAGGGCTATATTCCCATTGATCACTGTAGCAGGCTGACTGCACAGTACGCCAACATTATAACACCTATGGGGATCCAAGTGTGCGTATATAAGAATCTCACACTGTAAGTAAAGGTTCCTTTCACACGCCCTAAGGAACATTGAGCATAAGGTGCTAGACTCATACTTGTATAGAACTAGCCCTAGGTGGGTGATGTGGTCAGTATCAGACGGTTGCCTTTACTTCCCAAGACTTTCCTTGGTACCCATTTTAAGCTGGATAGACGTGGGAGCCCAGGTAAATTACAACAAAACAATCCGAATCCGGCCCCATGCAGATCGAACCAATGACCGGCAGGCGTATATTAAGTGAATTTAAGTTTGATTCATGCTTTTCTTTGCCCGTATTTGCAAAGAAAATATTCTGGCTCCTCAGAAAAAAGGCGCCGGTTCCTGAATTATTTTTAGTTTTGTCTACCACTGTCTGCGTGCAGAATTCTATTAGGTGATATATGGGGCCATACAGATGACCCCAAATAACGGTAAACAATACGTAAACTCAAATTGTAGGCCATATGTCAAAATCAGCTAGATTGTTTAACAATATACTTACTCGAACTGTTCTAGGAAACCCAAACCGGGGGGGGGGGGGGGGGGGGACTGTTAGATACCATAAAGTAAAGATAAATGTTGACAAGAGACAGCCGCAAGCCGGAAGAGAACTCATTGCTACGCAAAAGGAGAAGAAAAAATGTGTTTACAGGATGCTGCAATAAATCCCAGCATTTATCCGTTTGTGATTCACTAGGCAAATTTAGTTAAGCAGTTTGCCATTGCTTTCTGACCAGTTGAGACTCATACGATATTCATCAACGTGAGGCGGTCTGTTTCCAAATCGCCTGCGACTGATATCGAATCCTCTCCCCAGTTTGTCGGGTAATGATGAAACTGCGTTCACTAACCCATAAGCCACAGACGCCGACAATGTGTTATGAAGATAGTGCTCAGAGAGAGAGAGAGAGAGAGAGAGAGAGAGAGAGAGAGAGAGACAGAGAGAGAGAGAGAGAGACAGAGCGAGAGAGAGAGAGAGAGAGAGAGAGAGAGAGAGAGAGAGAGAGAGAGAGAGAGAGAGAGAGAGAGAGAGGTTAAAACATAAAACCGACAAGAAGGTAGCTTGTTGTCCTGTCTTCCTTCTGTATTAATGAAGAAGGAAAGCATGTAACTTTCAATAAACTGATATTTAATGAATGGCATCTAAACAACAGAAGAAGGTTGCAGACAAGAAGGTCATAGTAGTGGATACGGAACAATTTCAAAGGTGTTAGCACAATTTTGCTCAGAAAAGTAAAAGTGGAGCGACCAATTCTAATATACAGGTTACCTATATATGTCAAACTCACTGTTGTTTGTTTCCTAAAATATCTTATTCTTTCCGATCACAATCTCATGTGCGAGGATTGTCCAGTCAACGTTCATTAATAAGCTGGTATGCCATCTTACATATAAATCTCTATCCAGTGAATATTGTCACGGCGGATGGTTCGAACAACCGTAGACTCTGACACAGGGTTTACATCTAGATCTAGAGTTTTCGTCTGCGTCTAGATGTCGTTCTTTGACATTCGAATGTCAAATGTAATTCTAGATGTTTTTCATTTGGAGTTAAGAGATCTTAGAGGTTTCCTTTAATGCGGTGTCAACCATGGCATTTATGCCAAATTGATGGAAGATATCCCATCTTTAATCCTCATAAAATGTGCGTATCATTCCTTGACGCTAGCATTATCACATGCCTCATCAGAATGTTTACCAAGAAATTTGGAATTCCTTACTGCTGAAACACATAACTGGTTCTCCAAATCATATGCCAGAGAGCAGCAATACAATAATTTATATAAAGCATTAAGTGATAGACCCTCACCATTGAACATTCTGTCATATTGCAAAACTAAATGGTTATCAATTCAACCAGCTGTTGAAATAATTGTGAACCAATGGTTGGAGTTGAAGTCACACTTCGAAATAACAAGACAAAGTGAAAAAGTGCTACACAGCTCAAACACTTTATGAAAAAAAAAAGGCATTCCTTCTCTTTTTACAACCCATTCTAAGTGAAGTGCAAAAAGTTAATAAACTGTTTGAATCTAAAAATGTTGATGAAGTTGCTTGCTGCTTGCTTGTGTTCGTTGGCTTGAGCTCCAACGCAAAAGTCCTGTATGTCGGATGAAGGCATCCTGTTGTCCAACATCATTGTGATGTCACACAGGACCTGAGGTTTGCGTGAGTATCCGTTGTCCCATGTCTGGCTTATTGGTGTGCAGACTGGCGGTTCCTCGCCATGCAGGCAGATACTCTCCGACTTCGGAAGAATCATCTATCCTACTGATGTTAGCCAGATCCCCGAAGAGACCTGTTGCCCAGGACGCACGACGTGGACGTGTCAGCAGGTCTTGGCCAGTATATATCCCGGCCCTGGTGCCTTGGAAACACCTCTGCGTCCCACATTGACTTATATTGCCAACTTCTAAAGCCAATTTGTTCACTTGCACTATAGATAGCAATACCTGGGATACCAAATCGAATAAAAAATTGATAACTTAAAAACAAAAGAACTGCTAACAGAAACTGAAGAGAACAACTTAAAAAAGCGCTGTCAAGATTTTCGTGTTTCATTATTCAAGCAATTGATGCAGAGACTTCCTGAAAATATAGACGTATTGTAGAATATTTCATTCTTTTCTGTTAACAACATACCTCAGCCAGTAAAAGACATACCTAAATATTGTAAAGTTATGACATTTTTAGGGGCTACTGCTAATAGTGTGGCGGAGCAGAATATCAGTTAACCAAATAAATTTGGTTGACTGGAGAAATAAAACATAAACTTAAGCTTTTTGGAGCGGAGTAAGACAATTTAAATATGCCTCAGGTAACAGTCTATTCTGTGAGCTCTTTGAATGTGCGATGTCTGCCATGATACTACCCCATTCAAATGCTGATGTGGAAAGAGTTTTTAGTGCTATGAATTATATAAAATGTAAACTAAGACACAGGATGAAACTTGATCTATTAAATGCTATCTTGACAATACGATTTGGCCTGATGAGAGCAGGAAAATGCTGTTCAATTTATCAGCTCCCTGATCGTGGATTAAAAGAAATCGGAGCGGTTGAAGCATACCATAGTCATTTTGAATCTGAAGCTTCAACTTCATAATCCAAGTTCATCCTGTGGATCTTGTGAGACAGACATCAGTGAAGATGAGGACATGATTATATATGGTGAGTCACATCAATATCTATGTAATTTCTCACTTTTTCCATCCGAATGTTTTTCTAGATGTTTCACTTATACAATCCAGATGTCTATACATCCATTTCTAGATGTTTTCTAAACAAGCTTGGTCAAAGACCACGATGCCATAGCCAACTCTTCATGAGAACCTTGGGATGACTGCTTCATCGGCAGTGTTGCCATTTTAGTACTATTCGCGCTAAATTTAGTGCTTTTTCAAGTCAGTTAGTGCGAAAATTTTCCGTTTAGCGCGGCCGCGTAAATTTAGTACTTCACAAAAATGTTTTGGTGCTTTTTGGGGTGGGTAAAAATTACTTTAAAAATCATTTTGGGAACACTAAAAAGCTGAATTTGAACTGAAGCGAGGGAGTAATACAGTCTTAGTACGTTACCGCGCAATATTCAACTAATTTAACTCCCTTTAATACGATTTAGCTGAAAGCGAACGCCATCTTGCAGACAAGTCCAAACGTCAATACATTAGCTTGTAATCGAGTTAATAATTTTGTGGTGTCTACATTATCCTTTCATTTCAGCTTATTTTTGTTTCACCATGAGCAAGAAATATTGTCAACATTTTGAGAACAGTGGCTCGGTGACACGAGATTTCAAAAATGGTTGTTGAAAGAAGAAGGGGGTAATACTAAGTGTTTTTGCAAATATTGCAAATGTTCAATTGCAGCCAAGTTAAATGATATTGAGAGGCACAAGAATACAACGAAACATTAGAAAGCCGAACAACCATTCAGTACACAAAGGCAAACAACAACTGCATTTGACAAACTGAAAGATGATGTCAAAGAAACAGAAGGATGCATGAGTTTGTTCATAGCTGGCCATGGTTCCCTGCGCGTTGTTGACC
The DNA here is from genome assembly GCA_014155875.1 of Cepaea nemoralis. NCBI lineage: Eukaryota > Metazoa > Mollusca > Gastropoda > Stylommatophora > Helicidae > Cepaea > Cepaea nemoralis. The sequence goes on from JACEFZ010004582.1 coordinate 257,256, forward strand.
ATTTAAGTGAACTCTGCAAGGTACACTTTGGTGACAGCAAAGGTTGGCAAGAACTTTAAGCTTAGGAGAAATAAGTGCAGAGCAGTTATTTCAAATGTACTTGCACCATATTTCACAACAGACTTGACAGCTGATATTGCCAAAAGGAAATACAGCTTATTGATTGATGAGAGCAATGACATTTCTGAAACTAAGCTACTTGGAGTAGCTATTAGGTACTATTCAGAGACAAGAAAGCAGTTTGTGGTTACTTACTTAGATTTAGTTGAACTGAGTGACTGCAACGCACAGGCAATATGCAATGCGTTAAAAGATTGTTTAAACAAGAATGGACTTGAGTTGCAAAGACTAGTTGCACTCGGCACTGACAATGCGTCTGTCATGACAGGTGTAAACAATGGAGTATATACAAAATTAAAATCCGAAGTTCCTCATCTGGTACTAATTAGGTGTGTATGTCATTCCCTTCAGCTGGCAGTGTCACAGGCTGCAGCTGCTTGTCTGCCCAGGAACATCGAGTTCATGATTAGAGAAAGATATAACTGGTTTTCTCACTCAAGTCTTCGTCAAGCAAAGTACAGGAAGCTTTTTGCTTCAATAAATGATGGACAACATCCACTAAAGATTGTTCAATTAAGCCAGACACGATGGATGTCCATTCTATCTGCCATTGTCAGAATATTGCAGCAGTGGGTCGAGCTCAGAACTCATTTTGATGTAGCAAGACTCAACGAGCGCTGTTATACAGCAGAACTTCTACATTCTATGTTTAGCGACATGAAAAACTATGTGTATCTCATATGTCTCAAGCATATTCTCGGAGAAGTTCAAAGTGTGAATAAGAAATTCGAAGCAGATATACAGGATCCAACAAAACTACTCAGCGATCTTGTCCAGCTCAATAATTCTATCAGTTCAAAGATTGCTATTCCTGGGAAAAAATAACAGAAAGTGATGCTATTCAAGATTATTTAGATCCTAATCCCAATCTAGGTTATGAGTTTGATAAAGAAATAGGAGACTACAAGTTTCCTGATGAGAAAGAAATTCGTGGAAGGTGCATCCAGTTTTTAATAAAGCTATTGACACAGCTGCGTTTACGTACACCCGATAACGTTCGAGTGTTGCAGTCGATGTCATGTCTTAGTTGAAGTGAATGTCTACAGCCAATGAAGCCCTGTATATTGGATCTTGCTAAAATGTTTGTAGAAGACGCAGCTACTCTCACCTGCATCGATTTCCAGTAGAGAAAACTTCATCATATGCAGTGGACACAGACCTCTGACACACTTGGACTGTGGGCAGAAATAGCTTCATACAGAGAGAGATACCACCGGTGAAAATCCTGCCCAAGATCTTACAGATTTAGCTTTAACTGTGCTCATTTTACCTCATTCTAATGCGGACGTGGAGCGTATTTTCAGTCAGATGGGAGTTTTAAAATCAAAGTTGCGGAATAGACTTAGCATAAAGAGTTTGACAGCTGTTTTGAATATTAGATATGGAATGAAAAGATATGGCAAATGCTGTCATGATTATAAACTACCTAAGGATATTCTGCGAAAAATTGGATCACAGGAGGCATATACATGTTTCTTTCAATCATACACCTCATCCTCATCATCGCAGGAGCAAACACAGCAGGAAATAGCTACAGAAACTAAAGAGGAGTTGTTTGACTGGGATTTGGCAGATCTGGAATAAACTTCATTCTAATATTCAGTGATAATAATAAATTATAGTGTCCTCCTTTGTAACATTTTGAATGAATACCACCAGTGCTTGTTTTAGTGATTTCCCCAAAAATACTATAGTATTGCAATTTGGTGCTTTTTTGGCTCGAAAGTAGTTCTGATTGGGATTTGGCGGATCTGGAATAAACTTCATTGTAATATGAAGTGATAATAGTAAATTATACTGTGCTACCTTGTTACATTTGTACTAAAACAGTTGGTGCTTGTTTTTTTTGGTGCTTTCCAAAAACAATGTAGTGCTTTTTAGTGCCTCTTTGGCTCGATTTTGGTGCTTTTTCATCAAAGGGAGATGGCAACGCTGTTCATCAGTGTGCTGAGCAAACATGGGACTACGGAAGGTGCAGTGACGTCATTCGACCTAACATAACATAACCATTGTCATTGTCTAATTAGTAATTGCCTGTTTAATTTTATCAGTAATCCCGTGTTAATTTTCTTTCTGTCAAATAATCTCCCAATTGTAATGATATATAATCCTATTTTACTGCAAGCAAATATCACACGCGAACCATTCAAAAATAACTTTTGATATAGTGTCAGTATGCCAACCAGTAACCAGTACAACAAACAATTTCTACGGTTTTCATGTACAGAAGTGCAATTTTCGATATAAAAGTACGCGGTAATTGTAAGATATTGTTTAAAACTATTACCATTTGCTTGTGGAATCCCTTGGGAAGGATCTTCACCAGTGCCGTGTAGTCTGCGAAAGAAATTCGGGAATCCAAAAATATAATTCAGTCCGGCGAGTATATGATTTGCCATTTTGACCTTCTATTTGCTTTCCAGCAAAAAGACGTTTGTGTTCATAGCAAGTGCTGCAACGTTTCTTCATCCTATGAAAGTATTGCGCACTTCATGCGGGGAAAAAATACCCGTGCTCTTTCAGCGAGGTGCTGTTGTCATATTGTGGCATGTTGAGTTGAAATAAGAACCGACACCACTGCACTCGATGCATTACCTTACGCTCTCAGTCCTCATCTTTAACAGCCAGCGAAGAGGTCCAATACTAATGGTGCCCGTTGCAATCTGATTATATGTCCGTCTTGCTTTACCTCTGAGTGACTACCAGATACTGAGAGACTACCAGATTCATATTTTAATCCCTTCTTCACTCGCAGACCCTGCCCATGTCTCCCCCTGTCCAGTCGGGTTATCATATAGATAGAGGATGCAGGCACCAATCCTTGGATGGTCACTATAGTTTTCAACTAGCAAATTTTCTATTGGACACCGCCGTGATAATGGTTAGTTTGCTTGCTTGCCATAACTGTGGTTCAAGTTCAATTCCATACAGACAGGTTATTTTTTTCCAAAATAGTTTTCTTCTTCTTTTCCCATTCTTTTTTTTCTTCTTCCACCTCCTTCGTGTTCCCCTCCTTCTTCTCCTCCTCCTTCTCCTCCTCCTCCTCCTCCTCCTTCTTCTTCTTCTTCTTCTTCTTCTTCTTCTTCTTCTTCTTCTTCTTCTTCTTCTTCTTCTTCTTCTTCTTCTTCTTCTTCTTCTTCTTCTTCTCCTTCTTCTTCTTCTTCTTCTTCTTCTTCTTCTTCTTCTTCTTCTTCTTCTTCTTCTAATCTTCTTCTTCTTCAATTAATATTTAAATGGACCATATGCACACAACCAACTTATGTCAAGGTCTCCGTAGGTTTTTCATGACTGACTGAAATTTGCAGCTAACTTGTCTAAAGACGAGGCAGCCAGTATACCCCTTACAATATGCATGTTTGGCTATAGCGTTTCAATTCATTGCCTCAGCTTTGGGCACCGATAACACACGAGCGATGCGATTAATTAATTGAATATGATATTAAAATGTCAAGAGTTACAAACATTGTTGGTTTCATTGCATGTTTGTAATGCACAAATATAACAATGGTTTCCCTGTTCTTCTATGCGTCATCACCATAAAGCGCCAATTCATCCATTAAGTGACCTGTCCTGTGCAGAACTTTACTCACATAAAAGTCTTCAGACGTTTCTCTCTCTCTCATAGGCAGCCATCAGAAATAACTGGCAAAACACGAGACTGAAGCTGTGGTCATATATGATAACCAACGCCACGCGTTTCCAGGAAGAAAAACCTAAACAAGCGTCAATGCCTGGAAAGGGGCCCCTTTCGGATGTAAGCAGGCGGAATGGCTTAGATGTACGGATCTACCTCTGAACCATGAAAATAAATTAACACAAAATGTAAATGGGTAAACTAGTCACAAGGGAAGACAGATGTTTATGGTTGGTTCTGGAATACTTTGGAAAACTGCGTTCTAAATCTGAAACCCAATGCTTTAACGTTCAAGTGGCTTGATCCCTGAAAATGCTTGCATCTGTCTAGGATGGGTAAAATGTTCTTCCAAAAAATAACAGAAAAGCCTCATTCCATGCACAGCATAAAAGGCGTTAGGACTGAAAACAGAGCGCTGTAGCGAAGATCTTACGGACGCGTTTTGTAATACCGCATACCGCGTTCAAAACACAGCTGCGGACGTTATGGAAGCAGACCGCCTTGCGCTGGTTTTCATACAATTGTGTGCGTACCGTCGTTCAGAAAGTAAAGGCAAACTAATGTACGTAATCCTTGCCAAGAAATTACAAATATCAAAAAATGCCGTGGTTAATTGCGACGTCCAGAAAAGGATATGCAACTAACTTGTATGGTGGTCAGTCTAAGCTTATGTTTAGACAGAAGGTTACGGCCACAAGGAAGATTGTATAGCGTATGGAATGCACAGATTGCAAATACAGAAAACAGCTTGCAATCAAGCGATGCCAGAACTTCGAGTTGGGAGATGATAAGAAGAGAAAGGGCCAGATGATCATGTTCTAGGCTGCATAAGATCCAATACTATGATACACAATAAAACGTGTGTCAGTTCTAAACACAAGTACCATCTCCAAGGACTGTGGTGCAAGGCTTTCTATTATCCCTCTCTAAGCTCAGAAAGCAGTGTAGTGTGCAAGAATGGCATGGAACGTCACATCTTCGGACAATTATATTATGATGTAATTAGGTCTTTATTCAGCACACGACTTACAGACTGGCTGAGATGAGACCTAGTTTGGTAATGTTTACTCCACGAGTTTCAGTTATTTCATTATCAACAGACTTAGCCTTAGGTACCTCGGGTAATGAAAAACTATCATCCTGTCTTCTCGGGTTAAAGTTCAACTAGGACCCTTGTGCATGTTAGCAGTAGAATAATAGCAAAGTACCCTTTTACATGCCTTAAAGCACACTTGGTATATGGTGCTAGACCCATATTTGGATGGACTGGGTCAGTATCACGCTGGTGGCCAAGAGTATAGTCGTCTCCAAGAAGAAATAAATTCCGCAATGTAAGTTGGAAAGTTCCTAAACAGGTCAATACACCAATAGATATGAGAACAAGAATCCTCAAGGCAAAATTAGGCTTTTGTAGGATGGAAAACACTAACCAGTAAAATGCTACCCACTGCAGTGAGAAAAAGTGTTGGCGTGCTTTATAGTCAATTTATAGAACCTACACTGTTGTAAGCATATGCAACATGGACAACAAGCCGGGGAATATCTAATACAAAAACGATCAGCGTTGCTAGTAGTGGGTTGTGCTCAATTGTCATACCCGATTCATATACCGAACCCCCAGTCTCATTCTTTCCTGAAAAAAAAACCCAAATAAATCAAATATCTAATGGCAGTTGAAATGTGGTTTCTGGGGTATTACAAAAGGGGAGGGGGGGGGGGAGGGACTCGAAAACTTAGTGATGACTAGCAGAGTCTTCATGAAAAAGCAAGGAGAAAGCGGAGAGGCCACGGTTTCTAAGAATTCAAAAACTAACCCAACCCAATACAGTTAGACAATCCCCACATACCGTGTTCGAATTCAGAGTCAGGTGATTTGGCAGAAGATTGTTTTGTATTGATTTCACAGAATAATGTGAACGCCGGCGGTTCAGAAAGCAATGGCAAACTACCAAATGTACAATTGTCTAGAACCCCCCCCCCCCCTATAAAATAGAGGCTATATGTTGGGGTTGATTGCCACGTACTGTAACTTTATTTTAAAAGGGGGAGCCAGCAATGATAACGAGTAACGTTAATAAACTCTTTGTTTTGTTTTCCCTCAGGTTATGCGAGAATTGTTTCCCGTGTAACTGTGTATTATCTCAGTAGTGGTTTGAAAACAACATTCATGACAAATAACGTTACGTTTTAACTTAATATGAACTGCAACTATATATGAACTGCAACTATATATGAACTGCAACTATATATGAACTTCACAGACACAGTAAAATCCCGCACAAAAATGTGGGGAAACACCACGTTCTTTAAGGGGTACTAGAACATATCGTAGGAAGTAAAGATGACTGGTGTGATACCGATTACATCATCCACCATGTGCCGATTGGTGTATACAAATGTAGGTCTGGCACCACATACCAACGTCGCCTTAAGGCGTATAAAAGAATACAGTTAAACCTCGGTTTTCGTCGATAATCTTCCGAAAACAATCGGCGAAATCCAAAATCGACGAAAACCGAGGCAATTATTTTCATATGAAACACATTGTATAGATAATAATTATAGTGTTCGACAATTTAAATTCTTGCGACTGCTCATAATAATGTGGATTACCCGAAAAATGCTTTTGAACTACCTGCTAATATATAAAATGTTCAGTACAAGCCAACTATTTAAACATCCATCCATCCATCATGTGCCATGCCAATAAGCGTCATGTTTTGCCATCTCACTCGACCACCAGAGTCGTGGATCAGCTCCGTGTTCCTGTCTCGACCATGCCACGTGGTCAAACCATCCAGGTATTTACTTCTCGGTCTTCCCCTTGGTCTCTTTCCTTCAATCTTGCCAGTTGTCACCAAGTTCTCCAATTCATTTCTTCTCATAACATGCCCAAATAATTTTGACTGTTTACGTCTAATGTCTCTAATCAGTTTACGATCTTCATTTTTATCTTGATGGACTTGTCATTGGTTTTTCTGTCTGTCCATGGTATTTTTTGCATTTTCCCCAGAAACCACATGTTCACAGCCATCAGATATTGTTCAGCTTGTCTGCTCATTGTCCACGCTATCCATACAAAAGTATAGGTTCTATATAGCATTTCAATACTTTGTTTCTCGTTTCAATTGATATCTTTTTATTGGTCAGTATGTTTTTCATCTTGCAAAGGGCTACCTTCTCAATGGCAATTCTTGCTCTAATCTCTTCAAGGCATCTCTCATCAGATGTTAAGACTGCTCCGAGATAACTATACCGATTCACTTGCTTAAGAATGTGCCCATTTACTCGTATGTCACATTGTGGTATTTCCTTCTTCCCAGTGACGAACATAATCTGAGTCGTCTTACAATTCAATTCTAACCCTAGTTGTTCGCTGTGTGCAACAACCGCATCTACTGTGTTGAGTTGCGTTGAGTTAAGAACCGACATCACTGCACTCAGGACATTCCCATACGTGCTCAGTCCCCTCGTTCAACAGCCAGCGAAGAGTCACACTAAGTGTTGCAGGTTCTGTAAATTATCTGCAATGAAGACTGCATCATCTGCATATCTAATGTTATTGATGTATCGTCCCCCAATGTTGATTTCTTCCATATCTTCAATATTTCTGAAGATATTTTCACTGTACAGGGGGGGGGGGGGGGGGAGATCTGGAGACGTTACACATCCCTGTCTCATGCCTCTTTTAATAGGCTGATATTGACCTACATCATTATTAATGCTGATGGCAGCTTGTTGTTTCCAATATATGTCTTTCACAAGTCTAAGATCTTTTCCGTCAATTTGTAGATCTTCAAGTATCCTTATCATGTCGACATGTCTCACTTTATCGAAAGCCGCTGTGTAGTCAATAAAGAAAGATGTAGATCTTTGTTTACTTCTATAGAACGTTCAATTACTCTTCTCAGTAAATACACTGCATTTACTGTACACTCGCCGTCTACAAACCGACATTGTTCTTCTCATATTTCGGGTTATATTTTCTTCCTAACTCTTTGCATGATAATTCTCAGCAAAATCTTCGTGATGTTGCTCATTATACTAATTCTTCGATTTTGATCACATTCCAAGGCTCCTGATTTCTTCGGGATTGCAATAAATATAGAATTACATAATTCAGGAGAATTGCATAATTCAGGAGGTATATCTCCAGTATCATATATTGCGGTCAGCAGTCTGGTGACTTGGTCTATTCCATATTCTTCTAAGGCATTGATCATTTCTGTTGTGGTGTTTTCTGTACCCAGGGTCTTGCCAGTTTTCATATGGTTAAACGCATTCTGAACTTCCATCTTCAAAATTGATGGTCCTTTATTATTATTCCGATAATCATACTGTACTTCTCTTGTATCATCATACAAGTCTTTTCCGTAATCTGACCATGTATGTAAAATCTGATATTTTCTATTATGATTTTGCCATCTTTGGTGTTTATTCAACCCGTTGATGTGTGTGTTCTTTTGTTAGTGATGTTTAAACATATCCATCCTTTATTTAAAATTAACCCAAATAATAATGAACGACTTAAAAATTCAGTTATGTAAATATGTATTTATATTATACATTATTTAATATCTACTGTAGACTGCCATAATATATCCACACTGCAATAACTAAGCACCATATATATGTAAAATGTTGCATGTCCTTTGCAGGACAACCTGGTGTTGATTTTCTAGGCAACTATATGTTCAGTTGTCATCCATTGATTTCTGAACGAGTCGTCAACGTTTCAAGTCCAACTTAACGCCAGCGTAAGGGTTGAATGACCCACACGCCATCAACGCACCGAAAGCTTATCCTTTCGACCAGCTCAACGTCTCATATCTATTTACATACATACATCATATACACGTACATACATACATACATACATACATACATCCACACACACACACACACACACTCACACACATATCTATCCATCCATTCATCCACACACACACACATATATATATATATATATATATATATATATATATATATATATATATATATATATATCCATCAATCCACATACACACATATCTATCCATCCATCCACACACACACATCTATCTATCCATCCACACACACACACACACACACACACACACACACATATCTATCCATCAATCCACACACACACACACATACACATATCTATCCATCCATCCACACACACATATCTATCCATCCATCCACACACACACACATATCTATCCATCCACACACACACACACACACACATATCTATCCATCAATTCACACACCACACACACATATCTATCCATCAATCCACACACATACCTCCCACACACTCCCACACTCACACACACACACACTCACACACTCACACACACTCACACACACACACTCACACACACTCACACTCACACACACACACACACACACACACACACATACATCTATCCATCCATTCATCCTTCCACCCATCGCCATACATGAATGCATCTATTGATGTATATATGCATGCAATATGTTCAAGTTATCTAAGCGCTGTGGAATGACTTCAACACCGCGCCATTTATACATCGATTGGACTGCAGCCTACAAGGACTGTCCCTGTGTGATACATGCGCGTAGATTGCCGTGTCTTCAAAGGAAATAAATTGACATCAATGAAGGTCGGGGTGGGATGGCATCTTTGTTGTGACATTCGCCATTGGCACGTGCTGACCTTGTTCGGTTCACTTCGTGGTTGTTGGGAATTTAAAAATGCGAGTACGAGGTAAGGAGTGGAATGCTTCGACAGACTTGGGATAAGGAATCGGACGTGTGCCTTTCTCGGACGTGGTCGAGGAACTTAGGGAGTCCGTTTACATGTTGAGCACGTTAGGAATCGCTGGCGGCTGAGGATCGAAGGGTTGGTTCGCTGCCTAAAATGATGTTCAAAATGTGGATGACCTGCTCACAGAATAATATTTATGGCATGTGAAAGACGACCCGTGGCGTAGGGGTTACGGACGCAGCTCGTAAACCAGCACACCAGCGTTCGAAACACAGCAGTGTCGTGTTTTACGAAATGGTATGGGTGCCGGCCGTTCAGAAAGCAATGGCAAACTATTGGACATAAACTTGCCCAGGAATCACGACCAGCCAATAAATGCTGGGTTGACTGCTACGTCCCGTAAAGGACATGCAACTAAGAAATCCTGATAAGCACACATGTGCAGCCTCGCCGATGCTACGGAGTTAGTGCACCGTTCTAAGTTTATCTTTGTGTGACCAATGGGAAGAGACAAGCTCTTATGGAGATATATGTGTACAATGAGAATGATGCCATGCCAAAACAAAAATTAAAACCAAGTGAAGGTCACCCATCACTGACCTTTAGGCCTTAGCACAGCGCTAATCCGGCAATCTCTTGTTAATTAACTGATTCACTAGCACAGCGCTAATACCACAATCTCTTGTTATTTAACTGATTCACCACCAAACAAAACAGTGGGGTGTTCAACATGTGCAATCATATGATGACGAACTTTCACTGTGAGGTTTGTTTTCCACTGTCTGCATCTGCATCCACATCACTGCATCTTGTCTGACACTGTTCGAAGGGCATATTATTTCTATGTGTGAATTTTCATTTTCCGGGCACTAAAAAGTTCAGAAAATAAGATAAATGAAACAAATAACGCACTGTCAGTAATAAGCCGACCTATTGGCTCGTGGCAGTCCAGATTAGTTTCATTGAGCCAACCTATCGGCTCCTGGCAGGGAATTGTTGAAAACACAAAAACAAATTCACAAGGCGCTGTCGTTATTTAGAGGGGCGAGGTTCGAATCGCAGTATGGTAACTATAGGTTTTAATTTTGATGTTTAGTGTGTTCTCGAATCTCTACTTATTTCTTCTGCTTACACAAGCGCTAATCAATACATATTAATTTCTGAATTTGCCGTCTTATAGACTTAGTGATCTCAAGGCTTGCGTAACAATTGATATTTCAATATACACTTTTAAAATGTTGTCTTCAAGTGCAAAACTACTACAAGTACACTAAATTACGTATTATGTACAGTGAGTTGAGATAGTAATTGTTGGGGAAGCCTTGAGACAGTTGCAATGGCATAATAAGTAATGGATGAGTATTGATTATCGTCTGAGAAATAGAGCAAAGAAGTAGAGATTACTATGCTATACTAGACAACATAAACACTGCAAGCTACAGTGTGTCTGGTTGGGATTCCACTTTAAAAAAAAAAAACTGAGTTTTCAATCATATGTCCTTTGTATAGACATTCAGGCCATTTAAGCAGTGAAATGGACTTTTAGCTATCGGAGTAACGTTGGTGTTGAGACGTTTCTCCCACCCCGGTACCGAAGTACCATCCCCACGGTGGTACCGGGGCTAGAGCTTTCCGTCCCCTCTCTTAGCATAGAAACCAGCGGAGTGTGCAAGGCCGGAACTGGAACTCCACATCTGGGGAAAAGTATATTATGATGTAACTAGATCATGATTCAGCACATCCCACACTGACTGAGTGGGACTAGACCTAGGCTGGTGATGTTTCCTGCACAGGTTTTAGGGATTAGATATCTAGAGACGTCAGCGCAAAGCCCACGGGAAGAGACTTTACATGTAACTAGTTCGTTGATACAATAATGCATGATGTATTTCTATTCCAAACAAGTCAGCCTACGGTGATCATTTATTTACTCCCTACATGGTCAAAACATTTCCCTTCAGAATTCGAAATTATTACGTAATGAATGGGGTATTAGATACTAAACATAGAATGAGTCATTATCGTCATCATGGTCCTCAAGTATTTCCGCCAATGGCTGATCGTGAAACAGATACAGTAGCTTCAAATTCAGCCTTCTCAGATTCTTCTTCTTTCGTTCGCTGGTCTTCCCAGATAATGTGATTGTTTCCCCTTGTTCTCCACATCCAAGCTCTGGTTGACTATCATCTTTAGCAATGTTCCAGCCAGTTATCCGGACAGACTCTCGATTCCCAGATGTGCATTGACAACGCCGCGCCTTCTTTATTGCGTCAATGAATGAGTCATAACACTAAACCTGTTCGGTCGTGTGAGGTACTTATCGGTCGACTTACGATCAGTTGCCTGCCAATGAGTGAGTCACACGTTGAAAGATATAAGTGACCCCAAATGTTTAAACGTCATGTTAATTTTAATTCTACATTGGTATTATTTGTTCTTATTTTCTACATAACATGTGTTCCAAAAAATAAAAAAAAAACGGCGAGAGAATGGAGGGATTATTTCAGCAAAGGTACCAGCATTTTTCTATGCGAAATGAACTAGAGCACACCCGTAACACGTTCCGTGGCTTACTTTTCATTGCAAATATTTAATGCAGGATAACGCCTTGACAACCATATGTAGTCCAGAGTTTTATTTGCATGGTGTCAAATCTTGTGCACTTTTATCGAAGACTAATGTAAACGGATAGCTTCCTGTTTCAATTACAAAGAGCCGTCTACAGGTAGACACATAACATAGGCTGCCGCTGGGCAGTGGAGTGTTAGGCTGTCACTTATTCTAGACTAGTTAGTTAGTTAGTCGACAGATCATCCTCATTGCACATCTAACCATTCAATCCATAAGTGCTCGGATCCCCTCCTCAGAAAATCCCGCAGCGTGTAGCGGCTCACGACACCAGTACTTTGTTGGTTTATTAATATTCTTTAGCTTCCTGCGTAGTGTTTGGCCACACCTCTTTTAACTTGCTGTTCTCGCAACCTGACCATGGTTGTAGACTCCCAGTCATTGCTTGGTTCTCGTAAACGACTTACTTCTCGTAGAGCATTCAGAATGTCTGCTTGGTCCATGGCTCGCCTGCATTCCACAGTAGCCCTACCTGCAAGCCTGTCAGCCTGCTCATTCCCTTGTACGTCCACATGTCCTGGCACGAAGATGAAACTAATCTTTGCCAGCCGAAACCGCTCCAGAGACAGCAGCCATTTTCTCCGAACCCAACCCATCTCTATCCTCCTGAGCATATTCATTGAGCCACCAAGGACACAAGCCCGACTGAATGTCTGTGTTCCGAGCCATGTTATTGCTTTACTTACTACAATGACTTCCATAGTCAGGCTGCATGTGGTCAATGCAAAAGCGTCAGGCTCTGACTTCACAGTGTTTCCTCCGGCCTGAGCCGTAATGGCCCATGAACTTTTCACTCCTCGGACGACCGAACCATCCGTGTAAATGACAGCATCATCCTCTAGAGAATTCTCGAAGATCAGAGCCTGTACTTCCGCCTCCACAGCAGCTGGATTTTCTTGTTTGCAGTTCCTGTCTAGTTGGATGCACACTGAAAAGGATGTACAGAACTCTGTTGGCACTTGTACCCACTCCTCACCAGGTTCTAAGTCACCAAGTGAAAACACCTGCTGAAGAATGTCCTCGCCTTCACCCATCCACGACTTTCCTCTTTTTAACCTGCTGCCCTTTACCTTCTTACTGAGATAGGCACGTGCTAGGCCAATGTGTATTCTATCCCTCATGGCTGGAAAATCAAGAAGGTAGCGCATCGCCCTGCATGCTGTATCTCTTGTCCATCCAAGAATGATGCGCATGGCTTCGTTCTGTATCCTTTCCATCCTTTCTATCTGCTTATGGCTTAGAGTCAGGATCGCCATCGCATACTCCGGAACAGAAAGGACCAACTCATGGAAAAGAAGACATAGATGGTGCTGCTCACAGTCTTGCCGCCGCCATCACCCTCATCGCAGCAAGCCCCGCTTGGCCTTTGTTATCACCTGGTCTATGTGCTCAGTATAAGCTAGGCTTCGATCAAATCGTATCCCCAGTTCATTGCCTGCATTCTTTCCACCGTCTCTGAACCCAGATTTACAGTTGGCGTTGGGGTGTTGACAATATGGTTATTAAAAGAGAACCATGTCACTGTTGCCTTTGTTGGGTTGAACATTGCCCCAGCTTCAACACACCAATTGCTTATGCGATTGAGTTCGGTTTGTAGTTCTACAGCAACCTGATCTCTGCCCTTACCCTGACGATACACTAAAACATCGTCTGCATACGACAATGTCCTCCCCGGTCCTTTGATTTTCTCGCTGGTGATTCTCACAGCGTAGGCTTTGAACAGTAGGCTATTCTAGGTTGTTCTAGGCTACGACAATATGATATAGGGTGACTAGTTCCATTCCTCGCCGTCTCACCGTCCCAGGCAAGTTAAAGCCTTATCCCGTAGCCATTATACTTGGATGTGTGACTCTAGAGCTGTGATAGTTGGAGTAAAGAAACCAGTCTAACGCTGCGGATTGAACCAAGACAAGTGTCTTGGTAACTTGGTAAAGCAAGCTCACTATCCACTTTGCCACCGTCAAGATGAGGCAGACGAAAAGACTTGCAAATTACGTTGTGTTGCGACTTTTCTCCCACCACAGTACCGAAGTACAATCCCCACGGGGAATATGTTCCAAGCTCTTCGTCCCCTCTCCACGCCCAGAATCCAGCGGAGTGTGCAAGACGGGAACTGGAACTCCACATTTGGGAAAAGTATATTATGATGTTAGTAGATCATGATTCAGCACATCCCACACTGAATGAGTGGGACTAGGACTAGGCTGGTGATGTTTCCTGCAGAGGTTTTAGGAATTAGATTATCAAGAGGTGTCAGCGAAAAGCCCACGGGAAGAGACCTTACATATGACTAGTTCGTAGACACAAGAATGCCTTGTCTGTCCTAAACATATCAGCCTACGGCGATCATTTACTCCCTACATGATCAAAACGCGTTTCTTCTGAATTCGATATTATTAGGTAATGAATTAGTCACTAAGTATAGAACGAGTCATCATCATAATCATCATCGTCATCAAGATGATCATCAACCTGAAGTATTCACAAACTAGGACTGGTCGTGAAATAGATTAAATAACTACAAAAGTACCATCCCCATGCAGGCTGTATTGCAGAGTTCTTCTTCCCCTCTCCAAGCTGAAGAAAGCCAAGAAGATGCGCATGACCGACACTAAAACTTCGCATCAACGAAGATACACAGACGGATGTTATAAGTTCATGATTTAGCACAGAACACGCGCGCTGGCTGGGATCACGTCTAGATTGATGTTTCCTCCACTGGTGTTTGTTCACTGGGTTATTTCACTGCTGCAGACGCCAACTCACTGCCAAGAGAGAAATCAGTTTGTAAGCACAGGCAATTAATACACTAATAATAAAGCAGAAATTAATACACTAATAATAAAGCAGAAAGCATGAGCTGGAAATAAAAGTGGCATAACACAAACAACACAGATGTCTAAAACGCACTGAAGGTGTAAAATAAAGTATCAATTAATTTTTAATCTTTTGTCCTACTGCTTTTGCCAAGAAGCGTCGCAGGGAGGAGGCGGATGTAATTTTCTGGTTTGCTTATCTTGTAGCTTGATTGATATTTGATTGTTTTTCAGTGTCTCTTTTACTCCATCTAGCAAACTTTTGGGGTCGTCCTCTCGTCTTATATCCAGATGTTCTCGCGTAAAGCGTAAAGTGTTTGTGGTTGTGGTGAACAAGGGGAAACAATCACATCATCTGAGAAGACTTAATCTGAAGGTATTGTATCTATTTCACGACCGAATCGCTTAATTCTTTGGTGTTCTATGAAGTCAGTAACATATGTTATTCCTACAAGTGTTATAAGTTTCTCATTTTCTCTTTATCTCTTCTTGTTTTTCTAGCTGTGTTTCTTATGCATTGTGTGATGTTACGTCTGTGTGTTTCTTAGAATGATCATGTTTGGCACTGGTAGCACAGCGTCGAAACGAATAAAGCAGCTATCAGTTTCTTCTTTTAAATGCATGTTGAGATTTGGATGTTGTAGGGTAGGGACTATTTGATAGTTGAACGTGTTTGCTTTCTGTATTTTCGTTCCTATTGTTTTATAATTAACAATTATTATAAATATAAATTATCAATGTTGAACAGGATTACTATTTGCAATTTATTTTATTACAGAGAACATCAAATAGTAATTGCTTACGTTTTATTAGAGCAATTCATCCCTGGAGCTTACTGTCGATTAAATAATAAATAAAAATATTCAAAATTAAAAAAACTTCACAGATGAATGTTTAGGATTAACTGGTATAAAACTTTTAATGCAGACTTCAGAATTACCATAAGTACACGTGACTTGGTTAATGGAATGTTAACATTTTGTGCAGACGGATTTGATTTCAGCGAAAAACGCTCAGACTCGACCAAGTACGAACACACGTGAACGAACACACAAACACACACATGCGCACGAGCGCGCACGCGCAGATACTTAGCATGGCAGATAATGAATGGCTATAGAACCGGCAGAGAAATCACCAGAGACAAGGAAAATGTCACGAGGAGACACTGGTAGAAATGACAAGTAAACCTTTGACATCATGAAGCCGCTCTTTTGATCTTTGTCAAGCAATAATGGCCACCATCAACAGAGTTTATCTGATGGCATTCAGAGTACTTAATGGTCCGTGTTTTGAAACGGGTATGTTTGTGTGTCTTTAAGTGTGTGTGTGTGTGTGTGTGTGTGTGTGTGTGTGTGTGTGTGTGTGTTCGTGGTGGGTATTCCCTGTACCACAATCTCTTAGATATGGATGTGATTGTGTGTGTGTGGGGGGAGGAAAAGGGGGAGGGGGGGGTGGATGGTATTGATTACACCGTCTGTCTTATGAAATGTGGATGAGGGCGCGTGCCTGTGTGAGTGTGTATGCGTGTGCGTGTGTGGTTTCACTATACGACTCTATATTAAATATGAATATGTATTTGAATGTATGTATGTGTGTGAATGTGTGTGTGCATGTATGTGGGGTTTACTTTAACACTATTATTAGGTATGGCTATGTGTTTGTATGTGTGAGTGGTTGGACCGTAATCACTACAACAGTAGGTAGTGTGTTGGTATTTGTGTGTGTCTGTAGACAGACGGGGGATATTTACTAAACCACCGTCTATTTGATATGTGATATATATATATATATATATATATATATATATATATATATATATATATATATATATATATATATATATATATATATATATATATGTCGCAGCGCCAAACCGATGCACTTGGTTTGGTATGTGAAAGCCATATGGCCCTGGCCACTACCGGAACTCAGGTAGACAAAGGAATGATAAGCCAGTTTTGTATTAGTAGCGAGCCACCTCGGTTTGTGCTGATGAGAGATGTTGGCCCGGCTTGTTGATAGGAACAGAAGTGCCGTTCTGATTGTATTGAGATGTGGAAACAATTCCCTGAAGAGATCTGTAGTCAACTAATGCCTTGGTAAAACTGAGTGGCTGGCTAGTTAATGTCAGCAGGCCTGGGTTCTTGGTGGGGTAGTAAATTGTCACAACTCTGTTGTTTATGTCGCGTCTTGGGGCTTATGTTTTGTAACCTATGTTTTTGTAGTGTCTTATTGTCGTCTATGTCAAAGTCCTTTATTGTATTTCTACTCAGCTACTGTTTGAAGCACCTGTGTTGTGGTACTTGGTGTACCCTGTTGTCTTAAGTTATGGTGACTGAATAGGGGCCACCCTTGGTTGTTGTTTGATATATGCAGTTGTCTGTTGTATCTGTAATTGAACATCCCTTATTGAATGCTTTATTCAATGTGTTTGAACACAAATTGTCACCAAAATTTGTAGCAGTTGATAAATAAAGAGCTATTTTTGTACTGTTTTTGATTTGTTTGTTTAGTCTCTTTTAGTTTTTACAACCACTATTTCTATCACAATCTGACACCTTAATCCATTGTCTGGACCTCAAATATGACAGTCAATGTCCAGAGTTGAGGTTCCTGCCCGAGATCTCATACATCTTCTTATCTAATTACTATTATCTTCTTTTGTCAGTAGAGGGCGGTGTGAGGTTCTCTCTCTTTTCACTACTTTTCTTCTTTGGCCGTAACGAAGCCAGAACTACTTTTTACCTCTTAGCACCGTAGTGAAGGAAGCATCAGTCTTTGTGATTGTCTCCCTTTGTCCTTTCCTCGGCTACACACACACACACACACACACACACACACACACACACACATATATATATATATATATATATATATATATATATATATATATATATATATATATATATATATATATATATATATATGTGTTAGGGCTGCGGAAAATATCCATTAATTAATCGATTAATCGTAAATCGAAAAATTTTCTCCCATCGCTTATACAAATGAACCGGAAGTCTAAAAGAAATATAAACAGAAATCACATAACATAAAGTAAATTAACTAGATAAATCCTTCAAGCTGAAATATAGACATGTTCGCACAGTAATGTCAATTATCTACCACGGTTGACATTACTGTGCGAACATGTGTATATTTCAGCTTGAAGGATTTATCTAGTTAATTTACTTTATGTTGTGTGATTTCTGCTTTATGTACCTGACGAGATGTAGCGAAATATGCCAGGCAATAAATCGTGCAATCTATTGTTTGTGTCATCGCTATTCAGAATACATGAAAATTTTGGTTTTAAAGTATTGACTGATGGAAATATTGAAAATTGCTGAAAAGGTTTATTGTGTTCATTGTGATAAATCGTTTGCCTAAAATGGTTCTAACACCTCGCTTACTTACCACCTCAAAAACAAACATCCACTACAGTATCAGAAACTTCAGCTGTGACGATCTATTGCAGCATCGTCACCTACTTCGAAGCAGGAGTTACTTTTGTCGTTCGTCTGATCGTCCAGTGATTGCTGCATTACACCATGATATTCAAGTATCACTTGCAAACTGGATTCCTAGTAGTGGCAGACCAATATCAATAGTAGATGATGACGGCCTCCAACAAGTATTACGGACAGCATTGCAAAGTGCTGAATATAAGCTACCTTGCCGCCGCACTATTGAGAAACTGTTGACTGCTAAGTATAACAGCATGATTCAAAGTGTTAAAGAATCTGTGAAAAACTCAAAGGGAATTGTGCTAACATCTGATTTTTGGACATCTCTAGGTAACGAAAGCTATTGTAAATTACTGGCCATTGGATTGCCGGTAACTGGAAATTGAAAAATGTTGTTCTTGAATGCGTAAATTTTGTTGAACGTCATTATTCTGACAATTTTGCAGAGTTATATAAACAGTTTCCAATAGACTGGGATATAACGAACAGAATTCAGGCTCTAGTTACTGACAACGCAGGAAATATCGCTTCAGCTGTTGATAAAACCGGTTTTGCACATATTCCTTGTTTGGCTCATCGCTTACAACTGAGCATATAACATGGATTTAAAGCCACTGATACCGAAACATTGTTTGGCAAATGTCGAAAAATTGTCGGACATTTTAAATATAGTGCTGCAAACACAATCGAGTTACAAAATTGTACCGAGCCACCATCGTGTAAGCTGCAACAAGATGTGCCAACAAGATGAAACAGTATGTTTATTATCCTACAGAGTCTTCTACAGGCCAGAGAAGCATTTGCTGTCTACATGTCAGATGAAAAGATACAATACAAAGGTCCAAAACTGACAGATTCGGATTGGGAGAAGATTTCGAAATATGTCAAAGTTTTGGACTTATTCTGTCAGACCACGGTCCTGCTTGGCGGTCAAGATTATGTTTAATGCAGCTGTGTATTGCCACTGCTATCATTGTTAACAAAGCATATGACTGTACACGATGATGATCCGGACTACATAGCTAAATTTAAGGCAGCATCTATTAATGACTTCAATGAACTTGTAGCTAATATGACAAGTATTGAAATACTACAGATTGCAACAGCACTTGATCCACGCTACAAATACCCGAAGTGTGTGTAAAAAAGATGCAAAAGAACGAACTTGGTCACGTATTGAACAACAAATAGTAGATGATATTCATGATGAGCAGATGGAGACTGCTTCAATGAATGATACTGACATTGACAATGAAACTATATGTGAACCAAATGAAAAGCGTATTAAGCTAATGGAGTCTGACTCAGACACGGAAGATCATTTCGACAGCGCTTCTGATGAACTGCTGCATTATAAAATGGGGAAGAAAGTTGCTGAATTGGTTGACCTTTGTTTTTTTAAATGCTGCATATCCCTTACAGGGCGTTGCAGTCAACACCAGCATCTTTCAGCTGCTGTTGTTGTACTAGGCAAGATTACGCTCAGTAGTTTGCCATTGCTTTCTGAGCGACCGGCTCACATACCAACGTAAGTAACCAACTCGGCACGATCCGCTACTGAATCTCGCGCAGCTGCGTTACTCTCGAGAAAATACGGGATTACGGAGAAAGACGTTAACACCTACGCCAGGGAGTTCGGCCCTCTACGCTCTTGGCCCTCTACAATGGTGAAAACTTAATGAACATCCAAAATAGGCATTCCTTGCCAAGATCATTCTGTGCATACCGGCTACTGCAGTTCCATGTGAACGATTGTTCAGCTCTGCTGATTATATTGTTAATAAGACACGCTCGTCACTTGAACCAAATACTGTGAACGTACTCGTCTGTTTACATAGTTGGTTATTAGATGACATATGAACAAGACAATCAAATGTTATTTCGATTGTTAACAAATACGATTATAATGTGAGTTATGTGACTATAATTCTTTACTTTAATAAAAAATTATCTATTAATTAATCGCTAATTTGTCAAAAATTAATTATTATATATATATATATATATATAGAGAGAGAGAGAGAGAGAGAGAGAGAGAGAGAGAGAGAGAGAGAGAGGGTGGGATATAACACAATCTATAAGATGTGTGTGTGTGGTGTGTGGGTGTGGGTGTGTATGTGTGTGTGTGTATGTGTGTCGTTAGACAGGGTAATTAGTAGACCAATATTTGTGCGTATGTTGGCATTAAAGAACTCTTTTTTGAAGACGATCAAGCACTAACAGCAAAATCAGAAGCAGAACTAGAAGCAGTCCACAAAAATAGTCTAACGAAGTGTGCAAGGAACATAACATGAAAATTAGCATCAGTAAAACAGAGGCAATGACTATCATCATCATCATCATCATATGCCGTGTGCAAAAGCATGGGTGGTCATGTTTCGCCATTTCACACCATCAAAAGAGTCGTTGATCAATTCTATGTTCTTCTCTCGACCATACCACGTGGCCAAGCCATCCAGCTGTTTACTTGTCTGCCTTTCATTTGTTCTTTTCCACTCAATCTTGCCAGTTGTCACCAAGTTCGCCAGTTTATTTCTTCTCATAACGTGTCCAAAATATTGTGACTATAGCCAAAGAAGAAATAACAACAAAGATTAATCAAAAAGAACACTCCTTGATGAAAGTAAAAAGCTTCAAGTACTTAAGAAGTATAATATCATCAGATGGCAAATCAGAAGATGAAATCGAACATAGATGCAAAAGAGCAAATCAACTCATTGGACAAACGGCACTAATACTAAAGAACGAACACGTATCAGTAGACATTAAAATAGCACTAAACAACACAATCTTCCTAACAAAAAAAAGTCGCTTAAAAGTCGACAGGGTCGACTTCATTGCACCGGGTTTGATCCCATATGGTTCGGTCCCTTCGGTCGCACAAAGCACGAACTCCGAAGCTCTAGCGACGACTCACAGGAGTATCCGAAAAATTTCACCCGTGAACCGAAGGACGCGGCCTGAGTCAAACGGCTTGACTACTTCGCCACGGAGCCTCCCTACCAACTCTATGCTACCATTACCAAATCTGGACAATGATAGAAAATGAGATAAGGAAAATTATAACAACGGAAATGAGATTGTTTAAGAAGAATGTTCAATGTATTAAGAAGAGAGAAAGTTAGAAATGAAGAAATCAGGACCGAAGTGGTGATAATAGCAGCGCTAAATTTCTTTAGAAAACAGCATGTTCGGCTAATAAACAAACAGTATACCGCAACAAGCAATGATGTACAGACCAAATGGAACAAGGAATAGAGACCAACCATGTAAACGATAGACAGAGAGAAGAATAACAAAGTCCATGGGAATCTCGATATTTGAAGCCCTTAAACGGGCACCTCTCGTTGTTTATGCATCACCTCTACACCGCAAGGTACAAGAGGAACAATATGAGATCAGATGAGACGTGATTGCAGCTAGTATTTATCCTATATGGTTCGGTCTCTTTCCGCAGGGCGTCTTGCCGAAAATGTCTCACAAAGCACGCAATCGGTAGTTCCAACGACGATCCCCAGGAGTCTCCGAGAAAACTACATTCGTGAACCGGACGACGTGGTCCTGGATAGAACCCTCAACCTTCGGTACGAAGACACCCTAACCAATTTATCTACATGCCTAATTACCTACCTACCTGTCTGCCTATCTACATACCTACTTCCAACCAACCAACCAACCAACCAATCAATCACCCAACCAACCAACCAACCAATCAATCAACCAACCAACCAACCAATCAACCAACCAACCAACCAATCAACCAACTAACTAATGAACCAACTAAACAACTAATCAACCAAACAAAGAACCAACCAAACATATCGTTTCTTTAGGTATTCATAATACATTTGCTATTTGTTATATACTGGTTACTATAAATTACGTAGGTTCTATAAAAGTAATTGGCTACGAATTCTGAACATAATGTACTGTTGCGGGTTCAGAAAGATTATAGTCTAGCAACGACACCTTTCTAGTGGAGCCTAGTTTGGCTGTGCGCTGACGCATACTTATTCCTTCAGGGAGGTCCTGTCGACATTTAAATGTGTCAGATCTTAATCCTATAGCTCTGTTCTGCGCTGGCACCAATTAATGAATGTTTGTAGTTTATTAGTAACTGTTGTATCGTTCTCCGTGCTTGTGATCAATACAACAGTACTGAGTTGATGTAAGACTTAGATATATTCGTTAGACGGTGATGCTGTCATTTACACAGATGGGTCGGTCGTCCGACATGTGAGAAACTCATGGGCCTTTACGGCGCGGGCCGTTGGGATAATTGTGAAGGAGGACTCTGGTGCTTTTGTTGAGACCACAAGTAGCCTAACTATGGAAGTCATGGCAGTAAGCAAAGCAATAGCATGGCTGGAGACACATACATTCAATTGGACATGTTTCCTTAGCGACTCAATGAGCATGCTCAAGAGGATAGAGACCGGGTGGATCCGAAGAGAGTGGTTGCTGTCTCTGGAGCGGTCTCGGCTGACAAAGATTAGCTTCATCTTTGTGCCAGGGCATACGAGAGTACAAGAAATTGAACGGGCTGACAAGCTCGCAGGTAAGGCTAATGTGGAGGGCGGACGCGCCATAGACAGGTTGACATTCTGAATGCTCTACGAGAAGTAAGACTTGCGAGAACCAAGTGATGACTGCGAATCTACAACCATGGTCAGACTGTGAGAACAGCAATTTAAAAGAGGTGTGGCCAAACAAGAACACTACGCAGGAAGCCAAAAAAGATAGATAAACCAACACAGAACTGGTGTCGTTAGTTGCTACACGACTACACGCTGCGGGATTTGCTGAGGAGGGGATCCGAGCACCTATGGACTGAATGGTTCGATGTGCAATGAGGATGATCTGTCGACTAACTAACTAACTAACTAGACTTAGATATTCTGTTTAATGCTAGAGTTAATTTCTGTTCACTTCCACACATTTCTAGTGCTATAAAAGCTCATCTTGCCTCTCTCTCTCTCTCTCTCTCTCTCTCTCTCTCTCTCTCTCCCTCTCTCTCTCTCTCTCTCTCTCAGTTCCCCCAGCCTTGTATACATTGCTTTCTAAATAAGCGTATGATAACATCTCTTGAAGTCAGGTTTCAGTAAGGGAAATCATGTTGTCATTTTCTTGAGTTATTCTCGTTATAACAAGTTTCTCATATCTTGGACATACAATAACAGATGATGGCAGTAGTGAAATATAAATAAAAAAGAGAAGAGGAATGAACAAAAATGCGTTAAACAGCATGAAATCAGTGTTAACATCTAAAGAGATTAACAACGCATTTATTCACTCAGTAGCATGTCCTTTGCAGAACCTCGGTCACATAACAACCTTCCGGAAAACGTCTTAATCACAAGCAAGATGTTCCGCGTCCGATACACCCATCTGGAGATCAACCGTCACATCCTGCACCCATATTTTCTTTGGTCTTCCTCTTCCTCTGTTCCCAGGCATATACCCCTCCATCATTGCTCTCTCCAAAACTTTCATGAAATTTCAAGTGACCAAAATATATCAATTTTTTGTTTTATTTTATCGTCTGTAATAGCCAACCATCTTCACTATTCTTGAATTTTTCTTCAGCTCTTGAAGTATGGATGCATTTGTCCTTTTCTTTACGCAAGATAATCTTAGAAATCGTCTATAACATGTATATTCAAAAGCATTTATGCGCTGTTCAGCTTATTTAGTAAGTGGTCCAGGTATCACAGGTGTATGTTGCAATGGAAAAGATGCATGCTCTTAAAAATCTAATTTTTGTAGTTCTATCTGTTCCACTCCATAATTTATTCAGTTGTTTTAGTTTTTGAAGAGCAATTGATAATTTCTTTCATTGTGTCACCGTTGTTGGTAATCAATGACCCAAGATATTCGAAATTTTCCACTACCTCCAATCTTTCCATATTAACATATATTTCTTTCTCCACAGCAGTTTTATCTGTATCTTTGCTTTTTCTATGTTAAGATATAAGTTGTGATTTTCACTATTTCTTTGGGTTGAGGTTATTCAGTTTTCTATACCATTCTGTGATGTGGATAGTAATACTGTATCATCAGCATATCGAATCTCTGGTATTTCATGACCACTGCATTAAAAATTAGAACTGTCAAATGTTACGTATATTCAACACTATTGTATGCCGCGGAAGCCTGGACATTGAACAAGCAACTAGAAAGTCGAATAGATGCCCAGGAGATGTGGATACACAGAAGAATATGTCGTATTTCATGAAAACAAAAACAATGCAATATAGAGGTTATAGAAAAACTGGGAATTAAAAGAGAGTTGATGAAATAAATAAAAAAAAAAAGAGGCAAGTGAAATATTTCGGCCACGTTAATTAAAAGACATACCACTCTTATAAAAACCATACTGGAAGGCAAGGCTAAGGGCAAGCAAGCAAAAGGTAGACAACGCTACAAATGGGAAGAAAACATCAAGATATGGACGAACATCAGTCTGACAGAATGTACAGCCAAGACGAGAGACAGACAGTGCTCGAGATCAATTGCAGCCAACCTTCATTGTGGAAACGGCGCCTGATTGATTGATTGTCGTTATCTGTTTTTCCGTTATGCATTTTAGACTTAATGTTTATGGCCTCCAACCTGACGTGTTTAATTTATCTTGCATCTAATTTCGTGCGTGGGTCAAGAAAAGAATAACTTTATACGCAATAGGTGCAATGGTCATATCTTGCTGGATCCACATTTCTATAGACCAACTCGGTTAGCGATGTGATCATTAGCACACCGACCACCTTTATTTCCCAAGATATTTTCATGTATCTATTTCAGGTTTGCCGACATGAAAGCCCAGGTCAATTTAAAACATCTCCTTCGATGCGGGTCAGAACGCGTGACTACCGGACTGTAAACTTTGCGAGGTTCACCATCTATGGTGTTAGGGGACCTACCGGGGGCTAGGTGCTTGGCACGCTTCTGGACTTAGGAAGTGTCACCATGAAACTTCACAATGCTGGCAGACAGCCAGCATCCGTGCGATGCACTCATGCCTGGAGACCGCATACTTGTGATGAAAATTGTCGTACGGCTTGCTTACCCAGGCGAAACTGGTTATCACGTATTCCTAAATTATCCGTGCCATGTAACATAGAACATCCAGAATGGTGAAGTTTATACAACAACAACAACAACAACCCAGCCTCTACAGCGGATAGAACCCAACACCACAGTGTTGATAGAAAGCATATTAACCATTACGCTTTCAGACTGTAGCTCTGTCCATAGCCGATCCAAACATATATTACTTTCAAACCTGACATAAACAGTAGCTGAACAATTCCTTGTATTTGTTCTTTCCTTATTTCGTATACAGATATACTTATATACCAAGGTTGGGCGTTATACTGATCAAAATATCGCTTAACTTCACGCGGGGCGTCCAGGGTATGCACTTGTCTGGCTAAACAGGCAGGATCGGCCATGGTCGCCGCAGCTGTGAAGACTGCCGAGGCCTACACAATCTGCACGCTATGACAGACAAAAGAGTGGCAATTTTCACCCAAAGATGGGTACATAGTCGGCACCTAGACTTGCACACACTTCCGTGACAACTCATTATCATGCCCGATTAAGTGTGTTGCTTGCATATCTGGGTGAAACCAAGTATTCAACAGTTCCCAGTTCTTCCTATCGTACAAGACTAACACCTCGACAAGAAAAAAATGTCGCTTAAAAGTAGACAGAGTCGACTTCATTGCACCGGGTTTTTTATCCCACATGGCTCGGTCTCTTTCCGCGGCGCGGAAAGCGTCACACAAAGCACTAACTCCGTATCTCCAGCGACGATCCACATGAGTCTTTGTGACATGTTGGGAGTTGGAAGCAGTAACCACTCTGACTTACCCCACAATGAAGTACAGCTATGATAATGGGACTGATTTCATTTGGAGGGGATGGGTTCTTGGAAGCCAAAGTGACCCATATTAGCTCTGGAAATCTAGGGGTTTTCCCAGGAAAATTAATTTCTTCCCTCCAAAATCTTCCTTCCCGAAAAGAGAAACTTAATTAGCTCAAGAGTCCCCCACCTATGAACATTTTCCCTTTTAGGTGAAATGGTCACAGGAATTAATAAAATTTAAAGTTCCCTTTTCTGAGTAACCTGGAACCTGGGAGATTACAATAGAACAGAATTTAGCTGTCTATTAGTGTTTACCCAGTCACCTGTAGTTCCAGATACTACCTTTATGTGGAGTAGTTACATTAACTAAACACATAGATAATAATGAAAAGTTTTGTCACACCACAATGAACTGACAGAAAAATGCAGGAACAGTTAATTTTGGTTTATTACTCAAAATAAAAAAAAACCTGTGGAAGTAAACCAGTGATGCATTATGACATATGAACTAAACCACTTTGGTTCCAGAATAATTTTCAAAGACACAATGGAGATTAGAACTCCTGAAAACTCTCATGGCATTTCTGGCATTTCATCACTGTACCCCTTCTGATTTCCTACCAAAGTCTCTGCACTACACAAATGTTCTGTTTGTGAACTTTCAGTTGAGTTACTAAGTGAAACTTGGAATTAAACAGTCTACATATATCCCGGAGAACTTTCTGGAATGAATAACTATATGACACAGTCTTTCCTTATAAAATTGTCTATCAGACTTCAGCCATGATATTAAAAATTTTCAAGTCTTTGTGTGAATGATAAAACTGATCCTAATGATCTTAGAAAGTCTCCCCAAATCACTTATGTTGTCACTTCTCCAGGAAGCAAAGCTCAATGAAGACTTTTGATCAGATCAACTCCTGACAACAGATCTTACTGAGCAGTTCATGATCGGCAGTCCCATGGTACATTATTGGACAATGATCTGCAACTCTGGATCATGAGTACATTATTGGACAATGATCTGCAACTCTGGATCATGACAATCTGCGAACACCGCCATCCTCACCTGACCCAGAAACAAACAAACTCAGGCATAATTTCGTCTGAAGCTTTCCTTCTGAATCAGGATGAGGGACATACAGAGACCTAAACCACATCTGGAGGCTTTGCCGGTCGCTCTGCAAGTGCCGAATTTTAGCGTCGCTGGCCCCAAAATATTTCGCGGGCGACGCGATTATTCTAGGTTAACCAATGGACAGAACGGGCCTAGATCACATGATCTGTCCATCATTGGGTGTCACAGCTATTAATACTCTTGACGCCACATTCCTAGCATCCCAATTCTCTCTAGTGCAAACCCTTAGTGAGAAGTGTGTTTTGAAATTGTGATGTGCAGCAGTGAACAAGACGAAGTGCGCAATCATGCGACAGAGCCCCCCTCCAGATTGATCTCTGTGGAGAACTATCGTCTCAGTCGTTCACAGTTGACACGGTTCCTTTTGTGATCCCTCTTGTTGGTTTTCCACTTCATCCGAAGTTGATGGTTCATCAGGAACTGGACAACGACTCAAGAAGTCGGCGCCTACGTTCATTTTCCCAGGAACGTATTCGATTTGGAATGAGTATGGTTGCAACAGCAGCGACCATCGCATGAGTCTTGCGTTCAGATTCCGTGACGATGCCAGAAACATCAAGGGTTGGTGATCACATTGCACTGTAAAATGTTTACCATACAGGTATGCCTGAAATTTTTCCACAGCCCAGATTAGACCAAGGCACTCTCGCTCAATCACCGAGTAGTTCCGTTCAGAAGCATTCAGTTTCCTGCTTGCATAAGCTACAGGGAATAGCTCTGAGTGATCATCTCCTTTCCTCTGGAGTAAGGTGGCCCCTATTCCAATATTACTCGCATCTGTGCGGAGCACGAATGAGCGGTCGAGGTTGGGTAGATGTAGGATCGGTTTGGCTGTTCAAGCTTGTTTGAGAGCTGTAAAAGCCTTCTCACAATCAGCTGACCATATGACTTTCTCTGGATTCCCCTTTTTGGTAAGATCCGTTAAGGGTGCAGCCAGTGTGTTGAAGTCTTTGATGTATCTTTGATAGAATCCACATAAGGAGACGAATGATCGAACATCCTTTTTGGTCCTTGGGCGAGGTGCTCTCTGAAGTTTCTCCACATTTCCTTCTTGAGGTGTTATGAAGCCTTGAGATACCTTATGGCCTAGGAAGTCCAATTGTTGAAATCCTATTTGACACTTCTTGGGTCTTGCTGTCAAACCTGTTTCCTTAAGTCGCTTGAACAATAGATGCAATGTTTCGACATGCTCCTCAAATGTTTCAGTAGCAACTAAAATATCATCCATGAAGTGGCTGATGGCCGGATGATGTAATGGGTCAAGTAATCTTCTCATCATGCGTGTAAATACACTTGGAGCGTTACTTAATCCAAATGGAAGAACATTGAACTCGTAGTGTCCTCCAGGAGTACTGAAAGCTAACCACGGTCTGACTTCCGGTTTCACAGGAATTTGGTAATATCCCTTACTGAGATCAATCCTGGTGAAGTATTGGGCTGTGTTGAGACTAGTGAACAGCTGATTCTGGTCGGGTAGAGGTTCTGCCTGAATTCAGTAATCGCGTTGAGCTGTCGATAATCGATGCACATTCTGTGTTCACCATTAGGTTTTCTCAACAACACCACACTAGCACTGTATGGAGATTCAGATTGTGATATAATTCCTGAAGAGAGCATCTGCTGTATCTCTTCCTGCAAAGTATTTTGCTTGGCATAAGGAACTGGGTACGTCTTGACTCGCACAGGTGTATCATCTGTTAGCTTCATATCGAATTCCACTAAATCAGTAAGACCTGGTTTGTCGGTAAGTATTTCTGCATACATTGCCATAAGATCTCGAATTTGCTTCTGTTGATCTGGAGATAGGTTGGGATTGATATCCACATCCTGAAATGTCTCTTTGGCTTGCAGTGTACATTCTGTTCCCATGGTAATTCCTTGTTCTACTTCAGTAGCAACAGCCATAGCCATCAGGTGTGCAGTTTCGGAGGTTGCGGACCTTTCATTCCATTTCTTCAAAAGGTTTATGTGAAACACTTTCAACTTGCCTTTGACAGAAATTTTGTAGTGAGTACGAGATATTTTCTCTGTCACCTCAAATGGTCCTTTCCATCCAATTTGCAACTTGTTCTGACTGGTTGGAAGTAGTAGCAGCACTTTTTCACCCACTGTCAGCTCTCTATCTTTTGCTTTCTTGTTGAAATTGCGAGTCATTCTTCGTCGAGCTTGACGTATATTCACATTCGCTTGTCTCCAACCATGTTGTAGACGTTTCTTCAACTCAGCAACATAAACAGATGCAGTAACAACTGTATCATCTGCATGATCATCAGTCCATGTTCTCAGTAATACTTCCAAGGGTCCCTTGATTGGCCTCCCAAACAACAGTGTTGCGGGCGCAATCCCAGTAGAGTGATGCGGCACTTCCCGGTATGCGAATAATGCAGCAGGAATATATGTGTCCCAATCCTCTGGTTTTTCATGAGCTAACTTTCTCAGAATACTCATGAGGGTACCGTTCCACCGTTCTACACTCCCGTTCGTTTGAGGCAAATGGGGAGATGAATAGATATGGCGAGCATGAAATAGCCGAAAGACTTCTTCCATGAGTTTACTGCGAAACTGTGATGCATTGTCGGTTAGGATTTTGAGGGGAAATCCAATCCGAGTAAATATCTCAAGTAAGGCTTCAGCAATGTGCTTGGAGTCACTTGATGGCATTGGAATACTTTCTGCCCACATTGAACAGACGTCCACCAATGTTAATATGTATCGATTCCTTCCTCCTCGTCCTGGGGAGTGGTCCGATAATGTCTACGGCAACTCTCTCGAAAGGAGATCCAGTTAGGGGCATCTCACCAAGCGGGACAGGGGGTGTCCTATGTCTTGGGGTCACTCTTTGGCATTCAGGGCATGACTTGACATATCTGGTGATGTCAGAATTCATTCCGGGCCAAAAATAGTGCATGGAAATTCTTTGCATAGTAGCATTTATTCCCATATGCCCACTGAAAGATAAGTTGTGGCCCATATCCAATAGTTGAGCACGATACGTAGACGGGACAATTAATTGAGAATATTCTTGTCCACTTTTACCTGCCTTGCGATATAGAAGTCCACCCTTCATATACATGTCGCCTCTACGTGGAGGTGAATGTGCTTTAGGCAGTTTGTTGAAGCATGACAACAAGGTGCTGTCAGCACTCTGTGCTTTCTTCAGATCCTCTGATCGAGGGTTGGTCGGAGTCGACGATGCTGGAGTCTTGTCTGTCTGAGAATTAGTCGTCAAAGCAGCGACTATCACAGGCTGTATAGGTTCTCCTAGAAAGACGTAACGACAACCGAGCAAGACCGGGTACACAGGATTTTCCATCACCGCTGCCTTGGTTGTTCCAGTAACATAACGCGAAGCTATATGTACTCGAGCCACAGGTAGTGACATTTTGGCTGAACTTTTCAAGGGTCCCTGTATAATCACCATTTCCTCAGTCAACTGTTCTGGCTGAACTAAGGATGTTGCTACGACGCAGTCATAATTTAGACCTGTATCATATAAGCAAATGGCGGGGTATCCATTTAGCAAGATGGATTCCACTACCGGAATTTTGGAGTGGGTGTCTTCATGAGTTGTCACACTGGACGTTTCACTAGTGCTCACCTTACGTTCCTTCCGGCGAGTCAGACATGCAACTGTGTGAGGGGTAGGAGGTTTCTTCCGACAATCTTTTGTGTGATGTCCTACCTTCCGGCAATTGGTACAGTAGTCCTTCCCACTCTTCTTGGCAGCCTGAATATAAGTTTGACTGGTGCTCGCAGATTTCTTCAACTTCTTATTGGGGTTGGTGTGTTCTTTTTCTTTGGTCTTGAGTGATTGGTCTGGGGGAGAAGCTTTGGTCATCCGACTCTTACTTCCCACCTCCTTCTGAGATTTCTCCCATCTCTCTGCCAAAAGAATAATTTCCTCAAGTCTATCAGCTCCATTCTGTGTTAAGAACGCCCGAAGTTCTGATGACATTTTATCCCTTAATTGGTCAATCAATATCATCTCTCGGAGTCCTTCAAATGTTTCTTCAAACTTTCCCATCTCTGCCCATTTGTGCAGGTAGGATTTTAATCTTTCAACCCATTGGCCGTAACTTTCCCCAGGCTCCTTCTTAGCTGATCTGAATTTCCTTTATAGTTATCAGAATCGACTTCGAAGCGAGTTAGTAAAGCTCTTTTGAGAACACCGTAATCCTGTCGTTCCTCATGACTAAGTCTAGAGAAAATTTCAAAAGCAGTAGTTCTCAAACCCTGGGATAGTTTCACCGACCATTTAGATTCATCAAGCCCACATGTAGAACACATAAGTTCGAACCTGGAAAGATAGTGATCAATCCCTTCAGCGTTCTCATTATATGGTTCCAAAGGAAATGCCATCGCTCCAGTGTGATGGTAGTTTTCCCCTGTCTGTATATCTGTAGTTGGCCTGCGTGTGGAAATGGAGGGGGTGGTAGGAACACCACTCTCCAATCTCCTCCTCTCCAACTCATTATCCATGCGCCTAATCTCCAACTGATGTTGTCTTTCCCTTTCTCTATTATCCATATCAGCCTGCAGCTTCCTATCCTCCAACTCTAAAGCTATCCGGCTTTCTCTCTCTTTCTGAATCATTTCAGCCTGTCTGTCTTTTTCCTTCTGAATTATTTCAGCCTCTAAACGCTCATGTCTATCGAATTCGTCAGAGACGTACTTCGCGAGCTCAGGACCCTTTAACCCACATGATTTGCCTACATCGACATATTGTTTCCGTAGTAAAGCCGTTTCCGTCATGCTAAATTTTAGATCTTTCCCAAATATTTGAAAAAAAGACTAAGTGTCGCCTCTGTCTGATTCAGATAGGAAAACCCCTGTATCTGAAACGGTACAATACATGCAATGGCGAAATACAAACAACAAATCAACAACGTAATGTTGCAGGAAAATCTTGCACGAAATCTGGAGTTTTCGACTATTGAGAAAAAAACACCAAACACCCGAAGTCAACCTCACTAGACAATAAAGATTCTGATTTACCCCTCTGATCTGCACCTGGTAACATGAAACCTAAAGTGATTTCTAATCAGTGGTTCTGAATCTTGAATTACACAAAGTCCACCTAGTGGCCTTGCAAATGCGGTCCTTAAAATTGTAAATAAAGTTCCGCAAAAAATGTAGAGTTCTGTTTCACTTCAAAAACCTGAAAGAAAATATTCACATATTTCAAGCAATTGTGGTGTGAACAAAATTAACCCACTATGTGGTACCAACAATAAATGTTGTATGGTTACGAGAAAGCACGAGTTCTATCCCGGACGAGCCCCCAGTAAATGTGACATGTTGGGAGTTGGAAGCAGTACCCACTCTGACTTACCCCACAATGAAGTACAGCTATGAGGATGGGACTGATTTCATTTGGAGGGGATGGGTTCTTGGAAGCCAAAGTGACCCATAATAGCTCTGGAAATCTAGGGGTTTTCCCAGGAAAATTAATTTCTTCTCTCCAAAATCTTCCTTCCCGAAAAGAGAAACTTAATTAGCTCAAGAGTCCCCCACCTATGAACATTTTCCCTTTTAGGTGAAATGGTCACAGGAATTAATAAAATTTAAAGTTCCCTTTTCTGAGTAAACTGGAACCTGGGAGATTACAATAGAACAGAATTTAGCTGTCTATTAGTGTTTACCCAGTCACCTGTAGTTCCAGATACTACCTTTATGTGGAGTAGTTACATTAACTAAACACATAGATACTAATGAAAAGTTTTGTCACACCACAATGAACTGACAGAAAAATGCAGGAACAGTTAATTTTGGTTTATTACTCAAAATAAAAAAAAAAACCTTTGGAAGTAAACCAGTGATGCATTATGACATATGAACTAAACCACTTTGGTTCCAGAATAATTTTCTAAGACACAATGGAGATTAGAACTCCTGAAAACTCTCATGGCAGTTCTGGCATTTCATCACTGTATCCCTTCTGATTTCCTACCAAAGTCTCTGCACTACACAAATGTTCTGTTTGTGAACTTTCAATTGAGTTACTAAGTAAAACTTGGAATTAAACAGTCTACACATATCCCGGAGAACTTTCTGGAATGAATAACTATATGACACAGTCTTTCCTTATAAAATTGTCTATCAGACTTCAGCCATGATATTAAAAATTTTCAAGTCTTTTGTGAATGATAAAACTGATCCTAATGATCTTAGAAAGTCTCCCCAAATCATTTATGTTGTCACTTCTCCAGGAAGCAAAGCTCAATGAAGACTTTTGATCAGATCAACTCCTGACAACAGATCTTACTGAGCAGTTCATGATTGGCAGTCCCATGGTACATTATTGGACAATGATCTGCAACTCTGGATCATGAGTACATTATTGGACAATGATCTGCAACTCTGGATCATGACAATCTGCGAACACCGCCATCCTCACCTGACCCAGAAACAAACAAACTCAGGCATAATTTCGTCTGAAGCTTTCCTTCTGAATCAGGATGAGGGACATACAGAGACCTAAACCACATCTGGAGGCTTTGCCGGTCGCTCTGAAAGTGCCGAATTTTAGCGTCGCTGGCCCCAAAATATTTCGCGGGCGACGCGATTATTCTAGGTTAACCAATAGACAGAACGGGCCTAGATCACATGATCTGTCCATCATTGGGTGTCACAGCTATTAATACTCTTGACGCCACATTCCTAGCATCCCAATTCTCTCTAGTGCAAACCCTTAGTGAGAAGTGTGTTTTGAAATTGTGATGTGCAGCAGTGAACAAGACGGAGTGCGCAATCATGCGACAGTCTTCAAACATTTTTTCTCGTGAATCGAACCCACAACCTTCGGCGCCCGAGTCAAACAGCTTGACCACTTCGCAACGGAAACCCCACCTCGATAAGAAGAGGTCATATAGCAACATCTTCCGTAGCAACTACAACAAATTAATGTTATCAGCTTTACTTTGGTTGGAGCCAGCTCTTTGGTGTAACAGTTAAGTGGTTACTCTATAATACTGGTATACTATTAGCTCGTTTGGGCGAGGGTTTCGATGCATTCTGCTAGTGAGTACTTGGGTCAAATTGAACTGGTTCCCACGTAATCAGCAGACTGTGGTCGCTTGTGATTACTTACCCTCTGCAATCTTACATCATGGCTATGGCTAGAGGTTGGTCTTGTTCCATCCCGCATAACATTGTGTCAGCTTCTTATGTTGAGAATACCGCCTATTCTTAAGTTTATTCCTCTAAGTAGTTATTCCACTCTTATTGAATACTTCCATGTAGGAAAGCATTCTGGTGCAACTCGCGGCATTCTGTGACATTGGCCACTCACTTCATAAGTCGTGGATTTGAATATATGTAAGCTAGTACTTCAGACTCGAAATGCAGTACCTGCTATCGGACGAAATTTACCTATGAAAACTACACAGCGTATAATGACTATTACATACCCCAGTCATTGTGCTACCATAGGGTTTATTTAGTTAGGCATATAACAAATTAATTTTATATAAAGCAAAGTTAACAACTAAATATTAACTGTATACTTGGTAGGCAGGGCGCGCTCTGATTATACAGAAAGTACCGGAGGTGCACCCTTGTCCGACTAGACCATTACTTCCTCTTCTGCCATTTATCTCCAAGTGGAATATTGGCTCGCAACTAACCCGTGCTAAGCCGCCCTTTCCTTTGATATCTCTTTCTGCTACATCACTCGATATTCACCCCAGTTTTTACTTCTATTCTCCTTATGTCTTTAGGTCTCCCTCGATTTCTTTGTCGTGGGTTACAGACAATGGAATCTCTAGCTATACTGTTATCAGGTTTTCTCAATGTATCATACACAGCCCCAATGTTTTCCCCTCATCTCTTGACTGACTGACTCTTGTTCCATGAGCTCTATGTTGGTGATTCTCCTACATCATTTTATTCCTTCTGTTATGCGCAGGCACCAATTAATGAATGTTTGCACTACTGCCTGCATAAGTTAATTGAGACTGAAGTGTTATTACATTAGACCATAGAACAGCCTTCTTCATCCGAAATCTATATTAAAGCACTTTATACTTGAATTAAACAAGAAGTTAAGCGTGTTCTGGTAAATTGTTCGTTTTCTGGTTTTCAAAACATTACTGACAGTACAGGCCAAACGGAACCAGAAGAAGAGGCCGACAACGTAAACGATGGACAGAGGGAATAACGGAATCCATGGGAATCACGATATATGAAGCCCATAAATGGGTTCTCTCCTGGTGTTTATGCTTCGCCTCGACACCGCAAAGTACAAGAGGAACAAGATGGGATGAGTGTAACAGTACAATCATAATCACGTAGTAGGTCCTTTGCAGAACATCGCTCTCATCGACGGCACCGAAAAGCCTCTAAATCTATTGCCAGTTCTCGCTTATACCTTATGCACCCTCAAGCTCAAGATATCTGCAATGTTGAATGTCCTATGTCCATCTTTGTGTCGGTCAGCACTGCAATGCAAAATTCAAGATTGGTGACTCAGCCATGTGCACATGTGGTTTGGCGTTGCAGACAGCAGAGCACATACTCCAGGATTGCCCAAACTACAACATATCCAGGCGAACCTTCTGGCCTAGAAAGACAACAGTGGAAGATAAACTCTATGGACCGCTGAATGAACTAAAAAAGACTGTTGGATTCATACAAGAGACAACATTGCAGTTATAGGCTTATTTCAGGCGAACGAAAGAAGAAGAAGAAGCACTGCAATGTGACCATTTGTCTAAATTCGCACGACTGTCTAAGACACAAAACAGAAAGCCGAGGTTAAGTTTTTGTTTTTTGACTTTCGTCTTTCTAGTTTGCTATTGTCAATTCTAACCATTTATAATGTATAATGCAAACATGCAGAATTCATCAGCAGACGGCAAACGAAATATTGCTTAGTGTGGTTATGTCAATGCTCTGAAATCGTAGTGCAAATTTTATCTGTGTTTGAATACCACAGTGGTTTAAGTTAATCGCATTCATCTCATAATCAATATAAAAGGATGAGGCCGCATATCGACCACGTTAACTACACATATAAACATATGAAATTATGCATTTTCGTTATAAAATACATTTACAATGTACTGGCACATTTTGCGAAAACATCAGAAGTAAATACAATTATGTACGTTTACTCAGTGCATCCATTTCATAACTGATCGATTCTAACAAATGCTGTATGTACAGCATATGTATCTGTAGACATGATGATGTGAGGCAGAGAGAGAGAGAGAGAGAGAGAGAGAGAGAGAGAGAGAGAGAGAGAGAGAGAGAGAGAGAGAGAGAGAGAGAGAGAGAGAGAGAGATCGTACAATCCTTCTCTCGAACTAACAAGAACAGGGAAAGTAAACAGAATGAAGATATTCCAGGGATCTAAGACAGGTGTTGAGAATGGACATCTCCCAACCCAATTAATAAATTAAACCGTTAGGCTGTAATGGCAACAGTGAGTGCACAAACTAAATTTCTACAAACAAAACTAACAAAATAGGAACAAGACAAAACTTCTTGATTTCTCTTCCAGAATCTACAACTCATGGGGCAACTAATGTTGAAGCCATTACCCTCTTTGGACAACAATCACTTTCACATTACTATCCTTTTTGTGGCAGTCTTAGTGACTTGGTCCGCAGAATTATTAATCTGAGCTAGGGATGAACCCTAATATAACTTCTCATTGAGGTTTAACGGGGTAGGGGTAAGGGTATAATAGAATCGAAACTAATGTTCACACACAAACATATATGTACTATAAGAACAAACAGTAAAGACAACCGCAGTGTAAAATAAAACACCAAAATGATGAGCGATTACCACATGTGGCGTAACCACTAACCACCATTATTCAGTTTCCAAGAATGCACGCCATAGAGAGGGGAAAATATAAAACAATTGACTACACAAACTGAAACTGAAACCAAAACTTAAAAACTAACGCAACATCAAAACCGAAACTGAACAAGTGACAGATGACGTCAATTCTAGGAATTATTTCATCAGCCAAAACTCAGGAGATCATTGGATAAAAACAGACACGTGACAACGCCTCCATTCAAAAGCCCGCTTTGAATATGTTAATCGCGCACTTCTACTGCAACCCGCCTGACGAACAGACGTGAAAAGCTGGTGTGACCAAATTTTCAAACAGGGACAGCAGAATGTCTAGATCCGAGGTAGGCTTGTGAATCCTTAGATTAAATTGATGACCAGATGTATCAAGTATCAAGTAATGGTATCCAGTGTTTGTAATGTAAAGAGAAACGATTTCAAGCAGAATTGGAGGAGAAAGGGAGAAGACTACAGGCTGAAATGGAAGATAAGGAGAGAGAGAGCGTCAACACCAACTGGAGTTGAAGAGGATGGAGACTGAATTAAAGATCCGAAGACTAGGGGGAGGGAGTGGTCCCACACCCTCAACCTCATCAGGGTTGCCAGTGACAGAAACACATTCTCATGACTCCTACCTTAATTCTGGAGCTATGTCATTTCCCCTGGAACCCTTCAATGACCAGACTGACAACATCGCAGGATTTTTATCACGCTTCGAGGCAATGGCTGTCAGCTGTGGGCTTGAAGAAGGGAGATGGGCAACGAAGTTAGCGCAAGCTTTAAGATCTACCGCGTATGACGTGTTATCGAGGCTCATTCGTGAGGAACAACAGGAATATGAAACACTCAAAAAGGCACTCTTGAGATGATTCGAAGTGGACGGGGATTCTTACAAAGCTCGTTTCAAAACCGCAAGGAAAGAACCGGGTGAGAGTTATGCGCAACTAGTTGAAAGGCTAAAGTCATACATCCAACGATGGACTTGCTTAGGAGGGTTTGGGGAGAGTTTTGAGGGACTACGTGAAATGATCGTTATTGATCAGATAAAGGGGAAGATGTCGAATGAAATGAAAGCATTCTTAACCCAAAACGGGGCTGACCGCCTAGAAACAATAATCATCCTGGCAGAGAGATTTGAAAAATCTCAGAAGGAGATGGGGGGAAAGGGACGTTCGAACAACACCCCCTCTCAAGATAAAACCTCCAAAGCCAAAAGAGGGTGAAAACACTTTAGCCACCAAGAAAAATGGGAAATCCAAGAAAAACACTCAAAACACAGTCCAAACAGCGCCGAAGGAGGAATAACTATTCTGCACCCATTGCAAATTTAGAGGTCACACATTTCAGAATTGCAGGAAGAAGCCACCTCCACACACAGCGGCCTGTTTGGCCAACCGAAAAGAGAAAAGAGTGAGCACTGGTGAAACGTCCAAACAGACACCTCATCAAGACACATCATCTCGTATTCCGGTTGTAG
Source organism: Cepaea nemoralis (assembly GCA_014155875.1). NCBI lineage: Eukaryota > Metazoa > Mollusca > Gastropoda > Stylommatophora > Helicidae > Cepaea > Cepaea nemoralis. The sequence continues at coordinate 295,944 of JACEFZ010004582.1, forward strand.
AATCCATCTTGCTAAATGGATTCACAACGACCTGTCTATATGATACTGGATTATCGTATTACTGTGTTGTTTCATCTTCCTTAGTTCACCCTGAACAGGTGACAGAGGAAATAGTGGAATTACAGGGACCGCTGAAGAGTTCAACAAATATGCCTCTTCCAGTGGCAAAAGTGAACATAGCCTCGCGGTATGTCACTGGGACAATCAAGGCAGCAGTCTTGGACGATCCGATATATCCTGTAATCCTCGGCTGTAGATTTATCGTTCAGGAGAACCTGTTCAACCTGTGGCAGTGGCGACCATGACCACTCGATCCCAGGCGAAAAAGACTCCAGAAACATCTACGCCAATCCCTCGAACGGAGGAACTGAAGAGGGCACAAGAAGCCGACAGCACCTTGGATCCCTGCTTCAAAATACTGCCAAAATCACATTTACCTCTACGTAAAGGTGATCTGTTCATGAAGTCAGCACTTCTTTACAGAAAAGCAGGACGAGCTGGACAAGAGTTTAATCAACTTGTTGTACCAACTCAATACAGGACTCAGATCTTGTAAATGGGTCATAATCTACCATTCAGTGGGCATATGGGTATCAACGCTACTACACAGCGGATTGCAACTCACTACTTTTGGCCAGGGATGAACGCAGAAATACAACGGTTTGTAAAATCATGCCCAGTGTCAGAAAGTATCACCAAAACACCGGACACCACCGGCAATGTTGGGTGAATCGCCCATCACTGGAAGTCCATTTGAGAAAGTGGCGGTAGACATAGTCGGACCTCTCTCAGCAACGAAGAGTCGAAACCGATTCATATTAACGCTTGTGGACACAACAACCATGTGGGCCGAAGCGGTTCCTATGCCCAGCTGTGACTCCAAACACGTCGCTGATGCATTATTAGGAATATTCACACGTCTAGGGTTCCCACAAAGGATTTTGACGGACAACGGTTCAAAGTTTCGTGGTAAGCTCATGGAAGAGACCTTCAGACTTTTTCATGCACGCCATATCTTCACTTCACCATATCACCCTCAGTCAAATAGACTTGTGGAAAGGTGGAACGGGACATTTATTAGTATCCTGCGCAAAATTGCCCAGGAGAAGACAGAGGATTGGGACTTGTATTTACCCGCAGCTTTATTCGCTTACAGGGAGGTACCCCATCACTCAACAGGTTTTGCTCTAGCCACACTGTTGTTTGGACGACCGATTAAAGGACCACTGGAGGCGTTACTTCGAACCTGGACCGATAATACTACAGATGATACAGTCGTGACTGCATCTGCATATGTTGTCGAGTTGAAAAATCGTTTACAACACAGTTGGAAACAAGCGAATGTCAATCTACGTCACGCCAGACGAAGAATTGCTCGTAACTTCAACCGCAAGGCAAAGGATAGAGAGTTAGAGGTAGGAGAGAAGGTGACGTTGCTGCTTCCAACCAGTCAGAATAAGCTGCAAATCGGATGGAGAGGACCTTATGTAGTGACGGAGAAGATCTCACGTACCAACTACAGAATTTCAGTCAAAGGCAAGATGAAAGTATTTCACATAAACCTCTTGAAGAAATTTCATGAAAGACCCTCAACCACCGAACCTGCACATCTGATGGCCATGAGTGTGGCTACTGAAGTCGAAGAAGGATCAACAATGGGAGTCAAGTACCCACTGCAAGCCAAAGAGACCTTTAAGGATGTGGAAATCAATCCCAACTTAACAAAGGATCAGCAAAAGCAGATTAGGGAACTTATGGCAAAATATGCAGAAGTACTTACTGATAAGCCAGGAAGAACTGATTTGGAGGAATTTGACATGAAGTTAAATGACAGTGCCTGTGCGAGTCAAGACTTACCCAGTTCCTTATGCAAAGCAAAAGACTTTAGAGGAATAAATACAACAGCTGCTCACCGCAGGAATAATCTCACCATCTGAATCACCTTACAGTGCCAGCGTCGTTTTATTGAGAAAGCCAAGTGGAGAACATAGATTGTGCATCGATTATCGACAGCTCAATGCTATTACTGAATTCCAAGCAGAACCTCTGCCTGATCAGAATAAACTCTTCACAGCACTCAACCGAGCTAAGTACTTTACTAGGATTGATCTCAGTAAGGGATATTATCAGATTCCTGTAAAACCGGAAGTTAGACCATGGTTAGCTTTCAGCACGCCTTTGGACACTATAAGTTCAACGTTCTTCCATTCGGATTAAGTAATGCTCCCAGCGTTTTTACACGTATGATGAGAAAATTACTTGACCCACTACAGCATCCAGACATCAGTCACTTCGTAGATGACATCCTGATCGCAACTGAAACATTTGAAGAGCATGTAGAAACACTGCATCTTTTGTTAAGGTGCCTCAGAGAACTGGATTGACGGCTAGACCAAAGAAGTGTCAAATAGGATTCCAAGAATTGGACTTTCTAGGTCATAAGATATCTCATGGACTGATAACTCTACAAGAGGGAAATGTGGACAAACTCCAGAGAGCACCTCGTCCAAAAACAAAGAAGGATGTAAGATCATTTGTATCCTTATGTGGATTCTATCAAAGATACATCAAGGACTTCAACACTCTGTCAGCACCTTTAACGGATCTTACCAAAAAGTGGAAACCAGAGAAAGTCACTTGGTCAGCTGATTGTGAGAGAGCTTTCACAGCACTAAAGCAGGCATTAACTGCTCATCCAGTCTTACATCTACCAGACCTCGACCAACCATTCGTGCTGCGCACCGATGCCAGTAACATAGGAACTAGGGCAACGTTGTTGCAGAGAAAGGGAGATTTTCCCTGTAGCCTATGCTAGCAGGAAATTAAATGCAGCAGAGAGAAATTACAGTACTAGCAAGAGAGAATGTCTTGCGCTCGTATGGAGTGTACAGAAGTTTCAGGCATACCTATATGCCAAACACTTCACATTGCAATGTGACCATCAACCACTCATGTTTCTCGCACCATCCAAGACTCTGAATGCCCGACTTATGAGGTGGTCGCTGCTTCTTCAACCCTACTCGTTCCAGGTTGAATACGTTCCTGGGAAAATTAATGTGAGAGCGGACTTCCTGAGTCGACACCCAGTGCCTGATGAACCAGGTCAATCAGACGCAGAAGAGAATACAAGGGAGGAAAACACGGGACAAGCTTGATAGCTGAAAATGTTGGAAACATAGTTCCATACCGTAGAACAACCTGGGGTGGGGCCATGTGGCATAACCACTAACCACCATTATTCAGTTACCAAGAATGCACGCCATAGAGAGGGGAAAATATAAAACAATTGACTACACAAACTGAAACTGAAACCAAAACTTAAAAACTAACGCAACATCCAAACTGAAACTGAACAAGTGACAGATGACGTCAATTCTAGGAATTATTTCATCAGCCAAAACTCAGATCATTGGATAAATAACAGACATGTGACAACGCCTCCATTCAAAAGCCCGCTTAGAATATGTTAATCGCGCACTTCTACTGCAACCCGCCTGACGAACAGACGTGAAAAGCTGGTGACCAAAATTTCAAACAGGGACAGCAGAATGTCTAGTTCCGAGGTAGGCTTGTGAATTCTTATATTAAATTGATGACCAGATGTATCAAGTATCAAGTAATGGTATCCAGTGTTTGTAATGTCAATTGAAATGTATTATTATAAATTAAAACCTCTGAAATGTAAAATGCTCGACTGTAGATTCTGACGACGCAGAGCCGATTCCCGGGCAAACTGACACTCTAATACTCTCTTCGAATACTGCAATCTCTGATATTCTTAAAGATAGTTATTAACTTTAAGAAGTGCATAATAATACTACATTCTATTCTGGACAACTGTACGAAGTGATGATTCTAAGGCAATCTTGTGCATTTCCTCTGAACCACTGCTTAAAATGCTATCACTATCTACAGCTAATCAGACAGTTCGTGTACTAGAATGAGTGCCTCGTTTTAAAACAGACTTATCTATGTCTATTTACGATCTAGAAAGCTGAAAGAGAAATCAAATCTTTCCTTTCTCCTTCATCTATTGAATAAATAGGGTTTGATGAAATAAATATTTATATTTATGTCAAATGTTAATTAGATAAGGGCACTTATGAACTGCATTACGTCAGAAAAGTTGTGCTTTGCGGAACTCAACCACCAGAAGTTGACTTAACTCATTACTCAACATAACTTAACAACACAACCACACACAACTCAACACTCAACACTACAACAACAACAGGAAATGGGAGAGGAGTTATTATACAAAGAAGAAGGACAAGTTGGTTAATTGGGAAAACACAGAGAACCATTTATACACACTACAAACCCAATTGAGTGATAGAAATGTTATAAACGTATGTCATTTATTTACATGCATCTTGACACCTCCTCACTCTTGTCACTGTCTTACTGTACACGTCTCACCGACCCCAGGTCCAATGAGAACTTACATACAGCAGGAACCAGTTGATACAAGGTGTACACAGTGTGATAAACTCTGACCACCCCAAATTAACCCAACACTAGATTAGAGAAAAGAGGAGGGGGGGGGGGGACTAGTTCCTACTTCAGGAATTTAGGTTCTTCCGACCTACTTCTAGAATATTGCATTGGTAGGATTGTATATGTTTATGTGAATCTTACACAGTGAATTCTTGGTGGCAACCCATCGGCAACCAATTGACATCCAACTGGCCAACCAAACAAACCAGACCCGAGAGAGAAAGAGATGAACAGCACTTGAGATGGAAGATGACTTGGTCATGAGCAGAGTATGGGAAGCCTTCAGAGAAGCTACACGGGCAGACCTGAAGTGGATCCATCAGTCAATGGACCCAGGCTTATCCTAATCTTCGAATCACAAGGTTATATATATATCTTAAGAATACACAACACACAGGTTCAAGGAATGATACGTAAATGTAGATTCATCATCTCCACATTTAACATGTACAATATTCAAATGTTTACAATGGTTTCACACTTGTTGACATCTTATGTATTGATGCTTATTTGTTGATTGACTGTAACATTGGTCCTATATGCATTTTTCTAATTTATCTTATGTAAACCACAATATAAAATGTATAGAACAGGCCAGAAGACACAGGCCCAGTCAATAAATAATTAACTTTAACTGATCTTATGTTAATTTGTCAGTTCAACCTATCTGTGATTCACCATCTTATGTGTGTAAAACATGTTGTCAAGGTCTACTGAAATTTGTTAATGTGTTTAATTGTTTAAAAACACATCTACTCATGATGAATTACTAAATTGGGGGAGAGAAAAGACTCTAGGTCTATCAACTGCTCAACATCCATGCTTTCTTAACATAAATCAGTCTGAGAAAATTCTCCAGACTTTCCTCAGATTTGATAAACAAAAAGGGGGGCTCAAGAGCTAAAAGAATCCTTGGAGAAGGGCAGAATCCCAGTTAGTATATTTTATTCTCACCAGGGCCATAATCTATATCTCCTAGACTAAATTAATAAGACGAGGCCTGCAGATAACTCGAAGGTCATATTCTGGGGTTATTGAAGATAGAAGAGGATGGGGCCCAATTTCTTTTGTTAGAAATGGGGCATGCACTACAGTGATCTCCCACTCCCTTCAGAACATATGACATATTGGGATGGCTACGTCCTGGATGGTTCCCAGGGAATAAATTAAACATTACATAATACATTGTGTGTAATTAAACAATTACATAAAACATTGTATTACATAAAACATTAACACAAACATCATTAGATCAAGTATTGTCATCTTTTGACAAACTTAATTAATTAACAACATGTTGGTTGTAAAACATCCATCACACATAGAATCTGCATTGCCTGAATAATGTGCTTTCAGGTTAATTAAATGTAGAGTGTGAATCTACTATCCAAACACTACTTCTCTTTCAGAGAAGGTGTTCTTTTCCTGAGGAGTCTGATCTTACAGCATTTCATCAACCACCGGAAAATCTTATCCGGAGGGAAATCACTCTCTAATTTCAGATTCTTTTTTTTTTTATTAGGGATTGATTCTGGTTACTTCAATGCCTGCTGCCTTTGGCTTTTCCAGCATTGGCAGACAGACATAACATAAAGTGTTTAATATTGTGCATGCTTTGTTGTATATTTGCAGATCAGGGACTGACAAGCTTACGCGGATCAGACCACACTGCATTTATATTTTTTGTAGGCAGGGCAAATAAAGCAATAAATTCTAGGCATGGCCGAAACTGCTAAGTTTCGGGCCCAAATAACAGAAACAGGTAGGGTATGCGGGTTAGATGGCCCTTCGCTAGCTAACTATATTTCAGAGGCATTTGACAAAAGAGAAAGACTTCAAGCCGAACTGGCCCTCAAACAAAAACAACATCAAGCTGAAATAGCTGAAAAAGAGAAAGGACGCCTACAAGCATACGAGTTGGAACAAAGGAGACTTCAAGCAGAAATAGAGGAGAAAGAGAAACGCTTTCAAGCAGAATTCGAGGAGAAAGAGAGAAGACTACAGGCTGAAATGGAAGATAAGGAGAGAGAGAGAGCGTCAACACCAACTGCAGTTGAAGAGGATGGAGACTGAATTGGAGATCCGAAGACTAGGGGGAGGGAGTGGTCCCACACCCTCAACCTCATCAGGGTTGCCAGTGACAGAACCACATTCTAATGTCTCCTACCTTAATTCTGGAGCTATGTCATTTCCTCTGGAACCCTTCAATGACCAGACTGACAACATCGAAGGATTTTTATCACGCTTCGAGGCAATGGCTGTCAGCTGTGGGCTTGAAGAAGGGAGATGGGCAACGAAGTTAGCGCAAGCTTTAAGATCTACCGCGTATGACGTGTTCTCGAGGCTCACTAGTGAGGAACAACAGGAATACGAATCACTCAAAAAGGCACTCTTGAGCCGATTCGAAGTGGACGGGGATTCTTACAAAGCTCGTTTCAAAACCGCAAGGAAAGAACCGGGTGAGAGTTATGCGCAACTAGTTGAAAGGCTAAAGTCATACATCCAACGATGGACTTGCTTAGGAGGGTTTGAGGAGAGTTTTGAGGGACTCCGTGAAATGATCATCATTGATCAGATAAAGGGGAAGATGTCGAATGAAATGAAAGCATTCTTAACCCAAAACGGGGCTGACCGCCTAGAAACAATAATCATCCTGGCAGAGAGATTTGAAAAATCTCAGAAGGAGATGGGAGGAAAGGGACGTTCGAACAACACCCCCTCTCAAGATAAAACTCCAAAGCCAAAAGAGGGTGAAAACACTTTAGCCACCAAGAAAAATGGGAAATCCAAGAAAAACACTCAAAACACAGTCCAAACAGCGCCAAAGGAGGAATAACTATTCTGCACCCATTGCAAAATTAGAGGTCACACATTTCAGAATTGCAGGAAGAAGCCACCTCCACACACAGCGGCCTGTTTGGCCAACCGAAAAGAGAAAAGAGTGAGCACTGGTGAAACGTCCAAACAGACACCTCATCAAGACACATCATCTCGTATTCCGGTTGTAGAATCCATCTTGCTAAATGGATTCAAAACGACCTGTCTATATGATACTGGATTATCGTATGACTGTGTTGTTTCATCATCCTTAGTTCACCCTGAACAGGTGACAGAGGAAATAGTGGAATTACAGGGACCACTGAAGAGTTCAACGAATATGTCTCTTCCAGTGGCAAAAGTGAACATAGCCTCGCGGTATGTCACTGGGACAATCAAGGCAGCAGTCTTGGACGATCCGATATATCCTGTAATCCTCGGCTGTAGATTTATCGTTCTAGGAGAACCTGTTCAACCTGTGGCGGTGGCGACAATGACCACTCGATCCCAGGCGAAAAAGACTCCAGAAACAACTACGCCAATCCCTCGAACGGAGGAACTGAAGAGGGCACAAGAAGCCGACAGCACCTTGGATCCCTGCTTCAGAAAACTGCCAAAATCACATTTACCTCTACGTAAAGGTGATCTGTTCATGAAGTCAGCACTTCTTTACAGAAAAGCAGGACGAGCTGGACAAGAGTTTAATCAACTTGTTGTACCAACTCAATACAGGACTCAGATCTTGGAAATGGGTCATAATCTACCATTCAGTGGGCATATGGGTATCAACGCTACTACACAGCGGATTACAACTCACTACTTTTGGCCAGGGATGAACTCAGACATACAACGGTTTGTAAAATCATGCCCACAGTGTCAGAAAGTATCACCAAAACACCGGACACCACCGGCAATGTTGGGTGAATCGCCCATCACTGGAATTCCATTTGAGAAAGTGGCGGTAGACATAGTCGGACCTCTCTCAGCAACGAAGAGGCGAAACCGATTCATATTAAAGCTTGTGGACACAACAACCATGTGGGCCGAAGCGGTTCCTATGCCCAGCTGTGACTCCAAACACGTCGCTGATGCATTATTAGGAATATTCATACGTCTAGGATTCCCACAAAGGATCTTGACGGACAACGGTTCACAGTTTCGTGGTAAGCTCATGGAAGAGACCTTCAGACTTTTTCATGCACGCCATATCTTCAGTTCACCATATCACCCTCAGTCAAATGGACTTGTGGAAAGGTGGAACGGTACATTGATTAGTATCCTGCGCAAAATTGCCCAGGAGAAGACAGAGGATTGGGACTTGTATTTACCCGCAGCTTTATTCGCTTACAGGGAAGTACCCCATCACTCAACAGGTTTTGCTCCAGCCACACTGTTGTTTGGACGACCGATCAAAGGACCACTTGAGGCGTTACTTCGAACCTGGACCGATAATACTACAGATGATACAGTCGTGACTGCATCTACATATGTTGCCGAGTTGAAAAATCGTTTACAACACAGTTGGAAACAAGCGAATGTCAATCTACGTCACGCCAGACGAAGAATTGCTCGTAACTTCAACCGCAAGGCAAAGGATAGAGAGTTAGAGGTAGGAGAGAAGGTGACGTTGCTGCTTCCAACCAGTCAGAATAAGCTGCAAATAGGATGGAGAGGACCTTATGTAGTGACGGAGAAGATCTCACGTACCAACTACAGAATTTCAGTCAAAGGCAAGATGAAAGTATTTCACATAAACCTCTTGAAGAAATATCATGAAAGACCCTCAACCACCGAACCTGCACATCTGATGGCCATGAGTGTGGCTACTGAAGTCGAAGAAGGATCAACAATGGGAGTCGAGTACCCACTGCAAGCCAAAGAGACCTTTAAGGATGTGGAAATCAATCCCAACTTAACAAAGGATCAGCAAAAGCAGATTAGGGAACTTATGGCAAAATATGCAGAAGTACTTACTGATAAGCCAGGAAGAACTGATTTGGAGGAATTTGACATGAAGTTAAATGACACAGTGCCTGTGCGAGTCAAGACTTACCCAGTTCCTTATGCAAAGCAAAAGACTTTAGAGGAAGAAATACAACAGCTGCTCACCGCAGGAATAATCTCACCATCTGAATCACCTTACAGTGCCAGCGTCGTTTTATTGAGAAAGCCAAGTGGAGAACATAGATTGTGCATCGATTATCGACAGCTCAATGCTATTACTGAATTCCAAGCAGAACCTCTGCCTGATCAGAATAAACTCTTCACAGCACTCAACCGAGCTAAGTACTTTACTAGGATTGATCTCAGTAAGGGATATTATCAGATTCCTGTAAAACCGGAAGTTAGACCATGGTTAGCTTTCAGCACGCCTGGAGGACACTATGAGTTCAACGTTCTTCCATTCGGATTAAGTAATGCTCCCAGCGTTTTTACACGTATGATGAGAAAATTACTTGACCCACTACAGCATCCAGACATCAGTCACTTCATGGATGACATCCTGATCGCAACTGAAACATTTGAAGAGCATGTAGAAACACTGCATCTTTTGTTCAGGCGCCTCAGAGAACTGGATTGACGGCTAGACCAAAGAAGTGTCAAATAGGATTCCAAGAATTGGACTTTCTAGGTCATAAGATATCTCATGGACTGATAACTCCACAAGAGGGAAATGTGGACAAACTCCAGAGAGCACCTCGTCCAAAAACAAAGAAGGATGTAAGATCATTTGTATCCTTATGTGGATTCTATCAAAGATACATCAAGGACTTCAACACTCTGTCAGCACCTTTAACGGATCTTACCAAAAAGGGGAAACCAGAGAAAGTCACTTGGTCAGCTGACTGTGAGAGAGCTTTCACAGCACTAAAGCAGGCATTAACTGCTCATCCAGTCTTACATCTACCAGACCTCGACCAACCATTCGTGCTGCGCACCGATGCCAGTAACATAGGAATTGGGGCAACGTTGTTGCAGAGAAAGGGAGATGTACCATCAGAGCTATTCCCTGTAGCCTATGCTAGCAGGAAATTAAATGCAGCAGAGAGAAATTACAGTACTATCGAGAGAGAATGTCTTGCGCTCGTATGGAGTGTACAGAAGTTTCAGGCATACCTATATGGCAAACACTTCACAGTGCAATGTGACCATCAACCACTCATGTTTCTCGCAGCATCTAAGACTCTGAATGCCCGACTTATGAGGTGGTCGCTGCTTCTTCAACCCTACTCGTTCCAGGTTGAATACGTTCCTGGGAAAATGAATGTGGGAGCGGACTTCCTGAGTCGACACCCAGTGCCTGATGAACCAGGTCAATCAGATGCAGAAGAGAATACAAAGGAGAAAAACACGGGACAAGCTTGATAGCTGAAAATGTTGGAAACATAGTTCCATACCATAGAACAATCTAGGGTGGGGCCATGTGGCATAACTACTAACCACCATTATTCAGTTTCCAAGAATGCATGCCATAGAGAGGGGAAAATATAAAACAATTGACTACACAAACTGAAACTGAAACCAATACTTAAAAACTAACGCAACATCCAAACTGAAACTGAACAAGTGACAGATGACGTCAATTCTAGGAATTATTTCATCAGCCAAAGCTCAGGAGATCATTGGATAAAAACAGACACGTGACAACGCCTCCATTCAAAAGCCCACTTAGAATATGTTAATCGCGCACTTCTACTGCAACCCGCCTGACGAACAGACATGAAAAGCTGGTGTGACCAAATTTTCAAACAGGGACAGCAGAATGTCTAGATCCGAGGTAGGCTTGTGAATTCTTAGATTAAATTGATGACCAGATGTATCAAGTATCAAGTAATGGTATCCAGTGTTTGTAATGTCAATTGAAATGTATTATTATAAATTAAAACCTCTGAAATGTAAAATGCTCGACTGTAGATTCTGACGACGCAGAGCCGATTCCCGGGCAAACTGACACTCTAATACTCTCTTCGAATACTGCAATCTCTGATATTCTTAAAGATAGTTATTAACTTTAAGAAGTGCATAATAATACTACATTCTATTCTGGACAACTGTACGAAGTGATGATTCTAAGGCAATCTTGTGCATTTCCTCTGAACCACTGCTTAAAATGCTATCACTATCTACAGCTAATAAGACAGTTCGTGTACTAGAATGAGTGCCTCGTTTTAAAACAGACTTATCTATGTCTATTTACAATCTAGAAAGCCGAAAGAGAAATCAAATCTTTCCTTTCTCCTTCATCTATTGAATAAATAGGGTTTGATGGAATAAATATTTATATTTCTGTCAGATTTTAATTAGATAAGGGCACTTATGAACTGCATTACATCAGAAAAGTTGTGCTTCGCGGAACTCCACCACCAGAAGTTGACTTAACTCATTACTCAACATAACTTAACAAACACAACCACACACAACTCAACACTCAACACCACAACAACAACAGGAAATGGGAGAGGAGTTATTATACAAAGAAGAAGGACAAGTTGGTTAATTGGGAAAACACAGAGAATCATTTATACACACTACAAACCCAATTGAGTGATAGAAATGTTATAAATGTATGCCATTTATTTACATGCATCTTGACACCTCCTCACTCTTGTCACTGTCTTACTGTACACGTCTCACCGACCCCAGGTCCAATGAGAACTTACATACAGCAGGAACCAGTTGATACAAGGCGTACACAGTGTGATAAACTCTGACCACCCCAAATTAGCCCAACACTAGATTAGAGAAAAGAGGAGGAGGGGGGGGGACTAGTTCCTACTTCAGGAATTTAGGTTTCTTCCGACCTACTTCTAGAATATTGCATTGGTAGGATTGTATATGTTTATGTGAATCTTACTCAGTGAATTCTTGGTGGCAACCCATTGGCAACCAATTGGCATCCAACTGGCCAACCAACCAAACCAGACCCGAGAGAGAAAGAGATGAACAGCACTTGAGATAGAAGATGACTTGGCAATGAGCAGAGTATGGGAAGCCTTCAGAGAAGCTACACGGGCAGACCTGAAGTGTATCCATCAGTCAATGGACCCAGGCTTATCCTAATCTTCGAATCACAAGGTCATATCTATATCTCTTAAGAACACACAACACACAGGTTCAAGAAATGATACATAAATGTAGATTCATCATCTCCACATTTAACATGTACAATATTCAAATGTTTACAATGGTTTCACACTTGTTGACATCTTATGTATTGATGCTTATTTGTTGATTGACTGTAACATTGGTCCTATATGCATTTTTCTAATTTATCTTGTGTAAACCACAATAGAAAATGTATAGAACAGGCCAGAAGACACAGGCCCAGTCAATAAATAATTAACTTTAACTGATCTTATGTTAATTTGTCAGTTCAACCTATCTGTGATTCACCATCTTATGTGTGTAAAACATGTTGTCAAGTCTACTGAAAGTTGTTATGTGTTTAATTGTTTACAAACAAATCTACTCATGATGAATTACTAAATTGGGGAAGAGAAAGACTCTAGGTCTATCAACTGCTCAACATCCATGCTTTCTTAACATAAATCAGTCTGAGAAAATTCTCCAGACTTTCCTCAGATTTGATAAACAAAAAGGGGGCTCAAGAGCTAAAAGAATCCTTGGAGAAGGGCAGAATCCCAGTTAGTATATTTTATTCTCACCAGGGCCATAATCTATATCTCCTAGACTAAATTAATAAGACGAGGCCTGCAGATAACTCGAGGGTCATATTCTGGGGTTATTGAAGATAGAAGAGGATGGGGCCCAATTTCGTTTGTTAGAAATGGGGCATGCACTACAGTGATCTCCCACTCCCTTCAGAACATATGACACCACATAACCAGACCTCTGCCCTCTATCCAGACCAAACTGTCAGATACACCGAGAACAACATCTGAATGGTGTAACACCTACACTGAGTAATATATGACCCCTAAACAGAAGCCCATGACAGCTTTGACATTGCGATCATTAGCCACTCAATTCAATGCATCGAAGACTGATCATGAATTAACGATCTAGACATGGGCATTACTACTCATGCAGACTTCTTGATTCCCCCTTTGGTGGGCGGGGGGGTGGGGGGGGGGGGGGGGGGGCGCTCGCTTGCTTTGAGCTCAAGTGTAGTCCATGCACATGCTATTACAATTAGAGTCTAATTTTTCTCGTGGAATAGCTTTCCATAATACCAGTGTCCCTCGCCATCAGGCAAACTCATTCCGACTTCTGAGATAATGTGTAATTTACGTCCCCGGATCTCCGTTTTAGTCAAACCGACCGGCGTAGGAGTTAAACCAGCTACCTCAGCATCAACACACCGACAGTTGAAACAAGAGAATCACTGAACGTAAAACTTGCCAAGAAATCACAAACAGTTCATCATGTAATGAGAAGGGAAGCATTGATAAATATTGTGATGACTAAACGATAGTAGAGTAGTAGAAGTAAAGCCAGACCGAGAGAACTAATAAAGCTGTATGGCCTACCACAGTGGCAGAAAGAATAACATCAACAGAATTGATTCAGAACACCAAGAACCGAGACCTATGCCATCTGGCAGAACACATTGTGATGATAATACCACCCTTGGCCCAACAAGCTAAACACGCTCTCATATCAGGCATTGACATTAAATAAAAAGGCTCTTTTACACGCTTACAGAGTTCTTTTACATGCTTACAGAGTTCCTTTACACGCTTACAGAGTTCTTTTTTTTCAGTTTTTTTTTTTTTACAGTCTGTGCCAAACCAAACGTAGGTTTGGACCAAACAAAAATGAATGACGGAAATGGGAAGTAGGGGTGAGTCACAGTTATGACTTACAAGTTGTTAATATGGCAGCAGACATGTTGTATTATAACGCAATGACAACATTTCGATATGAGTCCATGGCAGATACGGAAAATCGCTTAAGACGATTAATAATACAATGGCACTTAATCAGTTAAGATGCATCAGGAATACGGCGATAAGCCCATATTTGTATAGAAAAATCAGCACTCCGTGGATGATGTTGTTAGTATCACCAGCCACCTTTACTTCACAATACATTCTTTGCACACAATTTGCGCTGATTAAAAAACAAAATCAAATGTTCTCAACTGCATTTTAAGAGTTTGACTGACTAGTGCTGCCATTTGTGTAAATGAGCATAACAATGACTTACATTACAAAGCTGATAGATGTGTAATAGCTATGACTGAAGTGGTGATGTTTTATAAGTGGAATGCTATGCAGTAACATTTATTCCAGACAAAACATTGTAACCAAACAGAGATGCACACAATTATTAGAGAAAAAATGGTCTCAATCTATAACGACTGCTAGTTGTATATGTGTGTATCTTTTTTTTTTTTAAACCTGGTTGATATATCTGTGTCCTTGGCCATGTAAATCTTTGTCTGAAAACTGCTTGTTGAAGAAATAGGATGTGCTTTTATCTTGGAATATGGGTTGGAGTCAGTTGACAATGACATACCTAAAACATGTACAGGAAACATCCAACTGAGACCTAATGCCAGCCAGCCTGTATGTAACTCAACTCAACTCTAGACAGACACTGAAGTTAAATGAGTAAAGGACACTTTTACATGCCTAGGGATGTACTAGGTGTATAGTTAGTTAGTTAATTAGTCTTTCCTCTTGAGCCCAAGGTGACAGTTCCCTGCCACCTGTTGTAGATCTTGAATGTTTATTTGGCCGTTGAATGAGCCCTCTCTGATGATGGCTCTACGCAGGATCTCTCTTGGTCTTTCCCGTTTTCTTTTCCCTACCAGTGTCCATATGAGGGCTTGGTAGGGGAGTCTTTTCTTGTCCATTCTGAGTACATGGCCGATGTAGTTCCAACGGCGTTTTCTTATAAAATTGGATACAATATCTTGTTTGGTCTCGTCTTATTTGCGTATTGGTTCTAAAATCTGTCCAGTGGAGGTTTAGAATTCTTCTAAGACATTTGTTCTCAAAATTGTCTAATTTTTTTTATCTTAAGCTACCGTTGATTTCCAACTTTCACATCCATATGTTAGCACTGGAATCACACAAGAGTTGAAGATTTTAAGTTTTGTGTGTTTGCTGAGCGTCTTTGACTTCCAGATGTTTGACAGTAGGTGTATAGTACTAGCCCCATATTTTATAGACCAATCCATACTCTATGGGTGATGTGGACAACTATTTCACCAGCCGCCATTATATTACAGGACATGTCCTGGTATCTATTTTAGGCTGAGTTCACCTGTGAGCCAAGGTCAGTTTGAACAAATCTGCCTTGATGGGATTCGAATACATTACCATTGGGCTAGCAGGCATGTAAGCTAGCCACTGTAACTCCCCAGAGACACTGTTCTGGCAAGGTTTAATAAGTTTGTAGGCTGCAAGAAAGTCAAAGCGTTTCACCAACATAATGGTAAGGGATATTCAGCACCCACATCTTGCCCACTCCACATGTATAATTCATGGACATGCTCACGATGAATGTGTTCTGTATCTGTGGGTATGGAAGCAATTCGTCACGTTCTCTAATTCCATCAGTCTGTAAAGAGTGAGCAACTTAATACAATCTGGTTTAAACAACAATAACATTAATAACAACAGCAACAACATATTATAACAGGGAACTCATTTCAGATAGATTTGTAATGTTGAAAGGAATTGTAAAGTAATGAGCAAAACATTGCTTAAAAGTTGCTTGTTAAAACAAAGCTGACAATTTCAGATTTTGCTTTTAAAAAATCTCTACTGCTATTGCAAACTAATTTAATGTTGTGACAAATGTGTAATAAATGTACTGAAGAAATGTTAAATGTTTAATAAACACCAAGTTACCACAGTTAACATTTAACATGAACAACCATCTCCATTTTAAACAAGATACATATTTTTTATTTTCAAATTTCTCATTGTCAGATATCACAGTTCACAAAAATGTGCCATACATTCTACAAATGAAACAATCAGAAGAAAATTATACAAAATGTTTGACTTTTGACTTCAACCATTCTAAAATACTGCTTTCACAGTCTCAAATATTGAGATAAGAGTGTCTGTCTCTGTCTTTGTGTGCTGTTGTAATGTTACAGCATGTCTGCAAGATACAAATATATCTAAGAAATAAAATCACTTAACAAATACAATAATATCAGTGTTAATCATGACACACATTCGTGAAACAGTAAACAAATGAATGCCTTTCTAATCTTATTACCTGCCTTTAATACTTATTTACACAAGAGTATTCTATGCAGTCACCAAGCCAACGTGCATACTAAAGTTACAATTGGATCTAACAAACAACCTTATACTGTATCAATATTAACTCCTAATATTGTTACAGCCATTGCTAATATCCCACTGACATCTTTAACATTCACAGCCACTAGAGTAGCATTTGTTTGAGAAAATCAAACAAAATACCAAAGCTGAGAAGCTAATGAGTTACTTACAGTGTTGTGATAGTTTTTATAGCCATGTTGGGGTTATATTTTGGACTATCAAAATATGGACCATAACATATTACTGTCAACAAGTTGCTACATCTGACTACATTAACCACAATAGACAGTAAACAAACATGTTTACTTTGTTTAGGAATCATGTACTTGTGAAAGAAATCAATCAGTTTTCTTTAAATGTGAATAAACATATCTGTCAGAATGTTTGACATACAGGAATGATTCCCTAATGCATAATTCAAGAGATGATGAGTTTAACATAATTAATAATAGAATGTCTTCTATAATGATTAAACAAGCTAACGGAATGTGTTTTTTGTGTAAGTTGCTATTGTACTATTGAATTGGCTATACCACACTAAACTAACTCAAAGCCCTGTAGTAGCAACCTGCTGTGGGTATGTGGAGTGTTAGAACCATCATATTTTGTAGGCCCGAGTGCATGGAGGAATAGGTGACTGGTGTTTCCCTTCTGTAGTCAGCATCCAGATTTGGCACCGAAGCCCCGTCCAACTGAGATTGTGCCAATGTCAGCATAAAATAAATAGAATCTCCTGAACTCTTGCAGTCCTTATCCTGTTACACCAGGATGGTCCAGTAAAACAGTTTCAAGCAAGTTAGTTTACAGTCTATATATCGTCTTCAACTGGAGCCTTACTGACTGGCATTAGTAATTAAACGTCTCCACATCTTGTGATTTCCAACAAAATATATACATTTGTGTTGACATGTTTCCATACTATGACGAAAGGCTCTCCTGAGCTTTTCTCCTATTGTCTCCCTCTATATCTCTTTCCAGTTGTTACCAGTTTTCTTCATCACATTGAAGGTAGTTAGGAGTCGTAGGTACTAGCACAGTGGCTTGAAGCTCATTTGGGGCCTCGAATACACATCATGGCAGATTGTAAAAATTCACCTGTGCTCTCATGTCAGCTCAGTCTAACATGGGCAAAAACAAAATGTCTTGGGATATAAAGATGGCTGACATTATACTGACCAGATCAGCCAGTGAGTGCCTATTGGTCTGTAAAATATGGGTCTAGCACCATATGCCCAGTGCGCCTAAGGCAAGTAAAACATCCTAACACCATGTAACATCAATATTGAATTGCAGAAAAGAATAATCACCACACATATTTGGCCTGTAGGACTAGAATGCTATGAAACATAGACTGCAACCAATAAGGATGAAAGAAACTTAGTACAGCATTATCACAAAAAGGGGGGGGGGAGAAGAATGAAGGATCCACTTGTGATCACATGTTGACGACCTTATCATAGAAAACTGAGATTCAGTTGGACAGAAAAAAAGATAAAACAACCAAGTGTTTAAAGACAGGGTAAATGGACAAATATAGAAATATTTAAAAATAAGGAGGCTGTCTGGGTTTGGTCACAATATAAGACATGGTCTTCTACTATTGAAATACCGGAGATAAAGTTCAAGGAAAAGAGGAAAAGCACATCTAAGCAACAACAGACATGCTAGGTCATTGGGGTTGAGAACTGAAGAGAATTGTTGAAAACACACAGAGGGACATACAATTTGACACTAGTCTTCAGACATACTAACTTGATGATGATGATGATCTATAAAACTCTTTGATTGTGATTTCCTTTTTGTAGTATACAACATGCTGGCTCCGTGGTGAAGGGGTTACGGACACAGTTTGTAATCCTGCTTACCAGCATTTGAAACACGGCTGCAGGCAATTTAGCAGCAGACTGCCTTGCGTTAGTTTTTAACGAAAAGGTATAGGTGCCTGTCGTTCAGAAAGCAATGGAAAACTACAAAATATAATCTTGCCAAGAGATTACAACAGCAAAAAAATGCTAGTGTTGACTGTGACATCCTGTAAAGGATATGCAACTAACAATAATTACAGTTTACAACATATCTATCAACAGTAAATATACACATAGGAACATGATATAAAAAATGATGCCAAAAAAATATAATTACATTACATATTTATAACGCAAAAACTGTGCTAAATGTCACACATCAAACCTGTCTATATAACATTAACAGTAGGTTGGTCATCCAAAATAGACACTATAGAACAAGTGTGTGCAGTGATGAGATTCTAGGTCAGATCATTATGAAGTGGGTTGACTAACTCACTTCCTCAACACTTTTTCAATACAAACACCCAGAGTACCTATTTTATAAGTCAATAATCTATCTCAGAAATACAGTTTAAAAAGAAAATCCTTCCATTACATAAAATTGAACCATTGTGCTGATAACTGATGTGAGTGAAATTTATACACTTTGTGAAAGAAACATTATTATGATGTTCCATGCCGAAAAGCATGAGTGGTCTGGTTCACCATCCCACACAATCACCAGATTCTTGGATCAGGTATGTGTCCTTGTTATAAATATGCCAAGTGACTAGAGGATCTGACAGATGCTCAGTTTTCTGAGGAAACGCCAGACAGAATGTAAATGGTTTCATTAGTATTTGGACCCTTTGCTGGTTGTTGAAGATGTGGATGCAGCGCGTGTGGGAATGTCCTGATTTCTGTAATGTTAGTTCTTGAGTCAGCTCAACTCAATTGTGGTCTCACAGGTATTGCCATATTTTTTATTGGTGAGTATGCATATGGCTACATTTACCATAGCGATTTTTGTTTTCATCCCTACAAGGCACCTTTGTCAGATGTTATGATTGTTATCACTACAAGGCACCTTTGTCAGATGTTATGATATTTCAGCATAGTTGTACTGACTCACATGTTTAAGAATGTTCCTGTTTATTTGCATACTACACCGTGGTATTTCTTTCTTCTTGGAGATGACCATAATCTCTTGTTTTCTTGCAATATAATTCTGACGCCTGTTGCTCACTTTGTACAATAACAGCATCCACCAAATGTTGGAGGTCCTGTTCATTGTCTGCAATCAATACTGTACCATCTGCATATCTTATATTGTTGATGTTATGTCCATAAAACAATACATTGCCAGATTTCCTTAGTATTCTCTGACTAAACATAAGAAGTACATGAACACATGGCTGGTTTATTAGTACACACAAAGAACAGAACACTGTACGTTGTGGTTTGCTTTGTACAGAAAGAGTTAAGGCAGAAAACTGCTCCACTTCTGTTTTGTTTTCTCCTTTTACTCCTCACAAACTATCACATAAATCAACATACACAAACATCCAAAATGATACAATCAAGTAATGAACTATGAATTAACTTAGAAATTTTCAAAGTGGTGTGTAAAAGTTGGTCCGACCAAATTGTTCATGAAGGAGCATGCTTTTTGAACACCTGATGTCATGGATCCAGGTCCGCAGCTGAACACTCCAACCTGAGAAACCTGTGAAGAAATGGATAATTCTATTAGCAAACCTAACTCAGTCAGTACCCAACATCTTGTAAAGATGATTAGTTTGATTTATCTGTATATATTCATTAAGGAGAAAAAATAACATTTTAAAAGTTTTGTTTTGTGTATTCTTTAGAACAGTGGTTCTTAACCGGTGGGGAATTCCCCCCAAAGGGAGAATTTTAGGGTGTCCAGGGGGGAATTAAGATTATTTCAAGATCGCGTTAATACAAGAACCGATTACTTGATATTGTTTTTCCCTCAATACTGTACTTCTTGCCCCTCTGAAATTTGTTTTATAACGTAAATATACCTGCAAATCATGTTTTATATAGACGTCTAGACTTGTTCTAGTATGTGTTATTAAATTTAGCTTCCACTTTTAGATATACTGTGTATGTGTGTGTGGGGGGTAGGGGGGATTTATAGGGAGGAAATATGAACGGATGGAAAAATGACATTCTGAAAATATGGTGAAGGGGTGCATGGGCCAAAAAAGTTTGAGAACCACTGCTTTAGAAGATAATCTCCAAAGTCGGTAGTCATTAAGTTGTTTGGAACCAACCAAATCTTCTATTCTAAGTGTGAAATAAATCACAAAAGTACATTTGTTCAGTCCTAGAAATAAATAGTTAATACAATCCAACTAAATAAAAGAGACACTAAAATATTGCAGTTGTCTAGCATTTTTATGATGCCTCAAATTGCAACCATCCCTTTAACTTTAAACACTTAAGTGTCTTTAGCATGAAGTCCATAATGATAAGATTTGAATCATCTGATACTTGAAGTTGATGTTAAAAAATCCAATTGATTTTTAAAAATTAGATGTCTCAAAATTCATTGCTCTAACAACTGTTTCATTACATTTCTATCCCATTTCTGTTTTAAAAATGTCTACATAATATTGCCTCAAAACTAATTATTATAATTATAAACTGTGGTTTTTCATCTTAAAAAAATAATACAAATAACTGGTTTATTAATTCAATCATTTCTTGATCCTGAAGGTCCCTTTCAAGTATTTTTATTTATAGGTTATATACGTAAAAATTTATGTTCTATCTCTGGAGTGCATATTTCTCCTCACTGATACACAACCATGTATTAGTATATGCAATTTCAGTAACAAAGCTTGCATATTCGTCATTATATATTAGCACGGTGATCTATCGGTGAAACGGTGAGGCTGACAGCAGACCGGGCTGACAACCCAAATAATGCTGTATAATGTTCTTGTTGCAACTAATCAGAGTACAGATAGATGCCCTTTGGATTCTCCGAAAGGTGGGAAGAATGAAGGATCCACTTGTGACCACATGTTGACGACCTTATCCGTCCAACCGACCATGACTTCAGCCCAACGACTGGGCTGGCCATGTGAGGGTACGTCACAGGAGGAACGACAACGCTCTCATGAACGGTATATACATTAGACGTCAGAGGATCTCAGCCAGGGAGAACCTCACAGTGCTGAGAAGACTCAAGTCGATGTCCCCTGTTACGCACTCAAGCAATCTTCTGAGAGTCTCAGAGTGAAGATCAAGTTCCCCAATGCCACCATGACGGCAGAGTGGACTCGATTAGACGAAACGTTGTCCCGTGTTTTAGAGGAGGAACTAAAACTAAGTCCCTTGAGGAGAAGTTGCTAAAGTTCAGAGAAATTGTATACCTCCACTCCCTGATTCAATTTGGTAGAACCGAGGAAAAGGAAGCAGCTATCCCACAGAAGACCAGGTGGCAGAAGCTGCTGGAGGAAGGAAGGACACAGAGGAAAGCCACTCAAAAATGGTACAGAACAGCAGCCGACCATGAGAAAGAAGGCTTGCGCCTTAAAGCCAGGCACAATGCCATATATTGAGCGGAACGGTTATGCAGGAACAGGCAGAAAACCTGGAAGGAATGTGAGAGATTCTTCCGGGAACCATACAAGTTTGCACAGTACTTGTTCAAACAGCTGCGATCCGGCATTCTAAACGTCAGCAAAGAGGAGCTGGAGAACCACCTCATAACGGCGTACTCCGATGTTCAACTGGATGTCCCACTCTGAGAGATTGAAGAGCTCAAATGGCCAGAGAAAGCAGCTGTGGATTTCAATGCCAAGCCTCCGATGTGGAGCGAGGTGGTTGCGGTGATTAAGAAAACACGTGAAAATTCAGCACCGGGGCCCAATGGTGTGTTTTACAGTCTACAAGAGGTGCCGAATGTCTTTAAGAAACTACACTGGATATTGAGATACGCGTGAAAATGAAAGCACATCAGCACAGAGTGGAAGGAAGCCAACGGAATCTACATTCCCAAAGAGCAAGACTCAGCCAGTATCGCTCAATTCAGGCTGATCTCTCTCCTGAACGTCGAGGGAAAAATATTCTTCTCAGTCATGGCCAGCCGAATCACGAAGTACTTGACGAGTAACAAGTGCGTAGACACAACGGTTCAAAAAGGGGGATACCTGGTGTCCCCGGGTGTCTAGAATATGGCACCATGATCTGGGAAGTTAGCCAGAGAATGAAGATGAAGAAGGAGGAACTACATGTGATATGGCTGGATCTGGCCAACACGTATGGGTCAGTGCCACACCAGCTGTTGTGGCATGCACTCAAGGCGTATCACGTGCCTGAGAACATTACCGAGATGCTTATGCAGTACTTCTCGGGCTTCTCTCTTCGTTTCTTGACGAAGATGTTCATGACCAGATGGAACGACCTGCAAGTAAGTATTGCCATGGGATGTACGATTTTGCTATTACTATTTGTCATGGCCATGCAAATCATCCTGGATGCAGCATCCAGCTACGCATATGGCCTGAGACTCAGCAAGGAATGGAACATTCCGCCGCTGAAGGCCTTAATGGACAATACAACAATCCTGACACCAAAGGAAAGTGATGTCCGCAGCATCCTCTACAGATGAACGATCTGATTCGCTTGTGCAGGATGAGCTTCAAGCCCAGGAAATTGAGAAGCCTGTCGATTGTGAAGGGTAGAGCAGCAGAAAGGTTATTCATGGTTGCCGGACAAGCAATTCTCACGGTGATGGCAGAACCGGTAAAGAGTCTCGGTCATGTGTACGACTCAACTCTGATGGACAGGAACGCGGTGGTAGAGATGCAAGAAGTGTTGACAAGCGGTCTGCGTACCATCGATCGAAGCAGACTGATAGGCAAATTCAAATCTGGTGACTTCAATTCATGCTTATTCTGAAGCTCTTGAGGCAATGGAGGGGAAAATAAGCAGCAATATACAGAAGTGGCTTGGTGTACCACCTTGTTTCACGACAGTTGCACTATATTGCAAGCAGAGCAAGCTTGTCCTCCCATTCTTGCCCTCATGGAAGATTTCAAAGTCGGAAAAGCCAGACCCGCGATGATGCTGCACGAATCTCCAGATGAAACAGTTAGTGTCTCAGTTCCTGCCCAGACAACGATGAGGAAGTGGAAAGTCATCAGTGCAGTCAAAGATGCAGCACTCCAGCTGAAGGAGGTCATTGGGCACACCCATTCGGACAGAAAGGGGTTCGGATACCATGCTAGAGATCTGATGTGGTCGAAAGCGACGTCTAAGGAACGCAGAGACCTGGTGGTTAAGGAGATTCGCATGGGAGAGGATGATGAAAGAGTCCATGTGTCTGCCCAACAGGCGCAGCATGGCCAGTGGATGTCATGGGAAGAGATAGTGCAGAGATCTCTTACCTGAAATGAAATGTGGCGCATGGCACCACCGCGCTTAAGTTTCGTTGTCCGATCCCTCTACGATGTCTTGCCATCAGCTGCCAACTTGGTCAAGTGGAGTAAAGCCACAGAGCCGTCCTGTCCCCTTTGTAAAAAAGGTTCAGACAGCGGAGCACGTATTGGCCGTTTGTAAAGTCGCCCTGACCCAAGGCAGATTTACGTGGCATCACAACAAAGTCCTTACTGAGTTGACGGCCATAATGGATATGTAGCCAGAACGCATGCAAACAAAGGGGGGAGAGGGCATTTTGGATATTTACTTCATCCAAGCTTGGCAGCAACACAGAGACAACGAAGGCAGCGCTGCCGACTTGCCGCCTCCGACCATTTTCGATGGTGCGGATGACTGGGAACTGACCGTGGATCTAAAGGGCCATAGCAAATACCCTGAGGTAATCCGAAAGTTTGGCTTGCGACCTGACATTGTACTTTTCTCCTTGTCAGCCAAGCAGCTAATGCTGATTCAGCTGACCATCCCTTATGAGTCAAACATTGAGGAGCAGCATACGTACAAGATAAATAAGCCTGATGGCATGGTCGCTAGTCTTGAGCTGGAAGGGTACACTGTCCGGCTATTCAGTTTCAGTTGTGGAACAATCTTCCACAAGAAATCAAAGACACCACTAATCATTACACATACATTCGCAACCTGTTTGAACACTACCTCAGTACAGACTGCATTCCCCCATTAACAAAAAAAAAAAAAAAAACAACAATAATAATGGTAAATTATCTCAAACGACAACTAGCCAATAAACATTCCCATATGTATGGCATGGTACACCTTCCTTAGGTATTTATAATGCCCATGTTAAACATTGCCTCAGTGAGTCATGTATTATTGTCTATTTTTCATGCGTTTTAATGCTAATTGTTCTTCTGTTATCAAAGATTAGCTTCATAGGTGATGTTGAATGAAAGAATGTATGAGAGGAAATAGAGAAGAAGGGCAGAATATCAGACGGGCCGGCGTGCCCAATTCTTCATCCTTTTAAAATAAAGATTATTTGTTCATTCATTCTTTCGTTCGTTCATTCATACACTCTGAGATGTATAATCTAGTTTCACCATCTGCCTCAATACAAGTTAGAGTGGTGTTAGCTGCTTGCTGTTGAAATTGTTAAAATATCTACTTTATGATATAAGCAGCTGTAGGCAGCAATGACTGCCATATTGAATCATACATTCTACGACTGAGTTATTAACAGCTACATACAATTACACAAAGTAGCACACCTTCTAATACAACTACATAACATTATAAAAAGTAGCTTATCACCTCAAACAGCTACATACAATTACTCACAGTAGCTCATAACCTTATACAACTATATAAACTTACACAAAAAAACATTTTATCATTAGACAGCTATGCAACATTACATAAAATAACTCATCTCCTTAGACAGCTATATAACTTTACATGAAATTTCACACCTTTTTATACAGCTACATACAATTATAAAAATTTCATCAGCTTCATGTGCCATGTTGATAAGTGTGGGTGATCACACAATGACCACTCCCGTGTGTTGCCGGGGCCAATAAGGGAAGCAAAGAATAGCAACACTGTAGCCTACCATGCATGTCGTAAGAGGCGACTAAGGAGGCTTGATGGTTCCGTCGCCCTGCTACTGAGTGAGTGCGTGGCGCGACACTGTGAGCTGTGAGTTTCGTGTTAGTGCTTTTGAATCGGCCCAAGTTTTTATTTTTGGAACGTGACTGCATGTTCGGAGCGCTGGCAGGTGGCTATGTCCCAGAGTTGACCAGTGTTTGCCTTATGCAGAAATGCGTGGCTGCTGGGCTTCTGGTTGACTGCCACTGCCGTCGGTGATGAACTGTATGTTCGTGGACTGTGTAGGTGAACATCTAGGAAACATCCAGATAGGAAAATGACTGCCGATTCCATCAGAGATGAATTGGGTGTTTCGTGGGGGACTGGTGTGTTGACATTCTGGCGGCGGCATTATGCACAGTGTATCTGTGCGGGCTGTTGTTTGTCAAGACTCCTGTCTTTTCCACTTTTCACATTGGGCAGTGGGGAGCGTTTTGTGTGATATTCACTGGCACAGGAACTGAGCATAATGGGGACGACCCGTTGCTGTGAAGTTGGAACTGCGACTAACTAACTAACTAACTAACACAATGACCAGAATCTTGGATTAGATCTGTGTTCTCGTCTCGATAGGCTATGTGGCCAAGCGATCCAGATATTTAACTTTTTATCTTTCCCGTGCTCTTTTCTCATCAATCTTGCTAGTTGACATTAAGTTTATACAAATTAGTTAATCTGTTTTTACAGGTGCCTTGAAAAGATTAGAACTAGAATCAATATGGCAAAGGTAGCTTTGTAGAAAATGGAAAGGATACTAACTAATAAAAAAGATGTCAACTGCAATGAGAAAAAGAGTGTTGAAGTGCTTCATGGAAACTGTATGGATGTAAAACGTGGACAATAAGCAGACAAGGTGAAAAACCTCTAATGGTAGTGAAAATGTGTTTTCAGAGGAAAATGAAAAGAATACCATAGACAGTCAGAACAATCAATGAGCAAGTGCTACAAGAAATTAATGAAAACCGTAAACTAATTACAGAAATTAGACAGAGACAATCAAAATTTTTTGGGCACGTTATGAGAAGAAATTAAACTAGAGAACTTGGTGACAACTGGAAAGATTGAGGGGAAAATAACAAGAGGAAGGCAGAGAAGTAAATATCTGGATGGCGTAGAGCATAGAGATGATCCATGACTCTGGTAATTGTGTGAGATTGTGAAAGATGACTGCCCACGCTTACCAGCATTGCACTTAGTGAGTGAATGTGTACAGTAATATTACAATAAAACTACACAAAGTAGCTCACCCCCTTGTGCTCCTGTGTGATGGCCCAGAAGAAATCTTCAAACTGTGGTCTACCGAAGTGAGTGACAGCCTTCAGACCAGTGAACAAGCTGTGCCCTTCCACTTTCTGGAAATGGCGCTCACAAATGTACTGTAGAATGCACAAAAGGAAAGTCAAGTCAACTGAACAAATATTAACATAATCATTATAAAATATATCTTTTCATGTTTCTTATACTATCATTCTAACTATATCTATATTTTTCTCTTCAGAGACAGGTATTAATTTAGTTTAATAATTTTATAGGAATAGTATGTCTTATTTTCTCACAGCTTGTATACATAAAAATATATTAGCTTTAAATATATACTGTAAATGCAGTCTATGCAAATTTTGTTTAACAATGAACACTTAAAAAAAAAGTAGCATAATTATTATTAGTGACACATTTCAATTATCTATATTCTGCTTCTGCTAGTTCAAGGTTTGCTCTACAGATTATAATTGACTGATTGATTGATTGATTGATTTAGGAACCGACATCACAGCATTCGGGGCATTCCCATAAGCGCTCAGTCCCCATCCTTAGAAGCCAGCGAAGAGTTCCAACCCCAATAGTACCAGTAGCAATCTGATTATATGTGCGTCTCATCTTTCATCTAAGCGTCGAGCATCGGCCAGATCCCCTTGTCACTCCACGCTGTCGCATTCTTGCCAGACGATGGTGATCCATTTGCTCCTCAGAGGTTTACACGTGCTCCCACAAGGCCGCAACTATGTCTGCCTTATCATGCATCAATACTCCACCAAGTTTTGCAGAGCCAGCCAATCTGTCTGCTTGTTCATTCCCCAACACACCAGCATGCCCGGGAGAAAATATCCAGACGATGCTTGCCACCTGTGACTTCCGAAGCGAAGCAAGCCACTCGGCATGAAGCTTGCCAGTCCTCACCCTACTCAGCATGCTTTCTGAGTCAGTTACAATCACGATGTGTGTGTGTATCATATTCTCCATCCAGGCGAAAGCTGCTCTGACTGCCTCTACCTCCATTCTTAAGCTAGATGTTGTGGTATCATATGCCAGGCTCTCCTGCATCAAACATCGACCATTAGCCTTTGCCAAGAAACCTCAGGCACTTCTACTACCTCTCAACACCGAACCATCTGTGTAGATAATCACATCACCTGGGCGAGCATTATCCTGAATTAGTTGCTGGATTTCCACATCCATGGCCCCTGCTGGCCACTCCCTGCACTCCCAGCTCAATGTGATTATAACTCTGCACAAGTCTGACTGCTCCGCTGGCACTCTGACCTACTCCTCTCCTCACCTAATGTTCTTCAAGGGGCACACCTGTCTGATTGTATCCTCCGCCTGAGCCATCCATGATTTCCCTCTTATCAGTCGCTGGCCCTTAACTGCGTACAGATTATAATAGGCATGTATCTAGTAGAAATGAACATGTGTGACAGCTAGATGGTGGAATTGGATTAACATTTTTAGTTTGCAGGCTGACATTTCCCTGTGAAACCCAGTCATCCCATAAATATGTTCTTTTCCTCTGCACATTTGTTCAAAGCCTATTTTAAAAATCTGCTTCCCAGTGGTCACTTTCACTGTGTATAACCTCTTTAAAGTAATGAACTTTTTCGGGAGCCGTGGTAGCGTAGTGGCTAGACACTCATCTACTGGCCCAGTAGTTTTAGGTTAAATTTACATTGGAGCAGATTATAATTCTTTTAATTGATCTGGGCTCCTGGGTAACTGCAAATGTCTTGGGATGCAAAGGTGGCCAGCGAGATACAGACCACATCACCCACCAAGTGTCACTGAGTCTATAAAAATATGGGTCTAACCACCATAGTGGCATCTTGCCTCTTGACAGACAATAGTTTGTTAAACTATGCTTAACAAAAACAGGCAAAGCAGGGACCAGGAATGGAGTTATACCTCTCCAAAGCACAAAGCCTGGGCTATAAGGCTTGTAAAAGAGTTCTTTACATTAACTTTAAAGTAATGAACATATGATATTTTAAAGTTCTTTTTACCCATTGGGTATCTGTTGCATCACCTTCTGAGGCTGAAAGATTAACACTTTGTCAGAAAAGACACCCCACTATCATCATGGTCTCCAGTAGGAAAAAGAAAAAAAGACACACCATTATCATTATGGACTCCACCATGAGGCATGATGGTTGTTGATAGCTTGACCATTCAATGAGTTTAGGATGAGAGACAAAATATAATTAAAATTCTGATATAGTATATAAGAGTACGCACCAGCATAGTGGTTCTGAGGTCATAATTTTGCTGGAACTGTGTCACAAATATATGTGTATCTACGATCTCTCTGACATCTGCCTTCTCCACTTGTCTGATGATGTCTACCAGCCACTCAAAGCTTTTCTGAGTTCTTGTCACCCAAATAAAATACACCTGTTGGAGAATTTGTAAATAATTAACGATGTGTCTTTCTTTTCTTCAAATACCTTTAGAAAGAAAGCATGCTACAAATAGGGCTGCTTTCACAGTTTTTACCCAATCTAAGTAAAACATTCTTATTTGTCATATCATTGTAATTGTTGTGCTTGCATCAGTAAGGACTGGGCATTTGAAAGCCTGTAACATGCACACTAAAAGACTAAGGGAACACATTGACCAAAGATGAGAAGACTGAAAGGAATACTGTGAGCCTAAGGGTGTGAAAACTAGCTACTGAAGTTGGGGGGAAACAAACTCCCCATACTGACCACACAATGCAGGATGAACGAGGGTACAGATTGCTAATGGCTGAGACTATTCATGTAACCTTACATATATATATATATATATATATATATATATATATATATATATATATATATATATATATATTAGGGTGTCCCAAAAAGATGTACTCACTCTTTGACACACGATTAATAATGTATTCTTTGACAGATGATGCCACCTTCACGTTAAATGGTTCAGTCAACCGACATAATTGCACATACTGGGCCCGTGAAAATCAATATTTGAGTATGGAACACCATCTGAACTTACCAGGTGTTACAGTGTGGTGCGGGATGTCAGTATTGGGGGTCGTTGGACAATTCTTTTTTGATCAAACTGTCAGTGGTCCAGTTTATTTAAACTTACTGATGGAAAATGTCAGTCCAGGGATTGAAGAGATGTTTGGGCACGGGGAGATTTACTTCCAGCAAGATGGAGCTCCTCCTCACTACCATCGTGATGTACGGGCTTACCTCGATGCTACACATCCAAACAAATGGATTGGCAGAAGAGGTAGCATTGAATTTAGCGTGTTTAACAATGTTGTTGAATCCATTGTTGGACGTTATCAGCTGTGTTTGGAAAATGAAGGAAGGTAGTTTGAACATTTGCGGACATGACGGAATGAGAGAGAACATTCATCTACATGACAATAAATAATGGGTTCTACATCAATTTATTTATTTATTTAACTCCGTAGGATTGTGTGTTTGTCAAGACACATCTACTTACACACAAAATGCATGAGAATTGGAAGGTCAAAGAGTGAGTACATCTTTTTGGGACACTGTATATATATATATATATATAAAAGAAACTGTAGGCGTGCATAAAATGAGGAGTGAATGTTTATCTGCTAAATAAACTCATTTCATGGCTGCACACTTTATATACCATAAAAGCTTATTATAAACAGCAATATAAAACATACACCTTCTTTAGCCAATGCAACAAAGTAAAGTTTTAGTTCCCACCTTTTTGCATGTTAGCTCCAGTCCTGATTTTGACCTGAATGCAATGTCCTTGAGAATGGAGGCAAAAGGTGTGACACCAATACCACCACCCACTAAAACTGCCACCTCACAGT
The DNA here is from genome assembly GCA_014155875.1 of Cepaea nemoralis. Taxonomy (NCBI): domain Eukaryota; kingdom Metazoa; phylum Mollusca; class Gastropoda; order Stylommatophora; family Helicidae; genus Cepaea; species Cepaea nemoralis. The sequence goes on from JACEFZ010004582.1 coordinate 326,480, forward strand.
TGTACCAATCCTGGTGTCCCTCACCAAATGGGCCATCAATGTAAAGCTGGAAGTAAAACACAAATAATTACCTTTCCTGCTACTTCTAAAAATAAAAGAGAGAACTTAAGTATGATAAAACTGCAAGAAATCATAGTAGCATTGTGCTTTTTGTCCACTTCTGCTGGTCTGCAGACCTGTGTTCAAATCCTCCTTGTGAGGAATTCTCTTTGTGTTTGGTAATGGTATAGCTCTCAGACTGACCCAACCTCATATAATGGTCTCATCTCCAGAAGAGGTTCTTCTTCTATGAATGTTTCAGCCTCTTTATCATCTTTACACTCAGAAGGATGGGGGTAGGAGGTGGGTGAACCCACTTGGCTCTTTCTCCTATTGCGCATACAAACTATGTGCTTCAAGATATGTGTTCACCACTGATTACAACTGTCCCACAAAAATGCCCCTTACTGATAATCACGCTTCCTCAGGAATGCAAAGGTCAAGCACCCAGTACACTGTCACCTGTTTCAATGGCTCCTGTTGACCTGGCCAGAAGAAAGTAAGTTTCTCTCCCCTTGTTATTTGACCCTTATCACTGCCTCCACTTCTGCAGTTTGCTATACCATAATAAATACCCATGTCACCATGTTTTCTTCTTTGCACCCTGACCATAGCTGAAGAAACCAAATTTCTGCTCTTGCCCAAAGGAAGCCAACTCTTCCCCTTGGCTATAGCCATTGTGTTTGTTTCCTGGGTGATTCTTCTATTTGCCATTATTTCTGCAAAGGAAAGCAACCCTTGTTATACATATCCACTAGTGACTTCTGTCACACCTTGGCTGTAGTGGAGCTAATTTGAATGACATTTCAATCTCCTGTCCACTATGATGCAGTGTGTCCTCCACTCCACACTGTCCATGGTTAAACGGTGCAACATTTATACTTCACAGGATGACTAGATGAGCAACAAGGCAGCTCTGACTGCAAAGTCATAGGCCATCACACTGCACTGATTTGTTCCATCTGTCGCTCTGACAGCTTCATATCCAGCTCAAGGCTTTCTCAGCAGCCTCACTCAGTGTTTTCAGTGTCTGCGTTCTCAACTATTTTTTAAGTTCCAGTTGCTCAAGCATATCTTATGAGAAATTGGAAACAGACCTCTCATGCCTGTATCTATGGTAAATAGTCAGACTGCATAACCATCTTGTCTCAGACAATCAAATTGTCAGACTTTTCCAAATTGAAGAAGTGCTGCTGCTCCTACATTTGGGACAGTTAGCTTGATCATAGTTAACTGATGAGTTGACGAGTCAGACCAGAATGTCTGGTCCTTTTTAAGACTTCTGGATTAGGTCAGGACATCTGTCATGGCCCTTAAGGTCATTCACCAACAGTCATCAGGGTTATTGAAGATGGTAAATAGTCAGACTGCATAACCATCTTGTCTCAGACAATCAAATTGTCAGACTTTTCCAAATTGAAGAAGTGCTGCTGCTCCTACATTTGGGACAGTTAGCTTGATCATAGTTAACTGATGAGTTGACGAGTCAGACCAGAATGTCTGGTCCTTTTTAAGACTTCTGGATTAGGTCAGGACATCTGTCATGGCCCTTAAGGTCATTCACCAACAGTCATCAGGGTTATTGAAGATGGATGATATGTTTGCAAGACATTTCTTTACTTTTAGCTTTCTGTCCAGCTTTTGAGGAAGCACATCGGTTCAGCCTTAGCGTTGGTTTTCTTGTTTACCTATAGACTCTTTACATCCATGACAGCTGCCAGCTTGATGAGCACTTTAATGTGGCGCCATGTGAATCGGTATTGCCAAAGGGCAATGTGGACTTTTTACTTTTCAATAACTTTTGTGCTGAGATCCGGAGTTATGAATAATTTGAAGTGACTTGTAAAAATGAAATTCTTGTTCTCCCTTTTTCTACTTCTTACTCTCCTCCTTTACTTCTTCTTCTTTGTTGTTTGGTCTTAAAGAGCCTTATCTACCTCTTTTGTAAAGTGTACTGTGTCAGGTTCCTCTCATCACCATACAATTTCTATCTCATTGTAGTTGGGTTAGGCCATGTCACTGTTCTCATTGAGCTGACAGATGTAATGAAATGCTGATTAATTTAGTGTTAATTACACTACTACATATTCACTCTAAAAGCAAAGTTAAAAAGATATGGTTGTTCAGAGATTTTACAAAAAGCATTCACTACAAACATAGACACACACAAAAATGTGAATTACGTAAAAGATTATACATTAAGCAATAAAAATAAAACATGAAGAAATAAAATGTTTCATACATTTGGCAGTCTGATGTTTTCCTCCTCAGTGTTTTGTGTACGACCGTAAATTTTCCGCAGGTTTGTAGTCCAGGGACCAACAGCTCTGATGTGCAGACTCAAATATGGTTCATGAGGAGCTGAGGTCAAGGTGAAAGGATGATACTCACTCTCGCTCATTTCAGGACAAGCTATGCGGACCCATTGTCCAGACCGATAGGAAAATGTGGTGGGCCTTCGGAACACAAGTTTTAATACTCCTAGAAGAGGCAAATTGGAAAATTTTTATTATTAATAAAATGATCAAAGGTGTCGTCTGTTATGAGGATAATGACATCATTGTGTCATTAATGATTATGATAGTGATTACAGCTGTGAATCAATATAATTGACAGCTATGGTAATAATAAGAATAATTTACTACATATAATCTAGCAAATTAAGACAGGCCCAATTCTTTACCCTTTTACAATAAAACAAATTAAAGCAGTAGAGAAAAGAGCCGGTCACCTCACATTAATATACTGTGACATATTATATGTGTTGTCCTAACACTTCACACCCATATACACTGCTGTATCTGCAGTAGGCCTCTCATTATGTTTCCTATAGAAATTAGTTGAATATTATTTACAGGACGTAGCCGTCAACTCTAGCATTTTTTGGCTGTTTGTGATTTCTTTGGCAAGTTTATGTTTAGTATTTTGCCACTGCTTTCTGAACGAACGGCACTCATATCATTTTCATAAAAACCAACGCAAGGCAGTTTGTTGCCAAATCGCCGGAAGCTGTGTTGTGAAAGCGGTATGTAGCATTACGAACTGCGTTATATAATTCTTAAAGCTTATGCTTTGAACATATTCTTTGTTGCCTTAAAATTTCTGTGTATGAAAAGGCTAGTAGTTATTTCATCAGCACACATATAAGTGCGGAGTAACTTAGAGATTATGATCCGGATTGGTCTTTTTACCTATCCTGACTGTGTTTATATTTACAAAATAATAAAATGATGGCACAATCATCCTCAAGCTGTGGATTGAATGTCTAGCGTTCTCTGACTTTTAAATAATCACATGAGTTTTGGAAAACTCATGTGCTTATTTCAAATCCCTTGGCATTGGAAATTTAAAAGAACAAGCTAAACAGGCCACTTCTTCTTCTTCTTCAGCATTCCGAGCCATTGAGGTTCTTTGCTGCAAATACAATCTGTCTCCATTTGTCTCTCTGGTGGACCCTCTCTTGCCAGTCGTTGATTCCAAGTGCTTGTAGGTCTGTATGTATATTATCTCTCCACCGCCTTCTTGGTCTACCTCGGGGTCTACGGTCATTTATTTCCTGAGTGTAAGCGAGTTTTGTTTCCCTATTATCTTCCATTCTTTCTATATGCCCCAGCCATTGTAGTCTATTAGCCTTCATGATACCAGTGATTAGCGGGGACTTAAACAAATCATAAATGTCTTTGTTACTTCTTCTTTTCCACTCTCCACTTTGTGTATCCCTAATGGGTCCAAAGATGCGTCTTAAAATTTTGTTCTCAAAGGTTTGTAACAAGGCTTCGTCTCCTTTCGTTGTACTCCAGGTTTCAGAGCCATACAGCACAAGCTAAACAGGCCACTGCTGAGACAAAATTAAAAATGTAAAAGCTGCTTACAAAAAAGTATATTTATAGCATGTATGATTCTGGTAGACAGATAATTGGACCCTCATCTGTACTACAGTTTCTGCACTGTGCTGAGTTCTCTGTGTATGATCTACAGTTGGAGATTGGAGTACTTATGGAGATGTTCAAGTGTATGAAAGTGATCCTTAATGAAAACCGAAACAAGCCTGCAAACATTCATCCAGGGTCACTTTTAGAAACTAATTCAAAATCAGTTCAAAACCTGTTTGTGTTGATGACTGATACCCAAGTGCAGCAAGTCTGAGGCAAATCTGACGCGTTAGTGTCATCTATGAAATATTACCATTCAGATTTAGAAGAAGAGAAAGAACTATTTTTGCCTTCAATGCTGCAGAACGCTTGATGCATTACATACTTCAGTAGTGTGCCAGTATAGCTCTCACAACCACTGAGGCATCTCCTTGCTTTCAGTTGCAGGGAAGATACTCGCCAAAATTCTTCTTAATCGCCTCATGGCCCATCTCGATCAAGGTCTTCTTCCCGAGAGCCAGTGTGGCTTCAGAAAAGACCATTGAACTGTTGACATGATTTTCGCTGCAAGGCAGCTGCAAGAGAAATGTCAGCAGAGAAGGACTGTGGAAGATTATGGCAAAATATGGCTGTCCACGAAAGTTTGTCCAAATAGTGCGGCTATTTCATGATGGCATGCAGGCAAGGGTACAGGAAAATGGTGAACTGTCTGAGCCCTTTCCTGTCACCAATGGAGTGAAACAAGGATGTGTCCTGGCACCGACACTGTTCAGCCTCATGTTTTCAGCTATGTTGACGAATGCCTTCGAGAACAACGACATTGGAATAGACATCAACTACCGCATGGATGGAAAGTTATTCAATCTCAGAAGGCTGAAAGCTAAAACCAAAATTGACAGCGACACCGTCAGAGAGCTCCTGTTTGCTGATGATTGCGCTCTATACGCCAACTCAGAGGCGGACATGCAACATAATGTTTCAGCTTTCTCACATGCCTGTGCCAACTTTGGGCTCAATATCAATTTGGAGAAGACTGTAGTTATGTACCAGCCAGCTCCAGGGAATAATCACACTGTGCCGAATATCAAAGTGAATGGTCATAGTCTAAGTGTTGTGGACAAATTCACCTATCTTGGCAGCACTGTGTCACAAACTGCCACAATTGATGATGAAGTGAATGCAAGAATATCCAAGGCCAGCGCGGCCTTTGGCAGACTGTACAAGAATGTACGGGGCAGAAATGGAATAAGCCTGCAAACAAAGCTGAAAGTCTACAAAGCAGTTGTATTATCCACACTGCTATATGCTTGTGAAACCTGGACTGTTTATCAGCGACACGCTAGGAAATTAAACCACTTCCACACAGTCTGCCTTAGGAAGTTACTGAAGATTAAATGGCAAGACAAGATCCCAGACACTGAAGTCCTAGAAAGAGCGTCCATGCCCAGTATCCACACTCTACTAATGAAGAATCAGATTCGCTGGGCTGGTCACTTGACTCGCATGCCAGATCACAGGCTCCCTAAACGAATTTTTTACGGCGAGTTGCGTTGTGGTAAACGCTCCCAAGGCGGCCAGAGGAAACGCTTTAAAGACACTCTGAAAATCTCACTGAATGCTTTTGGAATTCATCATGACACCTGGGAGACTGCATCCAGAGACCAAAATTTGTGGTGTGCATCATTAGGCAAAGGTGCAGTCACTTGTGAGGCAACCAGGACTGCAAGAGCTGTGAAGAAAAGACAGAACAGAAAAACCACTGCAGAAAACCCTCCTCCAGAAACGTCAAGCATTCTTTGTCCACATTGTCAAAGAACATTTCGAGCCAAAATAGGCCTTATCAGCCATCTTAGAACTCACGGCTCCATACTTTCAACCCCAATGGATGAAATGAATGGTCATCATCATTCTTGATGGACAAACAACAACAGTATAGCTCTCAACTCAAGTTATTGTAAGAAAAAGAGCATTAAACCTACATTGTGTGTGTACAAGACAAGCACACTTAACCCTAAATACTGGCACAATTAAACTGACAAGCACACATAGCCCTAAATACTGGCACAATTAAACTTATAAGCACACTTAACCCTAAATACTGGCACAATTAAACTTATAAGCACACATAACCCTAAATACTGGCACAATTAAACTGATAAGCACACATAACCCTAAATACTGGCACAATTAAACTTATAAGCACACATAACCCTAAATACTGGCACAATTAAACTGATAAGCACACATAACCCTAAATACTGGCACAATTAAACTTATAAGCACACATAACCCTAAATACTGGCACAATTAAACTTATAAGCACACATAACCCTAAATACTGGCACAATTAAACTGATAAGCACACATAACCCTAAATACTGGCACAATTAAACTGACAAGCACACATAGCCCTAAATACTGGCACAATTAAACTGATAAGCACACTTAACCCTAAATACTGGCACAATTAAACTTATAAGCACACTTAACCCTAAATACTGGCACAATTAAACTGATAAGCACACTTAACCCTAAATACTGGCACAATTAAACTTATAAGCACACTTAACCCTAAATACTGGCACAATTAAACTTATAAGCACACTTAACCCTAAATACTGGCACAATTAAACTTATAAGCACACTTAACCCTAAATACTGGCACAATTAAACTTATAAGCATACATAACCCTAAATACTGGCACAATTAAACTTATAAGCATACATAACCCTAAATACTGGCACAATTAAACTTATAAGCACACATAACCCTAAATACTGGCACAATTAAACTTATAAGCATACATAGCCCTAAATACTGGCACAATTAAACTTATAAGCATACATAACCCTAAATACTGGCACAATTAAACTTATAAGCATACATAACCCTAAATACTGGCACAATTAAACTTATAAGCACACATAACCCTAAATACTGGCACAATTAAACTTATAAGCATACATAACCCTAAATACTGGCACAATTAAACTTATAAGCACACATAACCCTAAATACTGGCACAATTAAACTTATAAGCACACATAACCCTAAATACTGGCACAATTAAACTGACAAGTACACATAACCCTAAATACTGGCACAATTAAACTTATAAGCACACTTAACCCTAAATACTGGCACAATTAAACTTATAAGCATACATAACCCTAAATACTGGCACAATTAAACTGATAAGCACACATAGCCCTAAATACTGGCACAATTAAACTTATAAGCACACATAACCCTAAATACTGGCACAATTAAACTTATAAGCACACATAACCCTAAATACTGGCACAATTAAACTGACAAGCACACATAACCCTAAATACTGGCACAATTAAACTTATAAGCACACATAACCCTAAATACTGGCACAATTAAACTGATAAGCACACATAGCCCTAAATACTGGCACAATTAAACTTATAAGCACACTTAACCCTAAATACTGGCACAATTAAACTGACAAGCACACATAACCCTAAATACTGGCACAATTAAACTGATAAGCACACATAACCCTAAATACTGGCACAATTAAACTTATAAGCATACATAACCCTAAATACTGGCACAATTAAACTGACAAGCACACATAACCCTAAATACTGGCACAATTAAACTTACAAACACACATAACCCTAAATACTGGCACAATTAAACTTATAAGCATACATAACCCTAAATACTGGCACAATTAAACTTAAAAGCATACATAACCCTAAATACTGGCACAATTAAACTTATAAGCACACATAACCCTAAATACTGGCACAATTAAACTTATAAGCACACATAACCCTAAATACTGGCACAATTAAACTTATAAGCACACATAATCCTAAATACTGGCACAATTAAACTTATAAGCACACATAACCCTAAATACTGGCACAATTAAACTGACAAGCACACATAACCCTAAATACTGGCACAATTAAACTTATAAGCACACTTAACCCTAAATACTGGCACAATTAAACTTATAAGCACACATAACCCTAAATACTGGCACAATTAAACTTACAAGCACACATAACCCTAAATACTGGCACAATTAAACTTATAAGCACACTTAACCCTAAATACTGGCACAATTAAACTTATAAGCACACATAACCCTAAATACTGGCACAATTAAACTTACAAGCACACATAACCCTAAATACTGGCACAATTAAACTTATAAGCACACTTAACCCTAAATACTGGCACAATTAAACTTATAAGCACACATAACCCTAAATACTGGCACAATTAAACTTATAAGCACACATAACCCTAAATACTGGCACAATTAAACTTACAAGCACACATAACCCTAAATACTGGCACAATTAAACTTATAAGCACACTTAACCCTAAATACTGGCACAATTAAACTTATAAGCACACTTAACCCTAAATACTGGCACAATTAAACTTATAAGCACACATAACCCTAAATACTGGCACAATTAAACTTATAAGCACACATAACCCTAAATACTGGCACAATTAAACTTACAAGCACACATAACCCTAAATACTGGCACAATTAAACTTATAAGCACACTTAACCCTAAATACTGGCACAATTAAACTTATAAGCACACATAACCCTAAATACTGGCACAATTAAACTTATAAGCAGACATAACCCTAAATACTGGCACAATTAAACTGATAAGCACACATAACCCTAAATACTGGCACAATTAAACTTATAAGCACACATAACCCTAAATACTGGCACAATTAAACTTATAAGCACACATAACCCTAAATACTGGCACAATTAAACTGATAAGCACACATAACCCTAAATACTGGCACAATTAAACTTATAAGCACACATAACCCTAAATACTGGCACAATTAAACTTATAAGCACACATAACCCTAAATACTGGCACAATTAAACTTATAAGCACACATAACCCTAAATACTGGCACAATTAAACTGATAAGCACACATAGCCCTAAATACTGGCACAATTAAACTTATAAGCACACATAACCCTAAATACTGGCACAATTAAACTGATAAGCACACATAACCCTAAATACTGGCACAATTAAACTTACAAGCACACATAACCCTAAATACTGGCACAATTAAACTTATAAGCACACATAACCCTAAATACTGGCACAATTAAACTGATAAGCACACATAACCCTAAATACTGGCACAATTAAACTTATAAGCATACATAACCCTAAATACTGGCACAATTAAACTGACAAGCACACATAACCCTAAATACTGGCACAATTAAACTGACAAGCACACATAACCCTAAATACTGGCACAATTAAACTTATAAGCATACATAACCCTAAATACTGGCACAATTAACTTATAAGCACACATAACCCTAAATACTGGCACAATTAAACTTATAAGCACACATAACCCTAAATACTGGCACAATTAAACTTATAAGCATACATAGCCCTAAATACTGGCACAATTAAACTTATAAGCACACATAACCCTAAATACTGGCACAATTAAACTTATAAGCACACATAACCCTAAATACTGGCACAATTAAACTTACAAGCACACATAACCCTAAATACTGGCACAATTAAACTGATAAGCATACATAACCCTAAATACTGGCACAATTAAACTGATAAGCATACATAACCCTAAATACTGGCACAATTAAACTGATAAGCATACATAACCCTAAATACTGGCACAATTAAACTTACAAGCACACATAACCCTAAATACTGGCACAATTAAACTTATAAGCACACTTAACCCTAAATACTGGCACAATTAAACTTATAAGCACACTTAACCCTAAATACTGGCACAATTAAACTTATAAGCACACATAACCCTAAATACTGGCACAATTAAACTTATAAGCACACATAACCCTAAATACTGGCACAATTAAACTTACAAGCACACATAACCCTAAATACTGGCACAATTAAACTGATAAGCATACATAACCCTAAATACTGGCACAATTAAACTGATAAGCATACATAACCCTAAATACTGGCACAATTAAACTGATAAGCACACATAACCCTAAATACTGGCACAATTAAACTTATAAGCACACATAACCCTAAATACTGGCACAATTAAACTTATAAGCACACATAACCCTAAATACTGGCACAATTAAACTGATAAGCACACATAGCCCTAAATACTGGCACAATTAAACTTATAAGCACACATAACCCTAAATACTGGCACAATTAAACTTATAAGCACACATAACCCTAAATACTGGCACAATTAAACTGACAAGCACACATAACCCTAAATACTGGCACAATTAAACTTATAAGCACACATAACCCTAAATACTGGCACAATTAAACTGATAAGCACACATAGCCCTAAATACTGGCACAATTAAACTTATAAGCACACTTAACCCTAAATACTGGCACAATTAAACTGACAAGCACACATAACCCTAAATACTGGCACAATTAAACTGATAAGCACACATAACCCTAAATACTGGCACAATTAAACTTATAAGCATACATAACCCTAAATACTGGCACAATTAAACTTACAAGCACACATAACCCTAAATACTGGCACAATTAAACTTATAAGCACACTTAACCCTAAATACTGGCACAATTAAACTTATAAGCACACATAACCCTAAATACTGGCACAATTAAACTTATAAGCACACATAACCCTAAATACTGGCACAATTAAACTTACAAGCACACATAACCCTAAATACTGGCACAATTAAACTTATAAGCACACTTAACCCTAAATACTGGCACAATTAAACTTATAAGCACACTTAACCCTAAATACTGGCACAATTAAACTTATAAGCACACATAACCCTAAATACTGGCACAATTAAACTTATAAGCACACATAACCCTAAATACTGGCACAATTAAACTTACAAGCACACATAACCCTAAATACTGGCACAATTAAACTTATAAGCACACTTAACCCTAAATACTGGCACAATTAAACTTATAAGCACACATAACCCTAAATACTGGCACAATTAAACTTATAAGCAGACATAACCCTAAATACTGGCACAATTAAACTGATAAGCACACATAACCCTAAATACTGGCACAATTAAACTTATAAGCACACATAACCCTAAATACTGGCACAATTAAACTTATAAGCACACATAACCCTAAATACTGGCACAATTAAACTGATAAGTACACATAACCCTAAATACTGGCACAATTAAACTTATAAGCACACATAACCCTAAATACTGGCACAATTAAACTTATAAGCACACATAACCCTAAATACTGGCACAATTAAACTTATAAGCACACATAACCCTAAATACTGGCACAATTAAACTGATAAGCACACATAGCCCTAAATACTGGCACAATTAAACTTATAAGCACACATAACCCTAAATACTGGCACAATTAAACTGATAAGCACACATAACCCTAAATACTGGCACAATTAAACTTACAAGCACACATAACCCTAAATACTGGCACAATTAAACTTATAAGCACACATAACCCTAAATACTGGCACAATTAAACTGATAAGCACACATAACCCTAAATACTGGCACAATTAAACTTATAAGCATACATAACCCTAAATACTGGCACAATTAAACTGACAAGCACACATAACCCTAAATACTGGCACAATTAAACTGACAAGCACACATAACCCTAAATACTGGCACAATTAAACTTATAAGCATACATAACCCTAAATACTGGCACAATTAAACTTATAAGCACACATAACCCTAAATACTGGCACAATTAAACTTATAAGCACACATAACCCTAAATACTGGCACAATTAAACTTATAAGCATACATAGCCCTAAATACTGGCACAATTAAACTTATAAGCACACATAACCCTAAATACTGGCACAATTAAACTTATAAGCACACATAACCCTAAATACTGGCACAATTAAACTTATAAGCATACATAACCCTAAATACTGGCACAATTAAACTTATAAGCACACATAACCCTAAATACTGGCACAATTAAACTTATAAGCACACATAACCCTAAATACTGGCACAATTAAACTTATAAGCACACATAACCCTAAATACTGGCACAATTAAACTGACAAGCACACATAACCCTAAATACTGGCACAATTAAACTTATAAGCACACTTAACCCTAAATACTGGCACAATTAAACTTATAAGCACACTTAACCCTAAATACTGGCACAATTAAACTTATAAGCACACATAACCCTAAATACTGGCACAATTAAACTTATAAGCACACATAACCCTAAATACTGGCACAATTAAACTTACAAGCACACATAACCCTAAATACTGGCACAATTAAACTTATAAGCACACTTAACCCTAAATACTGGCACAATTAAACTTATAAGCACACTTAACCCTAAATACTGGCACAATTAAACTTATAAGCACACATAACCCTAAATACTGGCACAATTAAACTTATAAGCACACTTAACCCTAAATACTGGCACAATTAAACTTATAAGCACACATAGCCCTAAATACTGGCACAATTAAACTGATAAGCATACATAACCCTAAATACTGGCACAATTAAACTGATAAGCATACATAACCCTAAATACTGGCACAATTAAACTTATAAGCACACATAACCCTAAATACTGGCACAATTAAACTTATAAGCACACATAACCCTAAATACTGGCACAATTAAACTTACAAGCACACATAACCCTAAATACTGGCACAATTAAACTGATAAGCATACATAACCCTAAATACTGGCACAATTAAACTGATAAGCATACATAACCCTAAATACTGGCACAATTAAACTGATAAGCATACATAACCCTAAATACTGGCACAATTAAACTTACAAGCACACATAACCCTAAATACTGGCACAATTAAACTTATAAGCACACTTAACCCTAAATACTGGCACAATTAAACTTATAAGCACACTTAACCCTAAATACTGGCACAATTAAACTTATAAGCACACATAACCCTAAATACTGGCACAATTAAACTTATAAGCACACATAACCCTAAATACTGGCACAATTAAACTTACAAGCACACATAACCCTAAATACTGGCACAATTAAACTGATAAGCATACATAACCCTAAATACTGGCACAATTAAACTGATAAGCATACATAACCCTAAATACTGGCACAATTAAACTGATAAGCACACATAACCCTAAATACTGGCACAATTAACTTATAAGCACACATAACCCTAAATACTGGCACAATTAAACTTATAAGCACACATAACCCTAAATACTGGCACAATTAAACTGATAAGCACACATAGCCCTAAATACTGGCACAATTAAACTTATAAGCACACATAACCCTAAATACTGGCACAATTAAACTTATAAGCACACATAACCCTAAATACTGGCACAATTAAACTGACAAGCACACATAACCCTAAATACTGGCACAATTAAACTTATAAGCACACATAACCCTAAATACTGGCACAATTAAACTGATAAGCACACATAGCCCTAAATACTGGCACAATTAAACTTATAAGCACACTTAACCCTAAATACTGGCACAATTAAACTGACAAGCACACATAACCCTAAATACTGGCACAATTAAACTGATAAGCACACATAACCCTAAATACTGGCACAATTAAACTTATAAGCATACATAACCCTAAATACTGGCACAATTAAACTGACAAGCACACATAACCCTAAATACTGGCACAATTAAACTTACAAGCACACATAACCCTAAATACTGGCACAATTAAACTTATAAGCACACATAGCCCTAAATACTGGCACAATTAAACTTATAAGCACACATAGCCCTAAATACTGGCACAATTAAACTTACAAGCACACATAGCCCTAAATACTGGCACAATTAAACTGACAAGCACACATAACCCTAAATACTGGCACAATTAAACTTATAAGCATACATAACCCTAAATACTGACACAATTAAACTTATAAGCACACATAGCCCTAAATACTGGCACAATTAAACTGACAAGCACACATAACCCTAAATACTGGCACAATTAAACTTATAAGCATACATAACCCTAAATACTGACACAATTAAACTTATAAGCACACATAACCCTAAATACTGACACAATTAAACTTATAAGCATACATAACCCTAAATACTGGCACAATTAAACTTATAAGCACACATAGCCCTAAATACTGGCACAATTAAACTTATAAGCATACATAACCCTAAATACTGGCACAATTAAACTTATAAGCATACATAACCCTAAATACTGGCACAATTAAACTTATAAGCACACATAACCCTAAATACTGGCACAATTAAACTTATAAGCACACATAACCCTAAATACTGGCACAATTAAACTTATAAGCATACATAACCCTAAATACTGGCACAATTAAACTTATAAGCATACATAACCCTAAATACTGGCACAATTAAACTTATAAGCATACATAACCCTAAATACTGGCACAATTAAACTTACAAGCACACATAACCCTAAATACTGGCACAATTAAACTTATAAGCACACTTAACCCTAAATACTGTCACAATTAAACTTATAAGCACACATAACCCTAAATACTGGCACAATTAAACTTATAAGCATACATAACCCTAAATACTGGCACAATTAAACTTATAAGCATACATAACCCTAAATACTGGCACAATTAAACTTATAAGCACACATAGCCCTAAATACTGGCACAATTAAACTTACAAGCACACTTAACCCTAAATACTGACACAATTAAACTTGTAAGCACACATAACCCTAAATACTGGCACAATTAAACTTATAAGCATACATAACCCTAAATACTGGCACATGGATGTAATGTGAATAATGGGATAGTACTTTTAATTTTGGTCATGGTATTATGTGCTGAGGTGTGCAGCTCACTTTTACATTATCTTTCCTTCCAAAATAAATTCAAAGCCAGGATAAAGCCTCACCTAAATTTAATATAATATCCCCAGGTTTCTTAGTTTTGTAAAAAAAAGTGTCCATAACTGAATCTAGAACTATAACTCTTCACATTAGAGAAGCCATAACTAAGCCACTCTACCATAATAAAATTTATGATAAAAGATATCATACATGTATAGAGTTTGTGAAATTAATAAAGGAAAACTGAACAATAATTCTGATTTGTGAGTTTCCTCACAGTGAATCTTGTGAGCTGTTTTGTAACCCTAACATTATTGCTTATTTATTCTTGATCAGGCATAGAAACTGACCTGAAGGCAGTGGTGTTCCAGAAATGACAGCTATCTCCACTTTGTTTCTACTTATGCTCTGTAAACGGTCAATGACAAAAAGCAATAGAGGGCCAATGAGATACCAGGAGAACAAAGGAGCTTGAACCAATCGCCCAACTCCATGCAAAAATGTCAGCAGGTACACCAGCCAGTACAAACTGTGGGTGAACCAAAAAGCCTGTGGGAAGAAACAAGTGTAACATTTGTTAGTAAGGCGTTTTTGCATGATGATAATTTTCAAGATAACAAAGTTACTGACAAGTTATTACAGAAATTGACACAATCTGGCAAAATTTTAAAGCCTTTAATTTATTTTGGACCCAAATATCATTAAAAGGATGTCTGGTCCATCCTTTTATTCATTCATTAGGTAAATCAATCCAAATACTGGTGTTGAAGTCATCTATTCATGTCCCCCCACTATCTCATTTTCTCAGCAACTTTCTTCATCACAGTATAAATTATATAATCCTGTCTCTCACTTTGGTTTATTCAATGGCCATTTTCTCTATATTAATGCTCTGGATATGTTTGGCATTTACCAGCTCTCCGGTCATGAACGTGGAGGATAAGCAGTGAAACAGTTAAGGCCTCTGGAGTGTTTATGCTCTTGGCCACCGTTTGTATTTGCATTTTCCTCATGTTGGACTGGTAGTTTATGGTTCCATCGCCCTACTACTGAGTTGAGTGCATGGCGTGACGCTGTGAATTTCGTGTGAAATGCTTTTAAATCTGCCTGAGTTTGTGGAACGTGAACTGCATGTTCAGAGCAATGAGGCCAGCTGTGTATCAGAATTGGCCAGTTTTTGTGCCTTATGCAGAAATATGTGGCTGCTGGTCTTCTGGTTGACTGCCACTTCCTTTGACGATGAACTGTGTTTCGTAGAGGCCTTTTGTTTGGCATTCTGGAGACGGCATTATGTATAGTAAAATGTTTTTTACATCTGTTCGAGGTGTTGTAGTATGAACTGCATGCTTGGAAGATGGTGTAGCTGGCTAGAAAACATGTAGAAACGGAACAACAACATCTAGAAATATCAAGACTTTGTAGGCTAACATCTGGTTGGGATAGTGACTGCCGCTTTCATCAAGGATGAATGTTTCGTGGAGGACTTTTGTGGTCACATTTTGGTGGCAGCATTATGCACAGTGTGCCTGAGCGGGTTGTTGTTTGTCAAGACTCCTGTCTTTTTCACTTTTCACATGGGGCAGTGAGGAACATTTTATGTAATATTCACTGGCACAGGAACGGAGCATAATGGGGACAATCCGTTGCTGCGATGTTGGAACCGTGGCTGAACTGAACTGAACTGGCATTTACCATCACCCCTGTCTTACCATTATTCGTCTTTGTGTAAAATACTTTAGCTAGCTATATTGTTTATTTTGGAGAGTGGTTGTTGCAATGATTTTTCAATTCCTTCTATATTTTCATCATCACTATTTGCTCACCATTGCTTGCTTGTGTTCGCTGGCTATGAACTCCAGCGTGAAGTCCTGTATGTCGGATGAAGACATCCTGTTGTCCAACATCAGTGGCATGTCATACAGGACCTGAGGTTTGCGTGAGTATCCGTTGTCCCATGTCTGGCTTATTGGTGTGCAAAATGGTGGTTCCTCGCTGTGCAGGCAGACACTCTCCGACTTCGGAGGATTCAACGATCCTACTGACTTTAGCCAGGACCCAAAAAGGACCTGTTGCCCAGGATGCTCGGCGAGCACGTGTCAGTAGGTCTTGGCCAGTACAGAACCTGGGCCTGGGGCCTTGGAAACACCTCTGCGTCCCCGCTCACCATTCATTTTAATGTTTGAATGTTTTTTAGTCACTTCTCTGAATCAGCACTGACCTGGTGATAATAAACATCCTAGCCTGACTCCTTTTCTGATCAGGACTGCACTTATTCCTTCTTTGAGTATTATATTTGCCATTTGGTTTTTGTATAATTTAATTAATAAATCCGTACTATCTATATGTAAAGCTTTTAAATCCCTCTATACCAAATAAGGTACTACATATTAATTGACAACTCCTTACACCATAAACTTTTCTTGGTGATTCCATATACCATACACCATTTTGGCTATTCCATACTGTCACAGCTATTTTGTACATTAAATCACCAATCCCCACTTCTTCAACTGTTAAAAGACATGGGATTTCCCCAAGTCTGGTACTGGTTGTTTGTTTCTGGTTAAATTCAAATAAAATTGAAGTATAAAGTTAATTACGCCCACAATTCTTTTTTTTTCTTCCCACAACTTTAAAACTTTCCAAACAGGTTCATAGCAAATGCCCCACTGGTATATAACCACTATGACAAATCACTACTTTCAAAGAGGATAAGTACATAGAGGAAGTGGTACCTGGGGAAGTCAGATTTTGTTTTGTATATTCTGAAAAAATGTAAAAAGTACAAGAACACATTACATGATGATTACATGATTTAGGATTCACAGGGAAGATCCATAAGAGAGTTAACTATTTTAGTCATCAGAGGCTCAAGGGAAAAACCAACCACTATGAAAAAATGTGCATTAATTTTGGAGGCTAAAAACACAGTGCAAGTTGTCACTGGGGAAGCCAGATTTATTTAGCATGACCTGACCAAATGTAAAAAGTATAAGAACACATTATACAATGGTTGGAATTCAAAGGGAGAAACTAATCACAGTTATTACTCCAACATCATCTTAGTTAAAGTAGCTCCCTGGGGAAAAAACATTAGCAACATTGATAACTGTATTGTGATACTTTACTGATAATGTCCATTGCAGCATTTTAAAATTGTGGTGATTCTCAATGTTTAGTTCTTGGACAACAGTTTGGTAGCTTGAGTCTATTCTTTAATGATTTGCAGTTGAAGTATTGTTGATGAAATCATTGTTTTGAATTTGTTAAAAAAAAATATATGATCAGTGCACATTTTAACAATGTTCAAAGGCTAAGAATAAGTTAAGACATGCTGTTATGTTACTTTTCACAATGATTCATGTACCTTAAAAACATGTCTGCGAGAAAACTGTGAGGCAAAGACATACATTACAAAGATAAGTGCAGTGACAAGGACTCCAGCTAGGCCTGCAGAAGAAGAAAATGAATAATGGAAGCATATTAAAAGTAAAAATGTCATTAGGTAGAGCTATTGTCATATTGAATCATATATAAAGTAATTTTCTTTATAATTATAAAGATATTCAGTTAAATGAGAAATAAAACACGAAAGTCATGTGGATAAATGAAGTGGATTAAAGATAAATAAAAGGTCCATTAACAGATACTGCCAATAGTTGTGAAGTGTTTAATCATTACATATTCTAGACCGTGACAAATGATGTGAGATGGTGTTCTTCCTCATCACCTATCCTTCTAAGACAATTCTAAAAAAATTCTTGGCAACTATTTTCATGAGACTGGGTCAACCACAGAGTTGCACTGGTGAGAAAAAAAAAACAGTCCTGCCTCTGCATGGATAGAACTCAAATGGCTGTTTTGGTAGGCAGGCACATTAACCATCATGCCACTGTGGCTGCAGTTAAAGAGAATGCATAGATGAACACACTTTGGGGGCTGAGTGGTCTCGAGGTATGGTGTCCACTTCAAGTGCTGGAGGTCCCAGGTTCAAGCCCCAGTGAGAGGTGGGATTTTTTCACATGGACTTTTAGTAAAAAAATTTCCTCTGGTCTCTGGGTAGTGAGATCGGATGCCTGTGTGTATTGTTGCGTACGTTAAAACATCCACTGGCGGTTGGAAATCAAAAAAGAGTAGCAGCGCTGCCCTGGCAAAATTTTGAATTAAAAATCTACCTAAAGTATTTTCGGGATCCTCGCCGGTGCTAAGGAGTTCATGCACTGAGCTGAGATTCTCCGGACTTAGGCTTGAATTAGGAGTTGAAAGAAGCACTTATGGATTACACATGTGTACCGTGATGATGATCTGTCGACTAAACTAAACTTTCTAATAACAATTAAAATACAAAGCAGTGATGTGCTTAAAGAAAAATGATGGCAGAAAATAATGTATCATGAATAAACAATGAATGTTTCATTACACTGAAGTCAATACACATGGAAAAATATATTTAAAACATTTTGTTTTTACAAGGAGCCGCCCAATGTGGTCCCACATCCCTGTGTGTCATTCAGATAACTACCTCTGCTGGTGGCCCTAGCAAGATCAAGTGCAGATGAATATAAACTTTGATCTTAGTCAAAAAAGTTGTTTATTGTTGTTCTCGCTCGATTTGAACTCAAAGCGCTTGCTTTAAACTCAAGCAAAATCATATATGCTACTTCTGGTAGACCTAGAATGGATGTTTCATGTCCGTCGCCATCAGACAAACCCACTGCAACTTCAGATGTACTTGTAATTTATTGCCCCAAACAAAAAAAGTATTTAATTAAAAGCACACTGAAAAGCAAAGACAATTGTGTTTAATTTCTGCTTTCTTGTTTCTCCTTGCTCTATCAAAATACTTGTACCTCCTCAGTCTTTCTAGATACTTTTTTCAATCTGTAGTATATCTCATATCACAAATTTTAAACAGAAAGTTTGCCTTATGTAACAATGTTTGTAGCTATTTCAGACAAAGTATGTTAACATATGGTTTTCTTATGTTTCCAATGGCTCAATTTTGCATTGTGCATTTTTGCACATGCGCATGCATGTTATGTAACATGCTATTCCATATTTTTTGTGTATTCTCATTTTTCATATTATCATTTAGAATGCCACTTGATTGCATCATGTTTAATATGAACACATGTACATTACTGTAGAGAGAGAGAGAGAGAGAGAGAGAGAGAGAGAGAGAGGGAGGGAGAGAGAGAGAGAGAGAGAGAGAGAGAGTGTGTGTGTGTGTGTGTGTGTGTGTGTGTGTGTGTGTGTGTGTGTGTAAAAAAAAAAAAAAAAAAAAAAAAAGAAAATAGAGAGAGAGTTGAATTGCATCACTATTTTTTTAAATGTTACACAATGTATATGTAAAATCTTTTCTCAAATTTTTTACAATTTTTGTGAGAATGCTCACAACAATCATCAGTGTATGTGTGTGTAAAGTGTGGGAGTTTGTTCTAGGTTAAGTGATTATATGAGGCATTATGTATGTGTCGAGATGTGAGGAAGTGTGTGTAGGGGATGTATGTGTGGAGGGAATGTGTGTAGGGGGATGTGTGTGGGGGTTGGGGGAAGGGTGGGTGAGGGGATGTGTTATGGGTGGGGGATGTATGTGTGGGTAGAGAGATTTGTGTGGGTGAGAGATGTGGGTGTGAGTGAGAGATGTGCCGGTAGGTGGGGGATGTATGGGTGGGTGGGGAGATGTGTCGGTAGGTGAAGGGATGTGTGGTGGGTGGGGGATGTGTGTGGGTGAGGGATGTGTGTGTGGGTAGGGATGTTTGGGTGGATGGTAGGAAGTGTGTGGGTGTTGGTGGGTGGAGGGTTGTGTGGGTTGGTGGGTGGGGAATGTGTATGTGGGTGAGTGGTTGTGGGTGTGTTGATTGATGGGGGTGTGTATGGGTGGGTGGGGGGATGTGTGGTTGGGGATAAGTGTTTGGCTGGGTGGTTGGAGGGGTGTGGATATGGGTAGGTGGGTGGGTGTGTGTGGTCTGGGGGATGGGTGTGTTTGTGGGGAGATGTGTGTGTGAGAGTTGTGTGTTAATAGGGAAGGGTGGTTTGGTGGGGGTGTGTGTGGGTGGGTGGGGTGTGTGTGGGTGGGTGGGGTGTGTGTGGGGGATGTATGTGGGTGGGTGGGGGATGTGTATGGCTGGGTGAGAGTGTGTGTGGGTGGGTGGGTGGGGTGGGTATGTGGGTGGGTGTGTGTGTGGGTGGATGGAGGGTGTGTGTGTATGGGTGGGTGATATGTGTGGGTGGGTGAGGTGTGTGTTGGTGGGTGGGGGTTGTATCTGGGTGGATGGGGATGTGTGTGGGTGGATGGGGGATATGTGGGCGGGGGAGGGATGTGTCTCATAACATTGTAATATACATTGCTTATGTTTACAACATTCATTTGACAATGTATTTTCCTATGTGAATGTATCATGAATGAGCAGGAGGACAGATTAGCTGGCTCTGCAAAACTTGGTGGAGTATTGATGCATGGCAAGGCAGATGTGATTGCGGCCTTGTGGGAGCACATGTACACCTTGGAGGAGGAAATGGATCACCATGGTCTGGCAAGAATGAGACAGCGAGGAGTGACGAGGGAATCTGGCTGACGCTCTACGCTCAGAGGAAAGATGAGACGGACATATAATCAGATTGCTACTGGTACTATTGGTGTTGGAACTCTTCGCTGGCTTCTGAGGATGGGGACGGAGTGCTTATGGGTATGCCCCGAATGCTGTGATGTCGGTTCCTAAATCAACCAATCAACCAATGTATCATGCACTATTATTGAATGAAAGATGAGTGATTGGAAGGGCCGAATGTAAGATGGGTCTGCGTGCCCAATTTGTTACCCTTGTAAAATAAAGTTGAACTGAATTGAATTGGATTGTATTTATTTTATTCTTTATTATCTCCCTTTAACCATAATCGCGAGCAATATTACAGTTTGTTTCGTTTAATAAAACCCTTTCCAAGATTATACTTGGATAATGATGATTGTTTGAGCAATTTGTACATTATAATGAGATTGCCAGCTACTTCACATATTTGCTTTAAAGAGAATTTAACATTCTGTTCCCTTATTTTGTGCTACTATTACAATTAATCCAAGGCAGGAGTAACAAACTCCTTGGCAGATTCTGTCATTGAAGGTATGAAGTGATACATACACTGTACAATTATTAAAAATGTGGTCTGTAAGATATTTCCACTATTCAGATGTTCTCAGTTAGTACTTCTAACAGTCAAATTTAATTTAATGAAGACTAAAGAAAAGATAAATAGGAACATGAATGCATCTTTTATCAAAATGTGCAAAAGGCATATGCATATTTTTGCAACTTCTTTACATCTCTGGTACTGCTTGTTAATGGTAGACTAGTTTGATGTGTGATTACCCTTTTGGGACAACAATTACCTTCAAATTAATATCCTATTTTTTCGGTGCTCACTCGCTTTGAACTCAAGCGTACTTCATACACACTATTTATAGTAGTGATGGACTGAAATTTGCGTGTGGATTAGCTTTCCCTATTAACAGTGTCACTCGCCATCAGGCAAACTCACTCCGACTTCAGAGGTAATATCCTGTTTGTGGCTGACTCAGTCACAGGATTATTAACCTGAGCCAGGAATGGACTCTAATATAACTTTTTTTTAAAGGTTGAGCGATGTAGGGGTAAAGGCATAATCAAAATCAAAATCAGCAGAAGCATCCTTGGTTTTCTTTAAATATGGAGAAGTAGGTCATAGGTCAGCATGGCGGAATGGATAAGAATGCAGGATCTTAAACATCCGGTGTGCTGATGTCGAGGTAAGGGTTTCAACCCCTACACCGGACAATTGAACTAAAATGTTGATCTGTCATCCTTGACTTAGGGATGTTAATTACAAGTACTTCTGAAGTCAGATTTGGTTCACCTCATGGTGAGGGACATTGTTAATAGGGGAAGTTAATCCACAGGCGAAATTCAGTCCATCACTACTAGAAGTATTGTGTATGGACTACACTTGAGTTCAAAGCGAGCGAGCGAAAACACACAAAAATATGGAGAACATCACAGTTTCACTTTGTAAGTTTTCTATTATAAAATTATTTTGAACCTTGCGCTATGGTTCTGTGGAATCATGTAATAATTATTTTCATGCACTTTTCTTCTGTAATTGAAGATTCTTTTTTCCCTTCAAATTTACAGATTTTACATAGCACTGAGTTGTTTTAAAGTCCCAGTATCAGGTGGTGCATGTTTATGCCTGCGAGATTGTTACTGTATTAACAGAGTCAGTGCCACACAAAAAGTATGTTTCAACCCAAAAAAAAGATGGATGGGAAACAGGGGCGTCTGACAGTTATAACTTACACATTGTTAATACGGTAGCAGACATGTTGTATTTTATATAAATTTAAAGGTGGTTGTGTAAGGAAAACTGCTATATTGACATTTTCACTGTAGTTTGGTTTATAAACCCATGGCAGTTATGGGAACTTTGAATAAAACAATTTATTATCCCATGGCACTTAATCAGATAAATCACAATGTTATGAGATGAAGTAGCCAATTTCCCTTTCCATCACATTTTCATTCTCAGTTTCTCTAGTAACTATTTTATGAGGCTGACTTTATCCCAAAATGTAATACAATGTAACAAAAATTAGTAACTGTTGACAGAACCTGGAACATAGTATAAGAAGTCGAGATATTATAACATATGAGACGTAGAGCAGACGGCACAATTCAAAGATCGGTGTACCGCAAAGAAACACCGACTGGCCAATACTTAAATTTTTAGAGCTTCACACCTGTCCAGTACAAACGGGGCTTAGTATGGACTCTGTTTGACCGTGTTAGGAAGATATGCACCCAATACACACTGACAGAGGAATTTGAAACTCTGAAGAATGTCTTAAACCAGAATGGGTACTCCACAGGATTTATAAAGCGCCACTACCAACAGCCCAAACCAAAACAAGACGAAACTACAGTCCCTAAACTCAAGGTATTCATCCAGCTAACCTTTCAAGGGGATGACGTAATGCAACGTCTACAGGAACGGCTCATAACAGCAGTAGGCCG
The DNA here is from genome assembly GCA_014155875.1 of Cepaea nemoralis. Lineage (NCBI taxonomy): Eukaryota > Metazoa > Mollusca > Gastropoda > Stylommatophora > Helicidae > Cepaea > Cepaea nemoralis. Next base: position 350,361 of record JACEFZ010004582.1, read on the forward strand.
AACATTCTGCGCTACAACTCCAGTTATTAGGTACAGAACCAAACCTATTCCCAAGCCAGCAGTTAAAAAACCGATCGCTGTGTACGTCAAATCTAATTGTATTTACCAATTTACATGTAGGTTTCAGGCCACTTACATCGGCAGAACAGGGCGACAGTTACACACGAGGGTGGGTGAACACATACCTCAATGATTCAACAAGTTACTACACACAGGCGATTTGAGAACAGGGAGGCAGACACACCGGAAGATTCCCGCATCATCAATTGGTAGGCATGTGTTGGAAGCTGGTCATGTGATTGACAGAGACAGTGCCTTACGTGTGGTGTTCAACACACAAAATAGTCACTTGTTAAGTTTGCAGAAGCCATAATGATCAATCTACATAGGCCAATTTTGTGCAATCAGAAAGACATGTTAGTCAGGTTAAAATTACCGTTGTGGACAATTGACATTACTGTGCAAACATGTGTATAATTCAACTTGAAGGATTTATCTAGTTATTTTACTTTTTGTTGGTGAATTCTGCAGTATGTACCTGACTAGATGCAGCGAAATATGCCAGGCAATAAATCGTGCAATCTATTGTTTGTGTCTTCGTTATTTAAATTCACTACGGGAAAACATTGTTTTGAACATATTATGCAACATACCTGTTATAGTCTGGAATGCCCAGTAGTGAAATGTTGCAACGGAATCTGATCTAGAATTAGGAATGACAATAAAGCATTATGGTTATAACAAAGACTAAATAAGTACTAATGGCTATACTTATACTGGCCCCTCGCTGTCTTGACAAATCAGTTTGTTACATTGTGCTTCAAAGAAGGCATAATTACAACCCATGGTGGTAGCAAATGTGATTGATAAAACCAATTCACACAGTAAATATTCATCAACAATGGATTCATGTGAACACATGGTCATTTCCACCATAGCACACCATCTGACATCTCACATGTTCAATGCGTGACCTATGTGCAATCATTTTCTGCTTTTCTTTATTCCATTCCTGATCTTTTCCTTCCATGCAATGCGATCAATAGTGACTTGCTCCCAAGGTGCAATATCTGTGCCTGCATCTATGATGTCCCACTTATATACATTATTACATGTCTTATAAATACTACATCTATTCTCGCCTAAGTTTAGATAAGTCATGGTAGCATTGTGGATATTTCATTGACTGGTCAAACTATCGTTCCAGACTCATTCTATAATTGAGGGTCAATGTTTTGCTGACCACATGTAAATCTGGGGCCAACCCATACTTGCACAATAGGCACAGAGGTTTCTCTGCTGGAGATAATAGCTGGGAAATGATCTGGCAGCTCTGCCTAGTGTGGTGGCCAAGTATATGTCAAGGCCCATCATGACAGAATGGGGCATTGTCCATACTTTTACTATTAGAGTCTACTGTGTGATCTCCGGCTGCCTGATGAGATACTCTGACATCATTCAGAGATACTTTCCTCTGATATCAGAAAGAGGCAACCAGTACCAAGATTTGAACTGGATGTTAACCTTATCTTAGAATAAATGGCAAACATAAGCCATCATTATAAGGTCATGCTGGCACAGGTTTCCTCTTATAACTGAAGTAGAGGTGTCATTTCCAATGCTTCTAATACAATTTACAGCGAAGCATGCATAGACAAAAAGGAATTTTAAAATGTTTGCTAGCAAACTACAGAAATGAAAAGCCAAAGTGGTAGGCCATGATACAATTGAAAGGATAAGATCAAGACATGGGTGAACGGCAGTCTGTCAGAGTGTACAGCCAAAACAAGAGACAGAAAGCATTGCAGATCAGTTTCAGGCAATCATCACTATGGAAGTGACAGCTGATTGAGGAGAACTAAACAACAACAACCACCATCAGTGCTATTATAACTAACTCTCTTACTACTAGTGTTATTTCAATAAGTCAGTAAGTTTTCAGCTGGTGTGGTGTAATACTGCCAGGCTGCTTCTTGCCATAGACAATGCCAGTTTGTGTTGCAGACATTAATAATATATGCGCCTCAAGGCTTGTAAAACTTATTGATTTATATATATATATATATATATATATATATATATATATATATATATATATATATATATATATATATATATATATATATATATATATATACATACATATATATATGGGTTTTATTTGACAACATCAGTGTGGTTTGTGGTATACTAAGAGTTAACATCATATCATACAAACGTGAGTGAGAATATTGATAATGATAACTTACGCTGTGTAATACTCTCCAAAGAAACAGTTGATGCTTGATGTAGTTTGAGTACACATGCAGTACAAGTTTATTCCATGAGTGACAACATGAACAACTGAAAATGAATTTAACATGTGTTAAAAATAAGCTATCCTTCAAATACACTCACCTAATTATGTAAAAGCTAATAAAGATGACATACTTATAATTTAATTATAGTAGGTAGGATGGCAGTGTTAATCATGAAGCAAAATCAAATTAGAACACAAAATAAAGACACAATAATAACAAATAGTGAAAGATAGTAATTGAATAAAAATGTTTCATGGAAATGAAACTATTGAACAAAATTGTAGGTAATATATACCTACTTTAACCTTAATATGAAATCTCACTGACTGACTTTTTTGTGACAAACTAGTAACAGCATTTTTAAAATGAGGAAATATTAAGATCTGGGTTTAACTAGATGAGATAACAAAATACACAAATGACAATGGACATTACGTGTACAAATAAACACAAGAGATTTCACTTCAGGGAGTTATTTCTTTTTTCAAATTGTTTTGTCAGAAAGAATCAATTATGATAAAATCTGAAAACAAGTTGACACAATGTCAACAATCTATTTTATTGGCAGACAGTATTTTATTTTGTGCGCTCGCTCGCTTTGAACTCAAGCGTAGTCCATACACACTATTTATAGTAGTGATGGACTGAATTTTGCGTGTGGGTTAGCTTTCCTTATTAACAGTGTCCCTCGCCATTAGGCGAACCCACTCCGACTTCAGAAGTACTTGTAATTTACGTCCCCAAGTCAAGGATGATAGGTCAACAGCTGTCCGATGTAGGGGTTGAACCGCTTACCTCGGCATCAGCACACCGGATGCTTAAGAACACGCGGCCTTATCCATTCAGCCATGCGTACCTGCACTGGCAGACAGTGAGTCAGATCGTTTGGTCATTAGTAACAAGACATACAGCATTGTTATGTATATATCCTGGATACATAGTAAAAAGCAGAATGAATACCACCTTGTGTGCAGCAAACACAAAGGCATTGTTAAGAAAGTCCTTCTTAACATGATGCTGGAAGGCATAACAGGGACAGTGGAAAAGACAAAGAGGAATAACTGTTTTCGAGCAAAATTTGATTTTTGTTCCGAGCAAGTTAATTTTATCCAACTTACTTGTACAATTCATGTTTACAGTCTTAGAAAATAAGTAAAAAACATTTATCTGAGAAAGTAAAGATAAACAGACAGACACTAAGATATTATCTTTTATGAAACCCTACAAGGCAGATTGTGGGGGACAGATGAAGACCTAAGGTGCAGTATTTTGCTCATGACTCATGGCAGAATAGATTCAAGCAAACATGATCAGAGAAGAAGATGAAGAAAATCCTTGTGTGCCATATGGTCACTGAATAGACGTGACTTCAACATGCTATAATAGTATGCAAATCAGGGTCATTACTATTTTGCTAATATGTTTCCTTACATCAAATTTAATAATCAATCATTAAATACATCTCAAGATCTCTTTTAGTTCCTTTCATAAGATGTTATATGAAAATTGTAACACAGATCATGTTCATAATTTGAGACATTACATTGGCAAGTGTCATAATTACAGAGTTAGCAGCAAAGTTATATTACACAGTTATACAATTAGTAACTAAAATAAACACATAATGGCTTACTTGTGCCAATCATTGCCAGCACTGCAATATATTTGTGAAAGGACACAGCAGAGTCGAACGGTACAAATCGGTGCAGAAATGTCTCCCTGAGGGCTAGCAAGTGGACAGAAAAAGATGAGTTAGCTTTGGCATTCATTGCTATAACTATAACTGTCATAATGTAACATACATTTTGACTGAATCATTAATTCTTTCTTGTAAAGCTGGGGGGGGGGGGGGGGGGGGGGGGGGCAGTTAAATCTTTGATTCTGAAAAGTGAAGCAGTTATGTTTGATATATATTAAATTATCATGGTTTAGAAACACTTTTTCATGTGTATAAATAGGTAAAGTGTCTCACTAATTATACTGATATTTGTATGTACACCGCTAATCATATTAGAGATCTAACTTTCCTTATCCCATGCACATATGCTAGTGTAATGGTTAGCGAGTGTATAGGTTTATGAACACAGACATTGAGGTTCAATCCCTGGTAGCCAATAGGAAGCTTTATTTTTCCACCTATGCGGCTCTGGTATCAAACCTGTCCTAAAGAATGTGTACCAGAGAATTATCTGGGAAAGTAATGGTGGCTGGCATGATGCTAGTAATATGACCCCTGTGATGCATCCACCTTTGTGTAATTGACTATTTCCTGTGTGTAACAAGTAACATATTATGTGTTGCTATACTTTTCACATTTGGCCTGAGCATGCTACAGAAACCTGGCTATTTATTTTAACATGTAGCACAGTATATATGGTTTATATAAAGTGTATATGTGTCGTTTCTGTGAAAGTAATATACCTGGTGTGAATATATGCTTTAGGGTTATTATCTACAATAAGTATTTGCTGCAAAATCTTTATGGACTGACACACTTAATGTCTTCCTTCAAAGCATCATCATCATCAAATGCCCTGCCAGCTGGCGTAGGCGTTCATGGCTCTCCACAGATCTCGGTCTTTAGTTTTCTGGACCAACTCTGCTGCTGATATTCCTCCGTGCCACCGTCTCAATTCATCCAGCATCATTTCTTTTGGTCTGCCTCTGCCTCTCTTCCCCTCGATCTTTCCAGTTGTCAAGATGTTCTCCAATGCCTCTCTTCTCATTACATGACCAAAGAAAGCTGTTTGTCTCTTTCTTACTGTTGTATATAGTGTTCTAGCTTCAAAGCATGCTAATGGATTTCTTTATTAAACAGTTTTTTACATCTTTACTCCAATTATTTATATTCACATTTATATACACATGTGCATCTATATTATTATCACTTTAAACTGCGTATAGTTAACTCTTAAAAACTAATAGACCAATTAAAGGCCAACATTTCTTGGTGTTATTGGTGAGATTACTTCTGAGGCTTTTGTTTTGTTTTGCCCTGGTTATTTTTTTTTTTTTTGCATATCCTTTACAGGACATCACTGTCAACATCAGCATTTTTCAGCTGATTGTTGATGTCTTGGCAAGATTATGCTCAGTAGTTTGCCATTGCTTTCTGAGCGACCAGCTCATATACCCTGTAAGTTACCGACGCGGCTACAACCGCCACCGACATAATTTTAAAAAACTTTTACAACCACTTACACTATCTAATTAGGTCTGAAAATCGTGGAAAGAGTAACCCTTAATCTTTAACAGTAATTAAAACTGCATCATATTTTCTCATTCTTTAAGAGTCACATTAGTGTGAAAAAGACTTAGATAACAATATCATTTCAATACTGCCTAAACTGTTCATAATAAATGAGTCTCCCTGGTCTAGGGGTTACACGACTTTCTCCGTAATCCCGTACACTCCTGTGAGTAACGTGATTTGCGCAAGAATCGGTAGCGGTTCTCTCCGCGTCGGTAACTTACGCTCAGAAAGCAATGGCAAACTACTGAGCATAATCTTGCCAAGAAATCAACAATCAGCTGAAAGATGCTGATGTTGACAGCGATGTCCTGTAAAGGATATGCGGGGGGAAAAAACACCATACATTTCATATTTTATTTTGCATATTTTTACTTTTAAATGACACAGTTGTAAAGTATTTATAGTAAAAGATAACGGTTAATTATGCATTCTGTATATTACTGTAAGAGCAAGCATTTCATATGAAAGACTGACCTGTAATGGTATTACGACACATAGTGACCAGTAGACTAGAATATGTGAACATAATGACACTGGCTGACCCCCTGATCATTGCTGTTACCCAAGCTCCAGACAAACGACGTAAACCAGCATGCTCACGACCTCTTGCAAAAACTGTAGGCATAAAGAGAAGCATTTTAAAAGTCTTAATATATAGTAAACAATATTCTTTGCAATGCATAAAATGTTTAAATGATGCAAACTACTTTCTAATTTACTAATGGTTGCAGAAGTAACCTGTGATGATGTTAAACTCATTTTATGCCATTTGAATTACTATACGTTTATCTTGATTCTCTACATAATGCAACATTTTCCACAATTCTTATTCAAATTGTCTTCTCCTCCCTAATCCAGTGATAGTAATCTGATGTCTTGCTTCTTGTATATGGGGAAAAACCCGGGGACTATGTTAAAGTTCCCTTAACGTTTGGAAATTGACAAGAACATGCTGAATCAGCTGATGGCCAGCCTATATTTTTCATTAGGAAACCTATCTATTAAGGTACAAGATAGTTTAAATGATTCAGTGCTGAAGGATAATATATTGCTAAATTTAACCTGCCATATGAACAGAAGGATGATATATCACCAAACTAGGGTCATCATGTTATTTATTTTGTTTCTTGGTATCTTCGCAATTTCAATGTTCTGTGAACGGAAATTTATATTATACTACTTGTTCATTTGATTGTGTACCATGTTTGGTCAAAATCTACTTTTTGTTTGGCAATGAATCAGTTAAAAAATGTCACCACAGCCTAATAATTCATTGAAGGAAAAAACCTAAGTGCGGCATAGGTTGGCAAACACACCATGGTGCAGCAATTACAACCCTGGTAACAGAGTACCCAATGAGATAAGTGGAAACCTATAGGTTGCTCTTTGCAGCTAGCCAGGATATCACAGAGCAAGATACCCTCTTACCCTGGCAACTTGAAAGGTTGCTAAAGTATGTAGTCCACAGCCGTGTGGATGTGGAAAGCAATGACAACTATCACGTGTGAATCCCAAGAAACTCAAAATGGCAGCTGAAAGAAATACTTTAGTTAGTTAGTCATGGTTCCAACTTCACGGCAACAGGTCGTCCCCATTATGCTCCGACCCTGTGCCAGTGAATATCACACAAAATGCTCCTCACTGCCAAATGTGAAAAGTGGAACAGATAGGAGTCTCCGCAAGCCAACAGCTTGCACAGGTACACTGTGCATAATACCGCCGCTACCAGAATGCCAACACAAAAGTCCTCCAAGAAAAATACAGTTCATCGTCGATGGAATCGGCAGTCACCAGAAAGACTTCATTGGCCCGGGTTTTCTCACATGGCTAGGTCTCTTTCCGCAGGGTGACCCACCAAAAGCGCCGCACAAAGCACAAACTCCGTAGCTCCAGTGATGACTCCCAGGTGACTCCTGAAAAATGCACTCGGAACCGAAAAGGCAAACCAGTCAATTCAGCGACAGCCGGCCATCATTGTTCTGAACACGCAGCACTGTATAATCAGCAGACAGATGTAAAAGCATTCCACACAAATTTAACAGCTCGCAGTGTTGCGCTACGCACTCACTCAGTAGCAGGGTGATAGAGGAATATGTACTTTGGCCATGTTAAATGTCTCAGTGGCTTGGAAAGAACAATGATGGAAGGCATGGTTCCTGGAAGAAGTGGCAGGGGTCAACCAGTATGAAGATAGAAACAGGACATGGCAGACGCCTCGGGTATGAGGGTACATGAGGCGGGAGAACTGGCAAAGTATTGACAACAATGTCAGTGGGCTGTGATGTGTGTGGTGTTTGCAAACGACCTGCTACTAGATGATGATGATGAACACAGAATGTCATATAATATATGATTCTGGTATATATTATTTTGGATCCATACCACTCCTACCACTACGTGCAAAGAGGTGATTATTTTCTTCTTCTTTCGTTCGCTGGTGATTATTTTAAAACCCAAAAAAAAAAAATGTCAAATAAACTGAGGTCACCAGATTCTTACATTCTTTCTTTCTTAGAGAAATGTTACACCCATTTTACTAGACTGGATGAACCTCAGAGTTGTGTGTGATGTAGATGTATGTTAACTGGAATAGAAGTCTCCTCAACAGAACGTCATTATGTTAATAATACCTTTCAAGTTTTATATTATCTAGTGTGTCCAATAGATTAGAGAAATTAGACGTAGACAGTCAAATTTTTTGGACATGTTATGAGAAGAAATAAATTGGAGAACTTGGTGACAACTGGCAAGATCGAGGAGAAGAGAACAAGGGGACGATAGAGAAGTAAATACTTGGATGGCTTACCCACATGGCATGGTCAAGACAAAAACACTGAGCAGATCCATGACTCTGGTGATCAAGTAAAATGGCAAGTCATGACCGCCCACGCTTACCAGCATGGCACATGATGGATGGATAGTGTCCTATTACCTCTACTTCTTTCTCGTACTTCTAAGAGCACCAATCAATATCTCCTAAATTATTTATGATCATTATACTGTAGCCTAGTATATGTGAAGGCCAAACACTTGATATCAATTATCTGCCATAGGACTACTTTACCATAAAGTAAAGCTTAATAATCATCAGTTATATATAAAAGTTAAAAGATCACCTTTTGGTGTAATCTTTAGGGGGGTTACACTAAACATACCATGTGTACTCTGCCAGTCAGGTTTTAGTCAGATATGACTGAGCTACCGTAATGACAGCAGACGGTACTACCTGCTTTCTGTTAGCACCAAATGTTGGGCGGCGCTTACCAAACCTGACACCCCACATAGTGCCAATGGCTTCGGGCGGAAGAGCACAATTGGGAGAGTACAAGCCTTATCCTGGTGCGAGGAAATGCAACCTAAAGACAAAATGTCATGGCACAGCAGACCAGGCTGTAAGCCTTGGTTGGCAGCCGGTATAGGATCGAAGCTCTGACAGGCGGACAGTTAGAGCTTTGCTGATCTGGCAGTTTCTGCAACTTGTCTTGTTCCAGATGTATTGCTGTTATCTTTGCTCTGGAGTGAACTGGACAGGCCGAGAGAGGGATAATGCTGCATGGGCAACACATGGTCTCTATATTTTAGCCCAGGCTTTGTGCTATGGAGAGGTATAACTCCATCTCTGGTCTTAACCGGTCTCAGAATCAAGGCGAGAGGTAGCAGTTACAGATTATATGTCCTTGTTAATTGGCGTAGACATGGGGCGCCATGTGTTACCTATGATGGTGGGAGACAGCTACAGGTGTCACTGATCAGCTACCGCCCACCTCAAGCTGGGCAGCCCCCGGCCAATTGGGTGCTGAACCGTCACAGCCTGCCTGCTTCAATGGGTGCTTGGGGCTAGGACAAAATCTGTATCGCAGGCTGTAAAACCAATGCACCAGGTATTACTAGACAGAAAAAATAGAAACCTCAAGCTACAGCCTGCAACCTGGAATGTAAGAACCATGTGTCCAGGATTTTTCAATGACCTGACAAATATTGACAATGTGAGAAAAAAGGCTGTGACTGATGCCGAACTCAATCATCTTAACATTGATATTACTGGCCGGCAGGAGACTCGCCTCGCTCAGGAAGGGTCACTCAGGGAAAACAATTACACCTTTTTTTGGAAGGTTAGAAGGCAGGCAGAAAAAAGGCAACATGGTGTGGGCTTCACAGTGAAGAATTCACTACTGGGAATGATTGAAATTCCAGCTGGAGGTAATACAAGACTATTATCCCTGGACTTGGCAACCTCTTGTGGGTTTGCCACAATTATCACTGCATATACACCAATACTCACACTTTCCCTGATGATATGAAGGATTCATTCTATGAGGAGTTAGACTCTGGGATCAAGACAGTTCCAAAATCCGACTACATTTATATGTTCGGTGATTTCAATGCTTGTATAGGCAAGGACTCAAGTTCATGGCCAGTGTGCCTTGGAAAATACAAAATTGGTCGCATGAATGAAAATGGGCAAAGCTACTTTTTTAAACCAAAAGAGCTTCCTAAGGTCACATGGAAACATCCAAGATCCAGCCATTGGCATCAGCTGGACTTCATTATCACACAGAGACAACATCTTTACCAAACATCATATACTGGAAGTTACCACAGTGCTGACTGTGATACGGATCATTCTTTGGTTGTTGCAAGAGTTAGACTGAGACCAAAGAGAATCTACACAGCTAAACACAAATCTAGCCCCAGGATTAATATTATTAACACCCACGATCCTGATAAGTGCTTTGAGTTCCAACAGCAACTTGAAGATGCTTTAACTGATACATCAGAAAATTGTACATGAAGTGAAAAGTGTGTTAAACTTAAGGAAACTCTTTATAAAACAGCGGTAGGGGTTTACAGCACTGTGGATCATAAGAGGCAGGACTGGTTTGCGGCAAACAGTCAGACACTGTAGCCCTTGATTGATAAAAAGAAGATAGCTCTCAACAAAACAAGGAAACAACAACACGTAACACTCACAGTGAGCTGAAGCAAGCTAGGAAAGATGTGAAAAAGGCTGCTAGGCAGTATGCAAATGACTATTGGATCAAGTTATATGAGTCCATTTAAAATGCAAATGATAAGGGAAACATCAGAAGCATGTATATATAATGGATAAAGAAAACCTGTGGTCCAATTATCAAAAGAAGTGCACCACTGAAAACCTTGACTGGAGAAATCATCACTGATAAGAAACAGCAGATGGATAGATGGGTAGAGAACTATTTGGAGCTTTACTCAAGTGAGACCAAACTAGCAGATGATGCCCTCAAAGACATATAGACCCAACCATCTCTTGACCACCTGGACTCACTTCCCACCATAACAGAAGTGAAGTGTGCTATAAATAAACTTGCATCTGGCAAGGCCCCAGGTAAGGATATGATTCCAATAGAGGTTATCAGGAGTGGGCAAAACACACTCACTCTACAGATCCACCAGCTAATAGAGCTATGCTGGCGAGAAGGACAAATCCCACAAGAATTCAAAGATTCAAGCACCATAACAATACAACAACAAGGGCGAGTGGAGCAACTGTAACAACTATAGGGGTATCTCACTTCTGTGTATTGTTGGGAAAGTATTTGCCAGAATTGTTCTGCGCAGACTTCAAGTCCTAGGAGATCAAGTCTACCCCGAATCACAGTGTGGCTTCCGACAGAACCGGTCTACCATTGACATGATATACTCATAGCGACAAATGCAAGAAAAATGCTGTGAACAGAATCAACCTCTGTTTATTGCCTTCGTCGACCTCACAAAAGCATTTGATTTTGTCAGTCATGAGGGTCTGTTCAAGACACTAAAGGAGATTGGCTGCCCACCTGCTCTTCTGTCTATTATGGAATCATTCCACACAGGCATGAAGGGTATAATCAAGTTTGATGGTGCAACTTCAGAAGAATTTGAAATCAAGAGTGGAGTTAAGCAAGGTTGTGTACTAGCTCCCACCCTCTTTGGAATATACTTTTCACTTCTACTGAAATATGCCTTTCATGATCAGGATGGTGGTATACACATTCACTCACACTTAGATGGTGGCCTTTACAATGCTCAGAGATTGAAGGCCAAGACCAAAGTTAGGAGGGTACTGTCAGAGAGTTACTTTTTGAGATGATGTGCAGTTATGACCCACTCTGAGGAAGAAATACGTCTGCTATCTGCATTCTCCACTGCTTATTCTGAATTTGGTTTAACAAATAGCAAAAAGAAGACACAGATTATGTCACAAGGTGCACATGGGGTACCATCAATCTTTATTAACGACACCGAACTAGTGATAGTAGACTATTTTACATATTTAGAATCAGAGGTAAATAGCATTTTATCCCTAGATCAGTAAATAAACATCAGGATTGGTAAGGCATCAACAACAATGAACAGGTTAGCAAAAAGAGTCTGGGAGAATAGGAAGCTTACTGCCAAATCAAAAGCCCTTGTCTATCAAGTCTGTGTTCTTAGTACTCTTCTTTATGTGACACCTGGACAACTTACTCACACCAAGAGAAACGTTTAAACAGCTTTCATATGCGGTTTCTGTGAAGAATACTTGGTATTAAGTGGCAAGACAAAATCACAAATACTGAAGTAATAGAAAGATCAGGTTGTGTGACGGTATATTCCAAGCTCAGTCTTCATAGACTTAGATGGATAGGACACTTAGGATCCTTAGGATGGATGGATGATGGTAGAATACCAAAGGAGATCTTTTTTGGTGAATTACAGATGGGTAAGAGATCTCAGGGTCGACCTCTACTAGTAGACACCTTGCAGTCTTGACAGACCAAAGTATGTGAGTGAAATGTGGCCAATATTCCATCACAATGTCTGGGCAGAGCTTCAGAGATCATGTGATGCCCAAACGACATGATCCCTCCCTCGGCCTAGTCTTGTGTATTCCAGAGGAATGGGTAACCAATACGTCTGGCACAAGGTAGGCTGCAGACGCTGGCGGCTCAGCGTCAATCCACCGAGACCTCACCACCACGAGCCGGTGGCGAGTTTTGGCCAGACCCTGACACCCAAGGGACCCGGCTTAGAGGCGTTCAGCCATGTCCCACAGGTGAGGGCCTTGTACGTGCCCGGACCATGAGGGCGCGCACATCTGTCATCACAAGTGTCCGGACCTGTGGAAAGCGTGCACTATCGTCAGACTCCCCGCCTAACTTATAGCGGTCCCCGCGACCAGCGGGAATAGGCCCGCCATAGCTACCGCAGGAGATATTTCCTGTCTATTTGCAAGCAAATCTCCCATACCTCCACTGTGTGGATCTCGCGACCAGCGAGAATAGGCCCGCCGGAGATTATGCTCGTCTGCTGCGAACAAATCTCTACCGAGAGACTGAATAAGTAAAGAAACGATAAACGACCTCTACTATGATACAAAGATGTATGTAAGCAGGACATGATTGATACAGGCACTGATAATGCACATTGGGTGCAAGTCGCTGCTGAACATTTTGCATGGAGGGCAAATATCAGAAATGGAATAAAGACAATGGAGAAAATTAATGAAGATAAGTCACACACCTAACTTGTGAGACATAAGATGGTGCATGATGGTGAAAATGACCATGTGTTCACATGCAACCACTGTGGATGTGATGAAAATTTACAACATGAATTGGCCTGATCAGTCACACTGCCACCGCCATGAGTTGCAGTTATTATGCATTTTTGAAGCACAATGTTACAAACTATTGTCTGTCAAGATGGCAAGGTTCCAATGGGTACTCTACCCACCACCAAGAGAGGGAAAGACTGGGCACCTAACACTCCATGCATTCGGACCTACAAAATATGATGGTCCTAACACGTCATATTCTCATAGTAGGTAGAACTACTTGTTTTTCGTTGAAACATGACATTTAATATACATTCAATCACATGTCACACTATATAAATAAGAACTTACAGTATGCTCTTTCAACAAAAATGCCAATGGTGACTAGGGTATACAGCACGCCCCAGAATATCTGTAGCTGGTATCTGTCAATGAAACGACTGATGCTGTGTAGATGCTGGCCTAATTTTGTTCCAGGATATTCCATCACATGTGTTGATACCTTCAAACTAAATGCTCGTGTTGGTGCTTCAGTTGTGTTTGCTGTTCTAAAAGCAAGTGTGCCTTTCGTAGCTCCAGAAGTTTTTGCTGTTTTTGAAGCAGGTGTGCCATTCATAGCATTGCTTGCCAGTGGCCTTCTTGCTCTGTAACATATATATATAATACTTCAATAATTTTGCTCTGGTGAAGCATTTCTTCAGAAGCCTGAAGAAAACTGTATAACAAATTGTGGTTCATTTGAAAATCTTTAGCCATATCTTATATTATTACGGAGAAAGTCGTTACTCCCTTCGCCAGGGAGACCAGCTTACCTGGTATAGAAAGAGTTAATATTCTACCATATATTATCTATGTTGTTGTCTATGTCTATTATCTATGTTTGTCCATCAAGAATGATAATGACCATTCATTTCATCCAGTGGGGTTGAAAGTAAGGAGCTGTGAGTTCTAAGATGGCTGATAGATATATTTTTTTTAACTCGAAATGTTCTTTTACAATGTGGGCAAAGAATGTTTGACGTTCAGGAGGAGGATCTCCTGCAGTGGTTTTTCTGTCCAGCCTTTTCTTCACAGTTCTTGCAGTCCTGGTTGCTTCACAAGTGACTGCATCCTTGCATAATGATGTAAGCCAAGAATTTTGGTCTTTGGCAGCAGTCTCCCAGGTGTTATGATGAATTCCAAAAGCATTCAATGAGATTTTCAGAGTGTCTTTAAAGCGTTTCCACTGGCCGCCTTAGGAGCGTTTACCACAACACAGCTTACCATAAAATGTTCATTTAGGGAGCCTGTGATCTGGCTTGCGAGTTAAGTGACCAGCCCAGCGAATCTGATTCTTCGTTTATATTATCTAAACTGTGAAAGTCAATAATATAAAAGTAAATAAATTGTAAAAAGCCAAATTTAAGTAAATAAATGAAAGTCCTCAACAAATCTGTAACAAGATAAACATAGCCTTACCTGTAACTGTTCATGAAGCTGGCTCTCTTACTTTTTAGTGCCCTATTCTTCTCTTTGGAGGCTTTAGGAACATGCTTGAATGCTAAAAAATATGAAGTACATGCTATTTACCTGCTAAATTATGACTACAACACATCTGTTTATCACTCAATGTTTTTGAAACTAATGTAAATTTTAGATTTAAAATGTCAGGATATCAATACAGTTACAATCTTGCTAATTTACTTCACAATAACAGGTAGGGTTTATGCTATGTAGGATATCATTGCCAGACTAAGGATTTCAGCTTATCTAGGCTATTTGAATTTGTGTACTATGTATATTATTTAAATAACTTATGTACTTTAAACATAGAAGACTATACGTCACACATAATAACACTGTCACAAAAAAATGAAGTCACTGTCACTGTTAACTGACTTTAGACATGCTTGAATGTTATAAAACAAAAGTAGATATCTCATAAAGGCACAATAACTTCTGGTGAGTGTTTTAACAATTTACAAAAGTCAGTTCTGAACATGCTGCTTCTGAAATGATTGGCTAAACTATTTCATACAAAAGTTCTAAACTGGTGGTGACTTTTTAAAATATGTAAAAGAAAGTTCTCAACATGTTGTGATCTCCTAAAATGCTCAATAAATAGTAATAACTGGCTTCTAAACTGGTGGTGACTGGCTTAACTTTGAAAAAGAGTTGACCACTGTGACTGTTCAATTACATAAGTATAAAACAATCCATGCCTATGCTATCACAACCTAGCTATTTCACATTCACTGCATTGCCAATGTTCTACTTGTTATAGTTAGTTGTATGTCCTTTACAGGATGTTGCAATCAACCCCATCATTTATTGGCTGTTTGTGATTTACTAGGCAATTTTATGTTCAGTAATTTGCCATAGTTTTCTAACGGCCGTCACTCATACTATCAAAATCAACGCAAAGAGATTTGCTCCCATATTTCATGTGGCTGATTTTGAACCCTCAACCTGGTATGCCCAGTAATTATGCAACTTCATCGACTAACCTCTAAGCCATAGACTCCGTCAGACTTGTACAACACATTTCATAAAGTGTGTTCACTAAGAAGTTGCACACATTGGCACCTTGCCGTCTTGACAGACGATAGTTTGTGCTTTAAAAAGGCATAATAACTTTTACCTATGGCGGTAGCGAATGTGACTGATAAGGCCAATTTGCGCTGTAAATGTCCATTCACAGTGGGTGCATGTGAACACGTGGTCATTTCCACCATCATGCACCATCTTACGTCTCACACGCTCGGTGTGTGACTTATCTGCAATAATTTTCTCCTTTGTCTTTATTCCATTTCTGATGTGTGCCCTCCATGCAACACATTCAGCGGCGACTTGCTCCCAATGTGCATTATCAATGCCTGTATCAATCATGTCCCGCTTACATACATCTTTGTATCGTAGTAGAGGCCGACCCTGAGATCTCTTACCCATCTGTAATTCACCAAAAAAGATGTCCTTTGGTATTCTACCATCATCCATCCTCCTAAGATGTCCTATCCATCTAAGTCTACGAAGACTGAGCATGGAATAAACCGTCACACAACCTGATCTTTCCAATACTTCAGTATTTGTGATTTTGTCTTGCCACTTAATACCAAGAATTCTTCGCAGACACTGCGAAATTGTTTAAACGTTTCTCTTGGTGTGAGTAAGTTGTCCAGATTTCACTGCCATAAAGAAGAGTACTAAGGACACAGACTTGATAGACAAGGACTTTTGTTTTGGCAGTAAGCTTCCTGTTCTCCCAGACTCTTTTTCTTAACCTGTTCATTGTTGTTGCTGCCTTACCAATCCGGATGTTGATTTCCTGATCTAGGGATAATTTGCTATTTACCACTGATCCTAGATATGTAAAATGGTCTACCATCTCTAGTTCGGCGTCGTCAATAAAGATTGATGGTACCCCATGTGCACCTTGTGACATAATCTGTGTCTTCTTTTTGCTAATTGTTAAACCAAATTCAGAACAAGCATTGGAGAATGCAGATAGTAGACATTGCAATTCTTCCTCAGAGTGGGTCGTAACTGCAGCATCATCTGCAAAGAGCAATTCTCTGATCAGTACTCTCCTAATTTTGGTCCTGGCCTTCAATCTCTGAGCATTGTAGAGGCCGCCATCTGAGCGTGAGTGAACGTATATACCACCATCCTGATCACGAAAGGCATATTTCAGTAGAAGTGAAAAGTATATTCCAAAGAGGGTGGGAGCTAGTACACAACCTTGCTTAACTCCACTCTTGATTTCAAACTCTTCAGAAGTTGCACCATCAAACTTGATTATACCCTTCATGCCTGTGTGGAACGATTCCACAATGGACAGAAGAGTTGGTGGGCAGCCAATCTTCTTTAGTGCCTTGAACAGACCCTCACGACTGACCAAATCAAATGCCTTTGTGAGGTCGATGAAGGCAATAAACAGTGGTTGATTCTGTTCACTGCATTTTTCTTGCATTTGTCGCAATGAGAATATCATATCAATGGTAGACCAGGTTCTGTCGAAAGCCACACTGTGATTCGGGGTAGACTTGATCTCCTAGGACTTGAAGTCTGCGCAGAACAATTCTGGCAAATACTTTTCCAACAATACACAGAAGTGAGATACCCCTATAGTTGTTGCAGTCGCTCCGATCGCTCTTGTTCTTGTACAGTGTTATGATGCTTGAATCTTTGAAATCATGTGGGACTTGTCCTTCTCGCCAGCATAGCTCTATTAGCTGGTGGATCTGTAGAGTGAGTGTGTCTTGCCCACTCCTGATAACCTCTATTGGAATCCCATCCTTACCTGGAGCCTTGCCAGATGCAAGTTCATTTATAGCACACTTAACTTCTGTTATGGTGGGAAGTGTGTCCAGGTGGTCAAGAGTTGGTAGAGCCTCTATGGCAGTTGAGGGCATCATCCGCTAGTTTGGTCTCACTTGAGTAAAGCTCCAAATAGTGCTCTACCCATCTGTCCATCTGCTGTTTCTTATCAGTGATGATTTCTCCAGTCAAGGTTTTCAATGGTGCACTTCTTTTGATCACTGGACCACAGGCTTTCTTTATTCCTTCATACATGCTTCTTATGTTTCCTTTATCACATGCAATTTGAATGGACTCACATAACTTAATCCAATAATCATTTGCACACTGCGTGGCAGCCTTTTGCACATCCTTCCTAGCTTGCCTTAGCTCACTCAGAGTGTTACGCGTTGGTCTTTCCTCATTTCTTAAGAGAGCTATCTTCTTCTTATCAATGAAGGGCTGCAGTGTCTCGCTGTTTGCCGCAAACCAGTCCTGGCTCTTATGATCCACAGTGCTGTAAACCTCTACAGCAGTTTTATAAAGAGTTTCCTTAAGTTGACCCCACTTTTCATTTACTGTACAATTTTCTGGTGTATCAGTGAAAGCGTCTTCAAGTTGCTGTTGAAACTGAAAGCACTTTTCAGGATCGTGAGTGTTAATAATATTAATCCTGGGGCTAGATTTGTGTTTAGCTGTGTAGATTCTCTTTGGTCTCAGTCTAACCCTTGCAACAACCAAAGAATGATCCGTATCACAGTCAGCACTGTGGTAACTTCGAGTCAATGATATATGGTTCAGATGTTGTCTCCGTGTGATGATGAAGTCCAGCTGGTGCCAATGGCCGAATCTTGGATGTTTCCATGTGACCTTATGCATCTGTTTTGTTTTAAAAAAGGAGTTTGTAATACATAGGTCATTACTGGTGCAATGCTCCAGCAATCTTTGCCCATTTTCATTCATGCGACCGATATTGTATTTTTAAAGGCACACTGGCCATGAACTCGAGTCCTTGCCCACACGAGCACTGAAATCACTGAGCATATAAATGTAGTCAGATTTTGGAACTGCCTTGATCACGGAGTCTAACTCCTCATAGAACGAATCCTTCACATCATCAGAGGAATCGAGTGTCAGTACATATGCAATAATAATGGTGGCAAAACCACAAGAGGTTGCCAAGCGCAGAAATAATAGTCTTTCATTTCCTCCTGCTGGAATTTCAATCATTCCCAGTAGTGAATTCTTCACTGCAAAGCCCACACCATGTTGCCTTTTTTCTGCCTGCCCTCTACCCTTCCAAAAAAAGGTGTAATTGTTTTCCCTGAGTGACCCTTCTTCAGCGAGGCGAGTCTCCTGCAGGCCAATAATATCAATGTTAAGACGATTGAGTTCGGCATCAATCACAGCCGTTTTTCTTACATCGTCAATATTTGTCAAGTCAGTGGAAAATCCTGGACTCATGGTTCTCACGTTCCAGGTTGCAAGCCGTAGCTTGAGGTTTCTATTTTTATTTTTACCTGGTGCATTGGTTTTACAGCCTGCGATTCAGATTTTGTCCTAGTCCCAAGCACCCATTGAAGCAGGCAGGCTGTGGCAGATCAGCACCCAATTGGCCGAGGGCTGCCCAGCTTGAGGCAGACAGTAGCTGATCAGTAACACCTGTAGGTGTCTCCCACCGTCAGAGGCAATGCGTGGCACCCCATGTCTACGCCAATTGACGGGGACTTATAACCCGTAACAGTTGCCTCTCGCTTTGATTCCGAGACCAGTTAAGACCAGGGATGGAGTTATTGCCTCTCCATATTGCCTCTCCAATTAGGCATAGACGTAACGATTACTAAGGAAAGAATCAAAGCAAGGCAAAAAGTATCCTTGCAAGTAGCTTTAAAAATTGAGCAGTAAATAATAGTATAAGCAAAATAAAAGTAATTAAAATTTTTTTTTTTTTTTTCTTTGATTCCGAGACCAGTTAAGACCAGGGATGGAGTTATTGCCCTCTCCATAGCACAATGTCTGGGCTAAAATATAGAGATCATGTGTTGCCCATGCAGCATGATCCCTCTCTCGGCCTACCTAGTTCACTCCAGAGGAAAGGTAACACCCCTACATCTGGAACAAGACAAGCTGCAGAAGCTGCCGGATCAGCAAAGCAATGCTCTAACTGTCCGCCTGTCGGAGCTTCGATCCTAGACCAGCCGCCAACCAAGGCTTAGGGCCTGGTCTGTCCTGCCATGACATTTTGTCTTTAGCTTGCATTTCCTCGCACCAGGGTAAGGCTTGTACCCTCCCAATTGCGCTCTTCCGCCCAAAGCCGTTGGCACAATGTGGGGTGTCGGGTTTGGTAAGCGCCGCCCAACGTTCGGCGCTAACAGAAAGCAGGTAGTACCGTCTACAGTTATACGGTAGCTCAGTCATATCTGACTAAGACCTGATATATGTTGCACCAGACACTGAAAAACTATCTCAGGCTTTGATAATCTGTTTGAGAAGCATTGTAATTATACTTTAAACATATAAGTAACAGCACCTTTTACCTTCACCAGCTATTGTTGATTTCTGTAGAGTGCTGGCATATTCATCGGCACAGAAGATCTTGCTGAAATGCTCATATGACATTAGACTCCCTTCATTCAAGCCGACATAACGAAACATTGAGGACACTAGTTCATTGACAGCACTGTCTGTGAGGTCAGGACTCTCTGCCAATTCCAGCATGGATCTGAATTATAAAATATGCAATCCATAAAGATAAAAGGCAAGCTAATCTTTAAATATAAATAGTTTTCAAAACTGATTTACTTAAGGACAACCTGACATAGTCTGTCGTTTAGGGGGTAGTGAACACAATTTTACCATCCTGACATACCAGGTTCAAAGTAAGTTGCAGGCAATTTGAAAATAGATCACCTTGAGCTGATTTTCACAATGGTGTGAGCATTGGCTATTCAGAATGTAATGGTACTACTGAACATAAAAATTGCCTTGAAAATCAGAAACAGCTAATAAATGTTAGGGTTAATTGCAGTGTCCTGTTCCACCAAGAGATGGAATCATACATATATTTAGGTGGCATTGTGGGTAATATTGGGCAAACATAAAGAGATATTGGAATTAGAGCACAAGGGGAGAGGAACCTTCAGAGTACTAGGAAATATGTGGAAATTATAAACTTAGAAATTAAATAAAAGGAAATTAAACAAAGAATAGAGTATTTAGATCTAACATCAAAATTACAGAGCTGTATGGGTAAAACCATGGGGAACAACTAAAATTATTACATATAAACTATAAATATTTATTAATTGGTGCCTGCGCACAGTAGAAGGACTACAATGGTACGAAAGAGACTTAAGTGTTGGGCTCATGAAGCAAACTAAACAAATCCCAGTGAAGAAAAGAAGCAGGCACTGGATGGGACATACATTGAGAAAACCTGAGAATAGTGATACTAGAAATACACAAAGACCTAAAACGCATGGAGGAAAGCACTAAAGACAGAAACTAATAATATGGGGAAGACATGTACAAGCTGCATGAAATAACTAAGGACAGAGTGACTTGAAGTGAGTCGGCTGAGGGTCTATGCCCTCAAGGACGAAAGAAGATAAAAAAAAGCAACAATTTTTGCATCAACTAAACACATCAATGCATATTTATACACCTGCATATATAATTTAGAAGCCAAAAAGAGGAAAATGTGACTGCAAACACCAGCAACAAGCATAAACACGCCAGAGGCCTTAACGGTTCAATGCCTAAACGCCTACAGTTTATTCCTAGTCACAGCAACCTTCTCACAAAATATGAGCAAAAGGAACAGCAATGAATACTCTCAATGAAAATCTAATGACAACATAAATAGCCTCTATTGAAATAAAAAAAATTAAAAAAAAAAAACTTTGTAAATTGTCCAGTTTCCAAGAGACCTGGCTGGTAGAGTCAATAGTCATCAAAACTGTATCAATCTCCAAGACACACCCTGGTGCAGACTTTTTCACCCGCCTGTATGAAACAACTTCCGCCTTCTCTAAAAGTGCTTCATGTTTTCAAACGCCAGGGAAAAATTACCTAAATGGCAATGGGCTGCCAAGAGCAGACAACTCAGTAGTATTGGAATGAATAAAAATAAACAATCAATTTCACTGATGACTTCATAAAAATGTACCTAGTTTCATTCAGACAAATATAGCATAAAATGTTATGGCTAACAAATCCATTAATGACAATACCATAGTATATGCTCATAAAACCATAGTTGTTTAGATGAAGGATTCATATTTTTTCAACAGTGAAACAAAATTGATGGAAACAAAGCAATTCACTGCTAATTTGTTCAGTTTAGTTTAATTAAAGATGCAAAAAAGCAAGCAACATATTTAACACTTCAGATCTGCAAAAATTATGTTTCTTCTAACAATAAGCAAGACACTGATTTACCTTATAATTTGAGACCTGGTGATGTTCTAACTCTGCCCTCTTTCAATTTGACTTAAGAAAAAGCAGTAAGACAGTTGTGAGTTGTATAGTTATGAGATACGAAATACAACAGGCTAAGATATCTTTGACTGTGATGTACTGAAGTCTAACAAAGCGACAGGAATTGACATTCAAAATAAATTAAAGGTACAAGGATATAGAAATGCCCAAGGTCACCATGAAGGAAAAAACAAATTCATAATCTGTTTCTTATTCAACACAGAAAATATGTATTTAGATTAAACAGGATGTTTTTACACCATATACAGAATAAAATAATGGTTGAAAGTCTAAGAGCAAGCACCGCTAGATGTGTAACAACAACAGACAAGTCAATACTAGTAATATTAACTGAACATTATGTGAAATGAGAGATGTAGTATATATCCGCAAATAATGACCACTGACAGGAGCCATGTGAGCTTGAGTCATTTTTCATTGTGCAGCATGCGCTGAATAAGATTTAATGCATTCACTGAATGGAAGAGTTGAAAATACTCTTGAAAGGGTCACTCGAGTGGAGATCATCACAGGAACAGAATGGATCAAAAATCTAGCTGGCGATGGCAAGCGACATTACCGCATTTAGAAGCCACAGTAGAGCAGTGGCTAGGATACTTGTTTTAGGACCTGTTGGTGATGTGTTCAAGCCTTCATTGAGGTGGGAGTTAAGAAAAAATTGGCCCTGGGCACACAGGTCAACTCAGTCAAAAATGGATGCCAGAAAATGTTGTGGGTAGTAAAGTCAGCCGGCATGACACTAACCGTGCCACCCTTCATGTGACAACAGGTTAATAAACATATGTGGATATCACCATGTACTTAATACACCTCAAGGTGTGGAATTGGGTCCTTTAACTGTTTCTTAAAATATTTTAGATTTCCATGTACAAGAAACATATCTGTTGCTACATGAATGAGAATAATTAAAGTAAGTTGGCATGCCAGAGAACTAATAATAACTTACTTAATCATTCTATAAAATTCATCCTTTGTCAGATGTCCAGTTTTATGAATGTCATAAATATTGAATAGCAGACGCCCCTTTTCCTCTGCTGTGCCTACATTTGAATTAGACAACAAATAAGTTATTAGAACGTAATATACTTAAAACGGTTTCAGATGTTACAGCATTTTAATCCATATAAATAAATAATTTATGCATTCTTTTCCTATATTTATCATATTATCTAAATTATATACTTTTAAAACTAACCTTTGAGAAATATACCAAAGAGGTCAAGGAATTCTTTAAAGGAAATGTATTGATGTCTGTCCTTGTTAGCCAACATAAACATGTTCTTTACAAATAGGGAAGATGGCTGCATTCCCATGGCATCTGCAAACTCTGTGATTGTCAGCTTGATATTTCTCACATCATCAATGGCTTGTATTCCTAAGCCTTCAAGGTCAGGCTGGTCTCTGCCTTCAAATATCTGTACAGAAAAAAAAAACATAAAATATATATATATACTTATAGATAAACTATTATTTACAAAGGAAGGAAATGCATAATTAGTGCTTTTTAACTTATCCTTTCCCTAGCAATGCATGATGTGTGATTGACTCTTCCCTGTGAATCCCAACCATGACGTAATCTGTTTACATACTTTTTACTTTTGGCTTTAAGAATACCAAAAAAAAAACTCTGGCCTCCTCTTCCCATGTGTATTCTACCTTGTGCCCGAAGAGCATGAGTTCAAATTTGAACTCCATTATCCAGTTCATGAGCACAATGTTCTTGAAGACTCCTGACTGGGGCTGCAGAATTTGTGCAATGCTTTGGTAGGCTGCCTTGCAGAAGAGACCAATCACGGCGTAAAACCCAGTGCAAAAACAATCATTTCTCTTCCTTTAGACATTGTGCTACACTAGTGGGCCAACACATAGTTTATAAACAGGCTGACATACACACAATCATTGAAGCATCACTTTTGTTTAGATTTTCTATAAGAGTTCACTTTTACTTGGTTAGTGTCATGATGCTCTCTCGCGACTGGTGTACATTTTAAATTAAAATGACTCATGTTAGTATCATATTTCTTTTTGTACGTTAGCTTTAGATGTTTACATTTTTTGAACTACATAGAGGAATTGTGACTGATATCATCAATACATCATTCTCAAAGTAGTAGTTAATCATCTCTTAGGTTGTTGTTTTGTTTTCAGGAAAAATTCTTTGCCTTAGGCTATCACTGACACCTACATCTCTCTCTCTGTCTCTGTCTCTCTGTCTCTCTCTCTCTGTCTGTCTCTCTCAATACATTATTTCTCTCTGATGCTGTATTTTCTGGCTATTTTCATTGTCAAACAGAGATAACAATATGAATAATAATTACAACAACTTCAAAACAAACAGAATGATTTAAAAACAGCAAACCTGGATGCAAACAGCTCTAAAGAATTTGTCCAGCAGATTTTGCCTCTGATCCTTGTCCATACATCTACTATACAAATGTGATTCAGACATTCGTTCTGTCTCAAAATTTAGACCAACTGCGGAAAGATACCTCTCGAGAGATTGTATGAACAACTGGCGAGCTCCTTGGTCAACAAAGTCAAGAATCTGATGATAAAAACAAATATAGCCAAGTATTTCAAGAGAGAATATGATATTAAAACACATATGTAACAAAGTATTTAAAAATAGAATCTGGTGATAAAAACATATGTAGCAAAAACATTCAGCTGATATTAGAAAAAAAAATATAGCAAAAACACACTACAATCAGTTGATATTAGAAAACAAAAAACACGCACCAAGAAAACAAAAACAAAAAGATAATACAAACATCTAACTTCAAAAGTAACATTGGAAAAAATAGAGAAAGACAAGATAAATAATATGAACATATGAGCACCATGTTAGTAATCGGTAATTGCTTATTTCAGGAAGTATTTTTTTTTTTTCAAATAAGGAAAAATGACTGCCACAGGGCCGTCTTGATAGACGATAATTTTTAAAATGGAGTTATACCTCTCCATAGCACAAAGCCTGGGCTGATTTTAGAGACCAAGTATTGCGCATAGAGCATGATCCCTTGCTCAGCCTGCCTAGTTTACTCCAGATGAAAGGTAAACCAATAAACCAATAAGCCTGGAACAAGACAAGCTGCAGAAGCTGCCGGATCAGTAAAACAATGCTCTAACTGTCTGCCTATTGAAGCTTCCATCCCACACCAGTTTCTGACCAAGGCTTAGAGCCTGGTCTGTCCTGTCATGACATTTAGTTTTTAGATTGCATTTCCTAACACTAGGGTAAGGCTTGTACCCTCCCAATTGCGCTCCTCCAGAGGGAAAATAGGATAATACATAATATAGGATGCTAGCTTTATTCTGGTGCATTTAGTTCTTGATTACTTCACTGAGATGGTTCATTATTATGTGTTTACAAAGAAAGAGACAGTGCTGTGGCCTAGGGGCAGCGAACACAGTTGTCAATTCCCCAACATATCAAGTTGAGTGTGCAAAATCAACTTTGGATGATTTTGAGGCAGACTGCTTTGTGTTGATTTTGCTGGTTTGAGGATTAATCGTTTGGAAAGCAATGGTAAGCTTTTATTTATTTATTTTTTTTTTTGCACATCCTATTTACAGGACATCGCTGTCAACACCAGCATTTTACTGCTGTTGTTGATGTCTTGGCAAGTATTACGTTCAGTAGTTTGCCATTGCTGTCTGAACTACCAGCTCCCGTACCAACACGTTAAATCTCCAGCGTGACACGGTCTGCTGCCAAATCGGTCTCTGCCGCGCTTTGAACGCGTGGTAAGCGGCGCACGAAATGTGTTCGCAAGCCTTTAGACCACGGAGACAATGGTAAGCTAATTAACATAAAAACTGCCTTGTAGATTATGAACATAAACAAATTGCTGGGGTTGATTGCAAAATCCTATCAAAGACAGGCAACTAACTGATTGATTGATTGAATTTAAACAGAGAAAAATCCAATGTCTAATCTTCAAAATCTAATCTTCTTAACAATAAGGAAAAACAACTCACAGAATCAATGCCTTTAATAATCAGGAAAAACTACTTACCAAATCAATGTCTTCGGGTACTTTAATTGCAAGAAGTGACAAGTCTTTGTCTGAGGACATGTGAATGTTGATAGGAGGTGCATTCTCTACTTCTCCTTTGATATTGATATAGCGCAGGATCTTTCCTCCGCCATCACATATGATTATCATTCCCTCATCAGCTTTAAATTCACCCTTAATATCTCGGAACCCTGACTTTTTCCCAAGGAATTCTCTTGCTGTGGAAATGAAATACATATGTGAATTTCTTTGTATTTCACTTTGTGTATGTCTTTTCTAAGTTTTGATTTTAATTTTCTGAGTGTTAATGCTGTTGGAGGTATAATTCACTTTGAAACATACTTTAATAAACTAATAATAGTTATATTCTTCAAGTTTCTGTCTAGATAATAACAAATGTTCCGAATCAGGTGATGTACATTCTGCTCTAAACTGTAATCCAATATAGGTTTATTTTACATCTTCACTTTCTAGATGCTAACGAACACCCTACGCATAAAGAGCTGTGGACAGGTAGTTGATTGGGCCAACACACCAGTTCTGATTTAATGTCATTTAGGGATGGAGTTATCTGTGACTGCATGAGCTCAAGGGTAAACACAGCTTCAAAAACTGTGTAGCAGAGATTGTTTTTCTGATTAAGAAAATGAAGTCCCTACAGCAATGTCTACCATGAGATATCCTTTACCGTATGCAGAAGCTTGCATAAGATTGTGTACTTAACTTTAAAGCTACTGCTTTTACTCAGGATTAAAAGTAACAGTAGTGTTATGGTAAGTACTGATGCCGGGTTGTGAAATGCTAGGTCTTTACATATTCTCGGCCCTGGCATAATGAGGTGGGTTGACCTGTTCCCTTCCTCAATACCTTTCTTTCATAGGCAATTCTCACAATATTTTGAAAAATATCAGTTACTCATCTCAGGATTATCTATTGCTCACTGCTAAGCCCAAGACTGGTAATGTTCTCTCTTTGAGTTTTTGGTATTTCAGTGTAAACAGACTCCAACTCAATGTCTGTAAAGAGCAGAACTACTTAAAAGTGTTTACAAGACAAGAAGTATTTGTAGCAGTCCAGTTTGGACTGACCTAAATCATACATTTAATAAAAACTTGCTAAAAACAGTTCCAAAATTACAAGTGCACATTAAAACTCACACAAATCGAATGACATTGAAAGAAACAATTGTGTTTTCATACCCATAAACTTGTTTTGATTTCGTTTGGAGACAAATGTTGACTTTCGCTTTTGCACCTCTTGTATGACAGTCTTACGCTTTTTCACCAAGCAAAACAAAACAAGATATGATGCTGGAGAAAAAGAAGTTTGCATGTATATTATTACATTCTGTTTGTACATAGACCATCCATCATGTGCCATGCCGATAAGCGTGGGCGGTCATGTTTTGCCATCTTACTCGATCACCAGAGTCGTGGATCAGCTCTGTGTTTCTGTCTCGACCATGCCACATGGTCAAGCCATCCAGGTATTTACTTCTGGGTCTTCCCCTTAGTTATTTCCCTTCGATCTTGCCAGTTGTCACCAAGTTCTCCAATTCATTTCTTCTCATAACATGCCCAAAATAGTTAGACTGTCTACGTCTAATGTCTCTAATCAGTTTACGATCTTCGTTTGGTTCTTGTAGGACTTGTTCATAGACATGTAGGGCTAAAACAGTGAGTGTGTTAGTTACAATATGCTCATGTGATCTGAGTGGCAGACTACTGAAAAAAACATAATGTTAATTAAAATATTAATAATTTACTTTTTATAAATGAAAACATCTACAAAGAAGAATTAAAGAGAACTGAAGACACCATCGGCAAGTTTGTACATACCAAAAACAAAGAGAAGGATTATGCTTCTTACGTAAATAAATATATTATTTAGCACAAGTTTTAGAAACAACAATATAAACATATATATATATAAATATATAAATATATATAAATATACGCATGTGTTTGTGTTCAGTAGCGTTGCTCTCAAGTATAGCCCATACACGTGCTACTACTTCTACTACAATGGACTGATGCTTGTCTTTGGATTAGCTTTCCCTATTACCAGTTTCCCTCGCCATCAAGTGAGCCAACACCAACTTTTGATGGACTTATAATTTACATCCCCAAGTCAAGAACAAGAAGCCATATACTGAATTTTAATTCAACTGTCCAGTGTATGGGCTCAACCCGCTACCTCGGCATCAGAACATTGGAAGTTTAAGAGCCAGCGCTCTTATTCATTCGACTGTGCTGATCTCCATCAACATATATGATTTGTCTCATATTATATTAGAGCTTAGTGTATAGTGCCTGGTCTCGGCTCACTTCCCAGAAGGTGGTTTGCTTTCCCCAAATTCCAGATGGGTCTAAGGTGGACCAATTATAATAAAATAGTAACCAGAGATTTCTATACGTATGAAAGGCAATATGCAACATAACTTATCTTACCACTTCATAATACCATCACTTTGTACATGTGAGATCTTATCATATGACATCCATGTGGCATTATCTACAACTGGATTATTTTAATATTTTAATAAATTTACATAAAATAAAGCTATTTAACTTAATATAGTTGTCTCCTTACATATTTTAATGCTATACTTACCATCACATCTGTACTGAGTTTTCTTGATTATATTATAAAGAAGTTCTTTCTGCACAATTTTTACATGCTTTGAGAAATATTGGGCAGATGGTGCTTGCCCAATATTATATTAGAATTACCAAGGGGAGATACTGTCGATATGATGCCTCTAATTTCCAAGAAATTTCCTGGTACCAATTTTAGACTGTATGACGGGTTGGTCCAACTCTCACATCGTTTTTATTAGATTGGGATAGCACTCAGAACACCCCACTTATATATTTATGTATTATTTTGTATTGTTATCTATATATCCAGATTTTAGCTAAGATCATCTTTGTTTAGTGTATTTATATACATAAAACTATAGAGAGAGCTAAAATACGATTTCTTCTAATAGTTAGAAGAAGATGTAGTGTAGAGTTTGTGTACAAGCCAAGAAATCAAGTCAGGCTGAATTTTATATTCAGTTTGGCTGTGAATTTAATTTGGCCACAGGAAGGGAACTCTCCTTGAAGAGAAGTTAACTTCCGGTAGAACCCTTACATCTGCCATTTTGACATTAGGCTGAAATGTGACAGGAGCTAACTATCACGTCAACTGGCTAAAATAGAACACATATCTCTGTCTTAGTCCTTTTTCTGGCTCTTGTTAAGCCGTAAAATTTCTAATCAACATAGAAAAGCCAGTGATAGTCTCCGCACCTGATAGGCCCAGTCAATATCAAGTTGCAGGAGCCTACACCCTGATCAACAGTAGCCGTAGTCACGACCAGTGATTGAGCTACGCACCATTCACATTGATGCAGCAGAGAGTGGAGTCCATACCACTATCCAAACAGCACCTTCAACTTACCACCCAGGAGGCCAAGGATAATCAGATAAGTGGCTAACAATCCATTTGCCACTGCACAGCATTCACAATTTATGTCCACTATTGGCCGAGTATACTAGTCAATGATTAAGCATCTACACCAAATGCACTTTACCATAGAATATAACATCCTTGTAGACTTATCAGAGATCTGCGTATCTCTTATGTGTCAGTGAGTTCCCCGTGGGTCTCACGTAGTGTTATTAGCATTAAAATATTTTCTGTGTACTTGTAAACATAACACCCAGACTTTGTCATTATCAAGTAAAAGTAGATTAATAGCATCATCAGATTGTGTGACGAGTGAAAGGACTATATCTATACGTATAAATCTGTCTTATCTCCTATTGTGTGAGAATGAATTAGACGGTGGGGGGCTAATTTTTCATCCAGGCATGTTAGTAGGAATAATTTGACATACTGTCTTCACTGGTTAGTACAGTGGGTCGTCATAACATTCCGCCTGGCACTGTTTAGAAGTAGTGATCCATTCTGGGACGTTGAAAATCATCCTTCTAGAATTGCGAGCCATTTGATCGCTTCTTCAGCAGTGGTTAGATTCTCTATTCGTAGAAGTCTATTTAGTATCTACTTTGATCCATTTTCCATCCTAGTAGTATACGCTACGCTACAGACTGAATCAACCTGGTAAATTTTAAACATCCACCACACAGAAAATTCAAACTCATGACCACTGGGCTGACATGCAAGTGCTCTAGCCACCGTGCACCCACAGCTTCTTTATAATATATTACTATTACATTTTAGACATGTAACAACAATTTACTTACTATTAATTAATCTTTCATTGACAATCTTCAGCCATAATATTTGATTGTTTGGTATCAATATTCCGATGAACTATCTAGTCTCATTTTATAGTAAGCAAAACCTATTAACTAGAATGCTTGATAAAACTTGATCATTTTACTTAACTAACTTCACACACATGAGTTACCTATGTGAAAGAGTGAAATAAAATAAACTACAATGTTAAATCGGTACTACTACACGGAGAGGAAACATAGAGAATGACTAAAAGAATTACTAATAAATTACAAACACTCATTAATTGACGCCTACCCAGAATGGTGGAACTGAAATGGACTGACAGAATCGCCAGTATATAGTTCATGGAAAGAATTCCAGTGAGTCTAGAAGTGAGGAAAAGACACTGGTGCTAGATAAGACACAGACTGAGAAAACCTGAGTATAGTATAACAAGAAAACTGTTTGAACAAGTGAAATAGTGTGCGACTGAAAAGACATGGAGAAAAGAGGTAAAGACAGAGATCATTATTATGGGGAGAACATAGACGGAGCTACAGGAGACAGCAAAAGTTATCTTGATATGAGTTGGTTGAGGGCCTATGCCTCAGTAGGAGATAAATGTACAAGAAGAAGAAGTTAAATTAGAAAATATACATTGTATATTACTAAATACTGTTATAATTAAAGATCTGTAAATGTTTCCCACATTATAAAATCTGCAACTAATTCATACCTGGAACTACCAAGGCCAAAGCTAGAAATGATAATGCAAATGACAATTTGCTGCCTTCTATGTAGTCATGTGTAGCTAAATTACTACACACATCAATGTCTGTGCTAGCATCATTGTCCAAATCAGGTGGTGTCAAACATTTGCAATTATTTGTGTCTGCATGAGAATAAACAAATGCATGGTGTCACATTTTAAAATACTGAGCAACATTAACAGTAAAATGTTTAAATTAATTAGAGTTAAAGTAAATCTAATATGCATGACAATACAGTTGATGTTTATAGGTAGTTTAATCTTGGCCGAGGCACTTCAACTGTCATTTTTAATCTCATGAATGTTACACCAAAATATCATGGATGAAAGCACCAAAAGAGTCAAGCAAAAAAGTAAAGACCCATTTTCATGCCATGAGGCATGTTTGGCATATGGTGCCAGCCTAATTTTTTAGACCAATCAGCACTCGATGGGTGATGGGGTCAATACCATGCCAGGTGCCTATTCTCCCAGGAAAGTTTACCTTGATTTTATCTCGGAACCCAGGTCAGTGGAAAAGAAATTCCATCTTGAAGGGGATTTAAACACACCATCACTGGGCCAACAAGCAAGCGTGCTAGCCACTGTGCTGCCATGGCTCACACAAGAGTCCAGACTTTTTTATTTTAACATATATGTTGTATAAGATGAATGTTGTGGTTTAAAAACTCTGTATTATATTTAAATATATATAGAATATTTCTAATTGTAAATATTCAGAACTGATTAATACTGCATGCTCAATAATAACAAATAATACCAAACATCCACTATTTAGTTAGATTGTGAATCCTCTGGAAGATTATGAGTTTTAACTCTTAAATCTGATACTCTGATATTTAGTCGCGTAAGCCCTTGAAAGGGACTGCGTTGCATAGACCTTCTTCCAAGCCCAGAAACTATAAGGATCTACTTGACTATCACTGGAACTTAAAATCTGAGGTAAGGCCCGTCAGACTGTAACCAGGTCAAGATTCAACACAATGTGTACAGACTGGTTGGGATTAGCCCAAGACTGGTCATGTTCTCTCTTTGGGTTTTTAGTATTTCTTTGTAAATAGAATTTTTTTCTTTATCCCGCATATCCTATTTATAGGACATCGCTGTCAACACCATCATTTTACCGCTCAGTAGTTTGCCACTGCTTTCTGAGCGACCTGCTCACATACCCCCGTAAGTAACCAATGCGACGCGATCCGCTACCGAATCTCGTGCAGCTGCGTTACCCTACAGGATTACAGAGAAAGTTGTTAACTCCTTCGCCAGGGAGACAGGCCATAAACAGACTGCAACTCAATAATATCTGTAAAGAGCGGCACTATTAAAAGTGTTTACAAGACAAGAAGTATTTGTACCAGTCCAGTTTGGACTAGCCTAAATCATACATTAAATAAAAACTTGCTTGCTAAAGAACAGTTTCCAAAACTGCAAGTGCACATTTAGAATGAATAAATCACAGGTTAACTAAAAATGTAATAGATCTTAGAAAACAACTAAGAAACAAATGTTACTGATGTTATTTTTTTCAAATTAATATTCAAGAAGATAGGTTTGTCAGAAGTAGAAATTGTGAACATCTGTATTGTAGATAACAAATTGTAGATAACATCACAACTACAAAATCAACACATGTGGGATGAGATGCTTGAGGACAGCTGCCAACTTAACTATCTGAGACAGAATAAGACATGATGTTATCAGACAGACAGAGGGATCAACATCTTATACCATATGTATTGAAAGATAAATGGTTTGTCCAACTCATTAGAATGCAACACCATCAACTACCAGCATTGGCCTTACATCAAAGAAGATATGCTACGATAGCAAAAGGACACCTGAGAAGAAAATGAATTAACAACATCAAAGATATTGTACAATCACTTAGAATAACACTATCATGTGCCACCCATGGAGCAATGGAGCATCAACTATTCCACCCCAAGACGCTTGATGATAAAAGTGGAAAATGATGATGATGATGATGATGATTAACATTGCAGCAATGTTGTGCTAACATGTAAAACCTAAGAAGGGTGATTTGGTGATTTACTCAGCAACAGAATGTAGTATTTCAGCACTGACCTCGGCATAGGAACACATTATCTGGAATTTCATTTTCAGATAAACGTGTTGTTGCTAGCAATATTTTCTTGAATGTCACAGATTCAATGTCCTTAATTTCATTAGCAGTGAACAGCCTGTAATAAAGTGCAAAAAAACTCATAAATAAATAAAAGTTGTTTGCGAACTAGGGAATTCATGTTATATAGAGACGCACTGACATATAAGGTCTAATTATTATATATCGCCTTAACACTGAGAGATAACACATTTATGTAAAATTTCTTTATTTTACACTTATTATATGTATTTTAACAATAAAAATAATAAGATTTAGTAACTACAATATACTAATATGAAAGGTAGAGAAACTATGATATTTTCTAGAGCAGTGGTTCTCAACCGGTGGGGAATTCCTCCCCAGGGGGGAATTTTGGGGTTTCCAGGGGAGGAATTAAGATTATTTCAAGATCGCATTAATATAAGAACCAGTTACTTGATAGTGTTTTTCCCTCTAAATTTTACGGTTCTGTACTTCCCGTCCTAATGAAATTCATTTTATAACGTAATTAGACCCACAAATCACGTTTTATGTAGATGTCTAGACTTGTTCTAGTATGTGTTATTAAATTTAGCTTCCATTTTTATGTATACTGTGTAAAAAGGAGGGATTTATAGGGAGGGAATTTGAAAGGGGGGGGGGGGGGGAATGACGGTCTGAACATATGGTAAAGGGGGGGGGGGGCATGGACCAAAAAAGGTGAGAACCACTGTTCTAGAGCTTATCATGAAGGGAAGCTATTAGAGATATTATCATATTTATTACTGTTAAACTTTGATATATACGAATTAATTGCCTGATTTGATTAACTCTATTAAATTTAACAGATAGCCATAGCTCACATTTCACTTGTGCACCATCATTTACATGATTTTAGCGGCTGACACCTGTAAAGTCATCACATATACTAGAGCTGATGTGACTCTATTGCCTAAGCCACGCCGGTGTATGTGGAAATGAGAGTGCTGGTTGGTTGGCTTCCAGGGCACGAGTGGATGACTACATGCTGGTGCAACTGATGGATTCAGGAATTTAATTTAGCACTAGCACGAAAGATTATAGTAGATTAAAGAACAGATCTAAGCATAACTAACTGGCAACTGGAACTATAAATATCTATATTCTTCAACATCTTCTCAGGGAGATATAGTACATAGGGGTATGTCCTGAGTGCTAATACAGTTTTGGATATCAAATTTTGACAAATTAATGTGCTAGACAAATGTGTTACAAGCTACATAAATAACATTTAACATCAACCTTTTATAAACAAGGTATGACCTAAATACAGTGCAATATGCTGTTGCACAAACACAATCAAATAATCTTACTATTTTCGTGTATTGAATTTACCATAAAATTAGAATACAACACAATCTACAAATTCAAATAACATAAAAGCTGAAAATAATATTTTGCATGAAATATAAAACATAAAAATATAGATACTGCCCACATAAATCACACATGACATCAACCTTATATAAACAAAATAATACCTAAATACAGTACAATATGCTGTTGCACAAACACAACGAATAATCTTACCCAGATCTCTGATACCAAAATCTGTCACCATCCCTCAAGATGGTGAATTGATCTATCAAAATCTTTCTGAATATCTCAGATAAGCCAGCCATCTGGCCACTTTGATCCAGTAAACCTCCAGTAAGAATGTCCACATTGTCTGGTTTTGTGCCACCATATAGTCTATGTAATGTCTGTGAATATAGGTTTAAAATATGGTATGCTAAAACTTGGCACTTGAAAACAAATTCAGAATATAACTTACTGAGGAAACTTAAAGAAAGATAATCAATGTTTCTGCACAAAAACTAGTAACTATTTTTTTCTTCTTGTATGCCATAACCTCAGAATATTTATTTATAAGCTGTATCTTCAATTTCTCTCTAACACAAAATAAATACAGTTCTCATTTCTATCTCACCTGCACTGCTATCATATGTAAAAATTTATTAAACTACATCACAATAATCAGAAATAAAATGTAGAGTTTTCTTCTTTGATCTAAAAGCTTTATCCCTACTATTACATTAGTGTTCGTATTCATTTCCGTTAAGTGTGAACATGAAACACAAACACACACACACATATATATATACATACATAAAGTATCCATTTACAAGCCACAAGGCATACTGGCCATATTGTGCTAGTCTCATATTTATGTAGACCAATCTCATTGGATGTTGCTGTCACTATCATGCCAGCTTCCTGAATTTCCCAAAACATTTTCTGGTATCCATTTTAGCCTGCATTAACCTGGGAGTCCAGGTCAATTGTTACATATCTGCCACACATACATATTCTGTGTTCCATTTCATACACATGTCTTTATTATTTTCTCTTCCTTGATTTGATTTATCCATGTACATTTGAACATCCTGTAACTGGGCTGGAGTTTACCATGTCTACTTTCAATGGCTGAAGATTACAGCCCCAGAGGTGGAAATATTTGTTATTTTTCTTCCCAACCCATACTGAACTTAGTTCAAGCCAACCTATCCAAACTGGTACCGGAGATTTATGGAAAGGAAAATTACCGGGGAAAAGTAACTGGCCACCCCAGACTGAGTATGTGTGAGAGTAAAAGTAGTCCCATTGCAGATGTTGCCACTGGGGTTTGTTGTGTTAGACCTTCACATATTCTAGACAATGGCATGCACACTAAGCATTATGTTACCATGGCTCTTTATGTGAAGATATAATACTGAAGACTTCTACAGCAGTATCTGGCATGGGAGTACATTTACAATTTTACACCAGTTCATTTATCATAGCAGCGTTCACCATAGTGACGTAGTCAAACCATCTTTTGGCACTTTGAAAGAACAGGTTCATTTTCAGACTTCTTCATTTGGTTCAGAGACCTTTGGGAGTCTTCACTGGAGCTATGGAGATCATGCTCTGTGTGGTGCTTTCGGCAGACCAAGCTATATGGGATATAACCTGTTGCAATGAAATACTTGCCTTTAACCCTCCCCCTGAAATGAGTACCAGGAAATGTCTTGAAAGTAAAGGCAGCCATATGATATTGACCACATCACCCACCAAGTGCTGATTGGTGTATAAAAATATAGGTCCAATAACATATACCCCTTGTTGCCGGTCTGTTGGTCATGGGTACATATCCACATTGGAGCAAATGTTTACAACTGACTTGGGCTCCCAGGTTGCCCCAGCATATAATGTGTACCAGGGAATATAAAGACGACCTGCGTGATACTGATACTGATCACATCACCCACCTAGTGATGACTGGTCTAAAAGAATATAACTCTAGCACCACATGCCTAATGCATCTTGAGGCGTGGGAAAAGGTCCTTTATTTTTTCATCTACTTTTACCATATACCAGTATGCCTCAAGGCAGGTAAAAGGGTTTTACAATTTTCCCTTTATATCTCAATACGTCTCTGGGAATGTGAAAGGTCTTTTGCAACTTTTGCTTTAAAATTTCCATGATATTGCAGATGTGAAAGAATAGTATACACCTAAGTAAATAATTTGAGATTATATGAAAATAAACACAAACTATTAATAATAATATTATATTAAGTATATTTCTGGTGCCGGTCTCTCTGGTCTATGGGTTACACGACTTTCTCCGTAATCCTGTATACTCTCGTGAGTAACGTGACGTTGCGCGAGAATCGGTAGCGGTTCTCTCCGCGTCTGTAACTTACGGGGTATGTGAGCAGGTCGCTCAGAAAGCAATGGCAAACTACTCAGCGTAATCTTGCCAAGAAATCATCAATCAGCTGAAAGATGCTGATGTTGACAGCGATGTCCTGTAAAGGATATGCGGACCAAAAAATATTTCTGGTACGTGTAAGCTGAATTATGTATTACTTCAAACTGTATAAGACATACAATAGTCAGCTTCTTTACGTTTTCTATCTCAAATAAAGGCCACCTTAATGTAACAGCTAAGGGCTTATAAAGTATTGCAGTAATGCCCTTCTGTGTTAGGAGAACAGAAGCCCATGGGATAGTCACAATGAAGGGTAAAAAAAGCAATGCAATAGTCTAGGATAGAAGAGTTAAATTTAATAATTAGAACCCAATGCATACATCTAAACGTGGCTAGCGTAGTAGAAGACAGTAATAAGAGTTTATATAAATAACATTATTTGCATACACACATTAAGCTCTTGGCCAGAAGTTGTCTGCCAGTTCTTGAATTTTATATTTTAACGATGGGTGTGTGAAAAAATGTAATTCTTTTGTAAACATACTAAGAGTTAACTCCCTGCCTTTCAGCTTCATTATAATATGTATTTACATTAAAGGAACATGAAAACAAAGCAATCAGAGTGTACAGTGCCAGCAAATGGGATAACACTGAAACTAGTAGATTGATTCAAATATCTAGTGTCAACGATAGTAACAGATGGAAATAAGAACACTGATAACACGCAGAATAATCACAGCTAAGGCAACATTCCATTAATGAAGAACATTATATGAAACTTCATCCTGGTCCATGGAAGTTAGAAAATGAGTTTTTTTTGGATTGTAAGATTTCCATAGACGGTTAAGAAGACCAATATCCAATATCCAAGTATTTCGACAGACCAAATCACAAAGACATCTGATTACTCACATCAAGGCAATGTCCGGTATGACATAACATTGATGTTGGACAACAGGATGTCTTCATCCGACATACAGGACTTAACTCTGGAGTTCACAACCAGCGAACGCAAGCAAGCTAGCAAGGCAATTAGGATTGCTTATTGATATTACGAGATGGCAGGGCCGGGAGAAGGTTGTGACTACTGAGATGAATAAGGCGTTAGAGACAGATATCAACGGAGGGAGAAAATGTTGGATGGTTTTACCGAGTGGCACGGAAGACGATCAGTGGTCGAACTTATCAAGAACGCTGAGGTCAGATGTTTGTGGGGGGCGGGGGATATAATAATCGCCTGCACCACTCAGCAAGGCACATTGTGATGATACATTATGAATTGTACGTACCCCGTTTAGTCCCCCTAAACTGGTCCAGTTAGACAGAGTGGCCAGGCCATATGAACGGCGAATAGTGTTCAAGCCTGACAAACCATGATCCCGATACCGCTGGATCTGAGCAGCAACGTGATCAGTTCGAGAATACTCGAATGGGCCATAAAAGAATTCTGAAATGGAATATAAAAACAATTTTCTTCATATCATTTTATTTAACATGGTTGCATTGGTAATATCAAAGCGCGCAAGCGAGTGAAGATGAAGCGATTGTTGAAAGAATAATTTAGCAAACTAGGCCTATTCATTGGCGCACATATAACTTGTCATGTCGTATTTTGTCCAAAGACTGGCAAGCTATTCTCTGAACATATCATCATCATCATCATCATCATCATCATCATCATCATCATCAGCAGCAGCAGCAGCAGCAGCGAGTTAATCTCTGTATTAAATGTTGGCTTTAATAAGTTTCCAAAAACTCTTTGTCCCGTGTCTTCACAGAGCATCCATGTCAGCTTCTTCCAGACCATCTCTTGATGCTCTTCTTCTTTCAGTTCGCTGTTGTTCTAGCAATGTCTACACAAGAAGTACGGTTTCTTCTGGATGCATGCTTCTGGACGCATGCTCGGTGGGACAGTAAAATAGATGTGTGTGAATGTTTATCTCTGTGGCCAATATTCAGTAGGCAAGTAGCCAATGTTTATGTTTATCTCTGTGGCCAATATTCAGTCAGCAAGTAGCAAATGTTCTGACTGCAAGTGGCAAAGCATATGGCAATCTTGAACGTGCACAGTGGTGGCCGGACCAGTTTCAGTTTGTGTAAGTTACTGTTCAGTCTGTTTCCTGTTCGGATACAATACATGATCATGATTTACTAGATCAAGGATGTAATAGTTGCCACTTTGTTGGCTGAGCTTTCTAATAGAAATAAAAAGGGTATTCTTTTCATGGTAGGTGACTTATTGTTCTGTTTGGTCTTATGCTCTTTAGCTAACATTTCGGCTCTTTCATTTCTAGATATGTCACAAGGAGATTCATCTATTGTAGTACTAGCCATTTCTTGGTGTTTACTTAGGGTTCTTTTTAGTTTTGGCAGTTTTGAAAGCTAGCAGAACTGGCAATACGTCAGTAAGAAATTGAACCCGCTGGCATTGATTTATCATTTCTGCAGCAACGCTAAAGGCCTGCGTGTACTTCAACCGTGTAGTTTGAGCAGAATATTTCAGCTGGCAAACAGGTGGCCTCATTTATTTTATTTGTATACTATAGGTCATAACTTCCTTGGCTTCAACTCTTCACAACTCTAGCTGCAGATCAACTAGTTTGTTTTATTTTATCTGGATTCACATTTCTCAAATTAAATCGCCTCAGTTATTTCACACGGTGCTGTTCTATTTTAGAGGGTATGTTGTTATTCCATGAACAGGGGGTGTTATGGTAGTTTGGA
Source organism: Cepaea nemoralis (assembly GCA_014155875.1). Classification (NCBI taxonomy): domain Eukaryota; kingdom Metazoa; phylum Mollusca; class Gastropoda; order Stylommatophora; family Helicidae; genus Cepaea; species Cepaea nemoralis. The sequence goes on from JACEFZ010004582.1 coordinate 389,828, forward strand.
TGTTGAAAATGTATCGATTTTCCTATCGAATTGTAAGATTACCTCGTAAAGCATGTTACGATTTACCCATGGTTAATGTGCCTCTCGTTTTGAAAGTGTTGATTTTGGGTGATTTTTTTGGGGTTTGGTATGTTGTAATTACTTTTCAGGAAACGATGACTAGAATACAGTTAATAAGTTAAATAAAAACATAAATACTGGATATTTTAACACGTAGAAGATAGTTTTACTTCTTGTCACCATAGTGTTAAAACGCAGAAAATCGCCTGTATTCTCTGTTAAGAGGTTCCACAAAGTTACTCGCATGTATTCAATAACCCTCACCTGTAAAATCTGAGACAAATCTACCATCTTCCCTCTTTCCAAGTGTGTAGAGCATTCCCCTGAGAATCATCTCCAAATCGTCTTTCACAGCAGTCTGTTGATAATAACATGATTAACTGATCCTGACTGAATGATTCTGTCACTGTACATTAAAGCACAAGAATATGAAAGATGGTGTTAGCGCAATTCGAAACGAACAACTATGCATGAATAATAAAAGAATGCAGATCATCTTTCTGTACTTGCAGTCAAGATTACAGTCCTGGTAATCATTTATACTCTTTTTTTTCCTCAATAAGAAAAGATATTGCTAAGGACCACAGAAGAAGAATACAATCACAAAACCTATGTATGTGAAACAGGATGGCTACTTCTTCTTCTTCTTCTTCTTCTTCTTCTTCTTCTAATAGTCGATGTGTGGTGTTGGTGATCATTTATGCCTTCTGTCTCGTCCTCAATCAATCATTTTCGATAAGGATATGCCTCTAAATAATGTCAAACCGTCAAAAGTTTTCTCTCTTAGCCCCCCCCCCCCCGCCCCCCCTCCCATGCTTCTCCTCCCCTTCAACTTTCTCCATACTCCAGCCTTTGCCCTTTCATGACACACAAAAGAATGTGTAGTTTTCTTCCGAAGGGAGCAACCTCTTTGTCAGTTAACCTCGTGCAAAATATCTTCATTACTCTTCTTATCCGTCCATAGTATTCTCATCATTCTTCAATAAGACACCACCTCTGCATCTTAAACATCCCTACCCCGCCACTAGTTAACTTCATTCATGTAACCAAATGTAAACATTGCGCTAAATCTATTCAACAATTGTGCTTTCTTTTAGTAAATTCAAAACGATTAAACTGGCGCCTCGTATTGCTTGTGTTAGAAGTAATCTCGCATGCAGACGGCCAAGAACCACTTCTGGAAGCAGCGAAATGTCGAAAGCTTTCCTAGTTTGGACAGGTAGTTCACCAGGGAGCAGATGAAGACAATTGGAGATGAGGAAGACAGACAATTCAGGATTAATAACATTAAAGAGGCGACAAGATGTTATATGTCCACACTTGTGTGTTGCTGAAGACAGGGAGTTTTGGAAGACTGATTACCACGCTTCCATAACGACATCCCGAGACCCACGTCCAGAGTGCAACTCTCTCTGAGATTCTAGTTTGACACACCACATGTGACGAGTGCATACCTGAGGGTCCCAGAAGTTGTTGCACAGTCTCAAAGATTTCACTTGTCTTGATCTGCCCATGTTATCACGCCCAGTTGTGTTACCAAGTTTACACATGGCTCTGTAAATGATTTTAGAATGGCAGAAATTGAACATGATTTTCAATATGCAGAAAATATAGAGCGAAACAGAATTAATGGGGGGGGGGGGGGGGGGGGGGAGAAAAAGAGAGAGAGAGAGATGAGAGATGAGAGAGAGAGAGAGAGAGAGAGACAGACAGAGACAGACAGACAGACAGACAAACAGACAGACAAACCAATGGGAACAGATTCGGCATTAAATGGTGCAGAACAACTACAATTGCTACTGAATGAAACAATAGATGGAAACGGTCAAAGTGATATAATTGCCCTAATACGTTTCGTTTGATGAATGTTGCTGATCACATTTGATGGTAGATTGTGGAAACATTTCTGATCAAGATACAAAAGCTCCTGATTATTTGTCATTTATAAACAAACAAATTTTGGGCATATGATGCTAGACCACTTTAAAAAAAAAGAACAACCAACTAATCGGCACTCCTTGAGTGACGTGATCAATACCACGCCAGCCGACTCCACTTCTTAAGCCATTTCCAGGTACCCATTTTAGGCTACATCGACACTGGAGCACCCATCAAGTTTGAAAATCCACCTGGATTCTTATTGGAGCCCATGACCATCGGGCCGACAGGCAAGCATCTCTCACTTGAAATCATGCACTAGATAAACTGACAGAAACTGGTAAGAGGTAACAATAACTATACCCGAAAATTTACAGGCGGTAACGACAGATATAATGAGAATAAACACCGCAAATACTTGTCAGATTATCCAATGTATAACATCGCATTAAGATGTCCAAACAATCACTTTCTCTCCCTCCACTCCCCCCCCCCCCCCCCCCCAACCTCTCTCTCTCCCACACAATCACAGATATTTGAATAGAAAATACAAACAGTTAGGTATGTGTAGCTCCTGCGAAAAGATAAGACATACAAAACACAGACACAGTGTACATACCTTACGACGGACCCCATACAGGTGGACATAAATCACAGAGTTGTAAGGTATGTACACTGTGTCCGAGTTTTGTATGTCTCATCTTATCGCAGGAGCTACACATACCTAACTGTTTGTATTTTCTATTCTTATATCCTGCTGCAGCCGTTGCTTCTTTTATTTCACACATTTTATTGGCAACGTGGACACATTTGATGGCACAGGGGCAGCAAACAAAACAAGCGTACAAAATGGAAAACGGGGTTTCATAAAATCTATTTCTATAAAACAGAATGTATGTGTGTGGGTTGGTGGTTGGGGATGTATTGGATTCGTTCGATAACGGTCGATCCGATTGAGATGAAATTTTCTACACGTCTTCTTCTCATTCCAGTACAACCAACTGTCATAGATTTATCTATCAGCTATCAGCTATTACCTTACTAAAATTTAATTTTGTAATTACATGACTGAACATAAGAAAATATAAAACAAGGGACATAACTTTTAGTAGCATTATTATCTTAAGTTAAGTCCCCTGACTATAGATAGATAGATAGATAGATATATAGATAGATAGATAGATAGATAGATAGATACATAGATAGATAGATACATAGATAGACAGACAGACAGACAGACAGACAGATCCCCGCCAGGGCGAAGCCGGGTCAGACAGACAGACAGACAGACAGACAGTCGGGAACGGGAACTTATATGACTGCTTATATGAATTAAAATAGATGCTCCCCACCAAGGACTGGGTGAAGCCGGGCCGGGTCAGACAGACAGATAGACAGACAGACAGATCCCCTCCAGGGACTGGGCGAAGCCGGGCCGGGACACACAGACAGACAGACGGGAACGGGTACTTATATGACTAATTGTATGAATTAAATGAGATGCTCCCCATCAGGGTCTGGGCGAAGCCGGGCCGGGTCAGACAGACAGACAGACAGACAGATAGATAGTCGGGAACGGGAGCTTATATGACTACTTATATGAATTAAATGAGATGCTCCCCACCAGGGACTGGGTGAAGCCGGGCCGGGTCAGACAGACAGACATATAGACAGACAGACAGATAGTCGGGAACGGGAACGGGATCTTATATGACTACTTATATGAATTAAATTAGATGCTCCCCACCAGGAGCTGGGCGAAGCCGGGCCGGGTCAGACAGACAGACAGACAGACAAGCAGACAGACAGACAGACAGACAGACAGATAGATAGATAGATAGATAGATATATAGATAGATAGATAGATAGATAGATAGATAGATAGATAGATAGATAGATAGATAGATAGATAGATAGATAGATAGATCCCCGCCAGGGCCTGGGCGAAGCCGGGCCGGGTCATCTAGTGGATTATACATGTTAATCAAAATAAGTTAAAACCAGTACAAACACTGACATTTCAACACTAACTGCGGTATCGATCACTTGGCTGGAGAAGAAAAACAATCATTATATCGCATTACTATAACTAACAGATGCCGGAGCAGAATAGAAGGAGCAAGGTAGTGTGACTAAAAGTTCTTTTTTCCTCTGACCCTAATAAGTTCTCCAACGTCTCTAAACTTTATAATTGTTCACTCCCTATAACACGCTAAACAAACTGAACTGTCGAAATCTAATGTCTCTAATCATTTTGCGGTTTTTATCTGCTTCTGGAAGTACTGAGTCATCAGTTTTGTTTTTGAATATCCACTGTAATTTACAGCAATTCTTGTCAATATTTAAAAATTGGGTTTTTACTTATGAAATCATACCAGTTAGATACAGCTTGACAAGATGAATCCAACGGTATCTCAACGAAGAGGGTCCGTTAATTCTAAGCGGAGTTATGAATTCTTTGGTGACGTAATTTAATACTAGGAAGTGTATTAATGACCTAAGAGATAAGGGAGATTTTATCGCGAGCCATTAAATTGGAAGCTGAGAAATTCTGCCCTCTATTATTGTGGCGTGTTTATTTTTAAACGGACAACGTAGTGCCATATATCATTGCGTCCGGGGCGGCGAGGCCTACCTTGACGTATTGAGTTCTCCTTTTAGTTATTTTCAAGACTTGGGTGTTGACTGTTTAACATTTTTGTAGTGAATTGCTGTGACTTGCAGTTTCGTAGTGCACACAGTTTGTAGATCTGGATAGGCCTTATCTCAACGGAGACCATGGTCGATCCTCCTTTCATTAGACAAAAAAGTGTCGGTTTTCTAGAATTCCCTATGGGGTGGTGTGGAGAGATCTCGGTCAAAATCTCTCTAAACCCTGGCACATCTGCATCCATACATCAGGAGTAATCATTAAAATGTAAAATTTATCTGAACCTATTCATTCAATTATAGAATGGAAATATCACGAGGAATGCGAGAGAAAGAATTGATGAGTAACACCAATGATTACTTTCTAATTGGAGGAATAAGATACCTGAATTTCTACTTACACATAACTATCAGCGATACAAATGGAAATTGAGAAACTAATAAACGCAATGCAAAAATTTACACTGCAATGCAACAAAAAGATTATCAATGGAAAGAACAAGCAGAAAGTAAAACAATTTTGAATATCTACGTTCACTGCGGGCTAATGAATGAAATGTGATGACATACATTAAAATAACAAATATTGTTCAGCAAAAACTAAAACAATTCAACTCTGTATAGATCGGAACAGATAGCACAACAAAAGTCGGAATACAAAGAATACGTATATTTATTGTGGTAACGTATGGATGTAAAACTTTGACATTTTACAAATCAGCTGAAAAGCACATCATTATCCTTATGCGCCATGCGGATAAGTGTTGGTGGTCATGGATCGTTGTTTCAAACGATCGTCAGAGTGTTGGATTAGGTATGTGTTTTTGTTGTTGTTTAGGTTGGCTAAATCATTCATGTATTTATCACTTTCTCTTTCCTCTAGCTCTTTTCCCATAGTTTTTTCCAGTTGCAAATTTTCAAGTTTATATCTGCTCATGATGTGCCCACGAAATCTTGAATTCGTTTCCTGTCCGTCAATGGTATTCTTTGCATTGCTCTTAGAAACTACATTTCCATTGCCACTAGATGTTTCTTAGCTTGTCTACATATTGAACTGTTTCACATTCATATAACAGTTAAGTGTTCCGTATAGCACTTCTTTTTCTCACTGCAACTGAGTGTTTTTATTTTTTTTTAAAATAATTTGTGAGCATGTTTTTCATCTTGCAAGAGGTTACCTTTGCCACACTTATTCTTGTTCTAACCTATACAAGGTACCTTCCGTAGTTATTTCTATTGACGTGTTTAAGCATTTTCCAATTTACTTGAATATTACATTGTGACACATATGTGTCTTTGAATATAATTAAGTGTTACAGAAGACTATTGAACAGGGTTCCAAATGTTGCTGTTATGTAACCAGAGGCGGGGTTGGGGTGAGCTCCCAGCCTTGCATAAATAAACCAATGGCTCGTGCATTCATCACCTATGCAGCAAAAGTCCAACTACTGGCCTTCTCGTGGCGGAACTGTTTTAACTAACAGGAGAAGGGGAGACGGCGGGTCACTGGCGCCGAGAAATAACCAGAACGCTCTAGATGTGTATGCAAGTACATGCATGCGCAGACGCGTGTGTGCATGGTTACACACCTAAACTCGAGTTTAGCACCACAGCGCTTTAGCAAAGGAAAAGGAAGACGGAGGCAACCAGCCAGGAGGCGCACCGCAGAAATCAGGATGCCACGCAATCACGACATGAAATATGTCGACTAGTGCTAAATGTTATGGTGCTCGCCCTGCTTTGGACCCCAGGCAGGTGCAGTGCTGGGCCATATGCTTTGAAAGGGTCCAACCATAACTACAGGAGGTCCTTATCAAATGTCCTGTGGAGCCAGGGGACCTGAGAATAGAGCGTCTGGCCATACCAAACAAAGACTAAAAATAATGCATTGGAATGCGGAGGGAGTCAGCAACAATAAAATAGAACTAGAAAACATCTTGGACCAAGAAAAAAGTAAGAGTATGTTGCTTGCAAGAAACTCACCTCAAAGAAAATATAGCCTTCAAAATTTGAGGCTACCAGTGTTACCGACCTGACCAAAAGGACAGGCGTAAGGGTGGGATACTGACCCTTGCTTGTAAAAAAAAAAAAAAGCATCACTTTTCCAAATTGAAGATTACATGGAAGGGGCTGAGTATCAAACACTTAAACTTAAGACAGGCAATACAGACCTTCATCTGATCAATTACTACTGTCCAAGTGACCACCCACAGGCACTGGACATACTACATGGACCAGAGAAGACAGTGACTAGAAGACTGACAGGATGAAAATAGATTCATCTTGATTAACAAGCCGTCCGACCCACATACTTTCTACTCGAGATCATGGCACACTACAACTACACCTGACCTGGCTTTTCATTCACCAGATCTGGAGTGGAACATTACACGAACTGTTGGGAAACAACTTGGTGGCAGTGACCATCGGCCAGTCTTTCTAACTGTAGAAAATGAGCTCGTAAGTGAAAGCAGCACCCTCTCGAGGTGGAACTGCAAGAAAGCAAACTGGACAATGTACAAGCATCGCACCAGCATACTGGTTAAAAATCTGAATACTGAGAAAGACATACATAAAGTAGCTGAAGAGTTTGGGAAATGCATACTACAGGCAGCATGAGAAACAGTACCAAGAGGAGCCCCTAAACATTATAAACCATACTGGAGTAGTGAACTGGAACAGTTGCATAATGATGTGGAAGTGTGTAAAAAGTAAGCAGAGGCCACACCAAGCCAAGAGCACCACAATAAATACCAGTACGCAAAAGCCAAATTTCAAAGGGCCAAGCTGCAGGCTAGACGGAAAAGCTGACAGAAGAAAACAGAGTCTCTGAACTTTGAAAGAGACACAAGGAAATTGTGGAAGTTAATAAAACAATTTAACGATGAGGTCACAGGGAGAAACTCAAAAATTACGGAAAATAAAGACGGAAACATCTTAACAGGAAAGAAGCAGCTGACCATTTTGCGGACTCATTCGCACAAGATAACAATATCTACATTAGTCCAGAAAAACAACACGAGATTCGAGAGAAATGACAACATACAGGACATAATGAAATAGTAAACGAGGTTCTGGAGGCACCTATCAAAATCAGCGAACTGGAGCTAGCCATATCAAAACTGAAAATGAGAAAGTCACCAGAAGCTGATGGTATCTCCAATGAATTGATCAGGAACCTAGGAACAGAGGCCAAAGCAAAGCTGTTGCAGATCTTCAATAACAGCTGGACCTTAGGAAGTATTCCACAAGCCTGGAGAGAAGCAATCATGATACCCCTCCTAAAATCAAGGAAAGATATTTCCATTGCCTCCAGCTACAGACCAATTAGCCTCACCAGCTGTCTCTGCAAAACAATGGAGCGCATCATCAATCACAGACTGCCGTGGTACATTGAAAGTGAAAACATCCTTGTGCCACAGAAGGCTGACTTTAGGCAGTGCTACTCTACGGAAGATCAGACAACCTACCTCTCTCAATAAATTGAGGCTGCATTCCAAGAGAAGAAGCTGGTGCTTGCTGCATGGATAGATCTGAAGAAAGCCTTTGACAAAGTCTGGAAAGAAGGTCTAATGAAGAAACTGAGAAACTATAAAGTGAATGGAAGAATGTACAAATGGGCGAAAGCATACTTGCACGACAGAAGACCCCGACTACAGACAGACGGATTCAAGAGCAAGAAAGTACTACTGCGTCACGGTGTTCCCCAGGGCGGAGTCTTGTCCCCCACAATTTTTCTAATCTTCATCAATGATCTTGTTGCTAATATACCGGATGGAACTAAAGCGGCAATGTACGCTGATGACATACAAATGTACGCTGATGGAGCACAAACGAACATGCATCAGTGGCCACCAGATTGCTACAAAGTGCCCGTTACATACTACAAAAAGAAAAGAATGATCAAATCAGTTAGAATGCCACAAAAACCTGCTCAAGATTACTACCATATTATGGACAGACCAGAACAAGTCATTATTCTGCTCCTCCGAACAGGACACAATAGATTACGCAACTGTCATTTACTGCCAGTATAGTACCTAGAGAAAGTTGTAAGGAAGGTAAAGGAGGAATGTGATATTGGAGGAACATCCAAGCTGCTTGGTTATGCAGATGATATAGATATTATAGGGCAAAGTGAACAAAAGACATTAGAAATATTGACTCACTTAAAGGAAAAAGCCCAACAGATGGGGCTGGTTATCAACCAAGATAAGACAGAATATATGGTAATTTCAAGAGACGGAATGGCTAAAAACTCTGGCCACATACAAATAGATAATATGACCATTAAAAGAACGGAAACATACAAATACCTGGGTACAATCTTCAACTGCTCCAACATCATAAGGGAAGAAATACAAACTAGAATCAACTCTGGAAATAAGATATACTATGCACTACAACATCTACTAAAATCAAAGGCGCTATCTCGTAACACCAAAATCACAATATACAAAACACTGATCAGACCAGTTGTGCTGTATGGCTCTGAAACCTGGAGTACAACGAAAGGAGACGAAGCCTTGTTACAAACCTTTGAGAACAAAATTTTAAGACGCATCTTTGGACCCATTAGGGATACACAAAGTGGAGAGTGGAAAAGAAGAAGTAACAAAGACATTTATGATTTGTTTAAGTCCCCGCTAATCACTGGTATCATGAAGGCTAATAGACTACAATGGCTGGGGCATATAGAAAGAATGGAAGATAATAGGGAAACAAAACTCGCTTACACTCAGGAAATAAATGACCGTAGACCCCGAGGTAGACCAAGAAGGCGGTGGAGAGATAATATACATACAGACCTACAAGCACTTGGAATCAACGACTGGCAAGAGAAGGTCCACCAGAGAGACGAATGGAGACAGATTGTATTTGCAGCAAAGAACCTCAATGGCTCGGAATGCTGAAGAAGAAGAAGAAGAAGAATAGTACCTTTCGGTGTATTGCAGAGGGGTTTTTGAGCCTGAGGAATTAAGGCCGCCTGGCTAGTGCAGTCGCCACGAACTGTGCAGGTTAGGATTTTCTTTTTGCCCCGGACAGAAAAACAATCCCACACCTTACCGAGGGATCGAACCCGAGTCTTTAGAATGAGAGTCCGGCGTTCTAGCCACTCGCCCAGCCGCTACAAAATTCAAGATTGGTGAATTAGCCATGTGCACATGTGGATTGGCGTCGCAGACAGCAGAGCACATACTCCAAGACTACCCAAAATACAACATATCTAGACAAACCTTCTGGCCTACAGAGACAACAGTGGAAGATAAACTCTATGGACCGCTGAGTGAACTAAAAAAGACAGTTAAATTCATACAAGAGACAACATTGCAGTTATAGACATATTTCAAACGAAAGAAGAAGAGAACTATTGTACAAAAATTCAATGGGCGAAAATTATAGGGTGTATTTTTAATAACTGAGGTTTTTGAAAATATTGCCGTTCGAAGTTTTGTATTCACCCTCTGTGGAGTTCGTGCAACGTAAACGGTAAATACAAAACAGTTAGTTAGTTAGTTAGTTAGTTAGTTAGTTAGTTAGTTAGTTAGTCGCTGTTCCAACATCACGGCAACGGGTCGTCCCCATTATGCTCCATTCCTGTGCCAGTGATTATCACACAAAATGTTCCTCACTGCCCTATGTGAACAATGAAATAGGAGTCTCGGCAAGCCAACAGCCCGCACAGGTACACTGTGCATAATGCCGCCGCCAGAATGCCAACACACAAGTCCTCCACGAAAAATACAAATCATAATCGATGAAATCGGCAGTCACTAGAAAGACTTCATTGACCCAGGTGTGATCCCATGTGACTCGGTCTCTTTCTGCAAGGCGACTCGCCGAAAGCGCCGCACAAAGCACAAACTCCGTAGCTCCAGCGACGACGCCCAGAAGTCTCGTGAAAAATGCAATCGTGTACCAAAAAGGCAAACCAGTCAATTCAGCAACAGCCGGCCGCCATCGTTCCGAACATGCAGTTCACGCTACAAACAACGACGGACAGATGTCAAAGCATTCCACGCGAAATTCACAGCTCACAGTGTCGCGCCACACACTTATTCAGTAGCAGGGCGACGGAATCATGCACTACCAGTCCAACATGAGGAAAATGCGAATGCAAACCATAGCCACAAGCGTAAACACTCCAGAGACTTTAACGGTTTAAACACCAATCCGCCATGCTGCTGACCGGAAGTCCTAATAGACTGTAGACTAAGTCTCAGCCCAAAGCCTCCTTAGTCGCCTCTTACGACACGCATGGAAGGCAACAGTGTTACTATTCTTCGCTTCCCTTATGGGCCTCGGCAACACACGGGCGGGGGTAAATACAAAACATGGAACGGCAATATTTTCAAAAACCCCAGTAATTAAAAATACACCCTATAGAACAGATCAATCCAACAAGAACTCAATATTGAATACAATTGGTAAATACACCCTATAGAACAGATCTATCCAATAAGAACTCAATATTGAATAAAACTGGTTATCATGACCAAGAAAACTGAGGAAACTGAAATATTTGTGACATGTAAAAAATAATGAATTTCTAGACGAAATAGTTATGGAGGAAAGTGTAGGCCTACCAGAGAGGTGAAGAAGAAGACGACCACAATGCAGACGTCTCGGTGTGATAGATAATATACACATCATTACAACAGAGGCATGATAACAGGCTAATGATAGAGCGACATTTGAAAAGACTGTTATGAGGGGAAAGTTCTGCACAGAACAAGCCGCTGGATGATGATGATGATGATGATGATGATGATGAATCAGTGTGTAATTTTCTCTAAAAAAATCACATTGAATAATCATGTAGCAATGAATAGGCCAAAATTGCTTATACATTGCCAGAATTAGCATTCAAAATACTAGCTCGACAATATTGCGGGCCAATTTCATACGGGTTACCAAGTAAAAGATGAATACATGATAAAAAAATAGGCTGATATAAGCTCATCATCATCATGTGCCATGCCAACAAGCGTGTGCGGTCATGTTTTGGCATCTCACCACGTGTTTCTGTCTCGACCAGGCCACGTGGCCAAGCCATCCAGGTATTTACTTCTCGGTCTTCCAATTAGTCTCTTCCCTTCGATCTTACCAGTTGTAGCCAAGTTCTCCACTTCATTTTCTTTCATAACATGCCCACAAATTTTTGACTGCCTACGTCTAATGTCTCTAATCAGTTTACGATCTTCATTTGTTTCCTGAAGGACTTGTTCATTAGTTTTTTTTATCTGTCCATTGTATTCTATGCATTTCCTCAGAATCCACATTTCCACAGCCATAAGATATTTTTCAGCTTGTGTGCTCATTGTGCACGCTTCACATCCATACAAAAGTACAGGTTCTGTGTAGCACTTCAACACTCTTTTTCTCGTTTCAATTGATATCTTTTTATTGGACAGTATGTTTTTTTATATCTTGCTAAAGGCTACCTGCAAAGAGTGAGGGAGAAAATACAACCTGAAATAGGGGAAGAACAATGTGGGTTTGTAGAAGGGTACAGTAAATGATGTGTATATGCTGCGAACAGTTATTGAACGTACTATAGACTATACAAAGGCTTTTGATAGAGTTAGACATGTCAACATGGTGGATATGCTTGCAGATCTACAAATTGATGGGAAAGACATTAGACTTATAAAAACATATATTGGAAACAACAAGCTGCCATAAGGATTGATAATGAAGTGGGACAATATCAACCTATTAAGAGAGGTGTTAGGCAGGGATGTGTAATGTCTCCAGATCTTTTTTCCCTATACAGTGAAAATATTTTCAGAAATGTAGAAGACATAAATGGAATCAGCATTGGAGGACGAAACATAAATAACATTAGATATGCAGATGATACAGTATTGATTGCAGACAATGCACAGGATCTGCAACAATTAGTAGACGCGGTTGTTGTCCACAGTGAGCAGCTGGGGTTGGAATTAAATTGTAAGAAGACACAGGTTATGGTCGTCACTAGGAAGAACGAAGTACCACAATGTAATATACAAGTAAATGGGAATATTCTTCAACAAGTGAATCGGTACAATTATCTCGGAACAGTCATAACATCTGATGGGAGATGCCTTGAAGAGATTAGAACAAGAATCGCCATGGCGAAAGTAGCCTTTAGCAAGATGAAAAACATTCTGACCAATAAAAAGATGTCAATTGAAACGAGAAAAAGAGTCTTGAGGGGGTACATAGAGCCTGTTCTTTTGTATAGATGTGAAACTTGGACAATGTGCAGTCAAGCTGAAAAACATCTGATGGCTGCAGAAATGTGGTTTCTGAGGAAAATGCAAAGAATACCATGGACAGATAGAAAAACCAATGACCAAGTACTACAGGAGACAAATGAAAATCGTAGATTGATTAGAGAAATTAGACGTAGACAGTCAAAATTTTTGGGAAGAAATGGACTGGAGAACTTAGTGACAACTGGCAAGATCGAAGGGAACAGACCAAGAGGAAGACCGAGAGGAAAATATCTGGATGGCTTGGCCACATGGCATGGACGAGACAGGAACACTGAGCTGATTCACGATTCCGGTGATCGAGTGAAATGGCGAGTCATGACCGCCCGCGCTTTCCGGCATGGCACATGATTGTTCCGAGATAACCTGATCTAAGCTGCTCGTAGGTAAATAAATGCCACATTCATCACAGGGAATTGACAACAATGATTCTTGCGGAGGTTGGGGGAGAGTTTTCTTTTTTGTTGGGGGGGGGGGGGGGGGGGGAGTTGCAGCAATTAGTTAAATATACTTAGATCATAATAGTAAACAAAAGTAAAGGAGCTTTTATACATACATTCCTTGAAGTGTAACAGGCATATGGTACCCTGAAAATTCCACATTTTCATAGATCAATCGGCACTCTAGTGGTCATGCTGTCAATATCAGAGTGGCCGCTTCTACTTCCCCAGACATCTCCTGGCACCCATTTTAGGTTGCGTCGACATGTGAGCCCCGGGTCAATGTTAATAATGGCCTCAATGCGAATGCGAGCCCATGACCACAGGGGTGGTAGGCAATCTTGCTAGCCACTGCGCTACAGCGGCTTCCTAGACCATTATAGCACTACATAATTATCATAATCTTAACATCGTCTGCCTTTGTTCCAGGTACAGAAAAGAAATCCGTGTAATCATCATCATATGCCACGCTGGGGGACTATTAAGTCCCTCTACAATCATATGTTGCTGAAGTTCATAAGTTTAACGATTGATCGTCGTCCGTATTAGTCTGCCACCAACATATGCAGCACGACGTCCTCCTGTCTCACAGCTTCAATCTTCTCGGTTGTCACAACGCTTGTGAGACAATTACTTCTCATAACGTGACTATGTGTCCAGGCTGTCTTGTCCTGATGTTGATGACCTGTTCGGTTATATTTGCTTCATGAGGTACTTATCTGACCATCTTAGCCGTCTTCTTTTGTCTTCTTCTGCCCTTGAGACTAAAAGTGCAGTCACAGCGATGCACGCCAAATCGTTTGTAGGCCAGATAGTTCATGATAGGTTGGATGCTGGCTGATTTTCTCTTCGATGTGAAGTAACCAGTCTTATTTTATTCATCATGTGTCAAGCTTATAAGCGAGGGCGGCGATGCTTCGCCATCTCACGCGATCACCAGAGTCATGCATCAGCTCTGTGTTCTTGCCTCGACCATCCAAATATTTACTTCTTTGCTTTCCTTTTGTTCTTTTCCCCTCAAACTTGCCAGTTGTCACCAAGTTCTCTAGTTTATTTCTTCTCATAACATGCCAAAACATTTAATCAGTCTCAAACAAAACTAATGAGTTAATCTTACAAGAAGAAAATGAAAACCGTCAACTGATTAGAGAAATTAGACGTAGACTGTCAACATTTTTAGGATATATATATATATATATATATATATATATATATATATATATATATATATATATATATATATATATATATATATATATATATATTAGGGCTGCGACCGATTAATTTAAATTTAATAGTTAACTTTTGAAAAATTAACGATTAATTAATAGTTAATTTCGATTAAAGCAAAACATTTATAGTCACATAACTCACATTATAGTCGTATTTGTCAAAAATCGAAATAACACTGGATTGTCTTGTTCATATGTCATCTAATAACCAACTATGCAAACAGACGAGTATGTTGACAGTATTTGGTTCAAGTGACGAGCGCGTCTTATTAACAATATAACCAGCAGAGCTGAACAATCGTTCACATGGAACTGAGGTAGCCGGTATGCACAGAATGGTCTTGGCAAGGAATGCCAATTTTGGATATCGATGTTCATTAAGTTTCCACCATTGTAGAGGGTCAACCGATTCAGCAACTTTCTTCTCCATTTCAGATTCCATTAGCTTAATACGCTTTTGATTTGGTTCACATATAGTTTCATTGTCAATGTCAGTATCATTCGTTGCAGCAGTCTCCATCTGCTCATCATGAACATCAACTGCTATTTGTTGTTCAGTACGTGACCAAGTTCGTTCTTTTGCATCTTTTGACAAACACTTCAGGTATTTGTAGCGTGGATCAAGTGCTGTTGCAATCTGTAGTATTTCAATACTTGTCATATTAGCTGTACGCTCACTGAAGTCATTAAAAGATGCTGCCTTAAATTTAGCTATGTAGCCCGGATCATCATCGTGTACAGTCATATGTTTTGTCTAAGAAGATAGCAGTGGTAATACACAGCTACATGAAACATAATCTTGACCGCCAAGTAGGACAGTGGTCTGACAGAATAAAGCCCAAAACTTTGACATATTTCTAAATCTTCTCCCAATCTGAATCTGACAGTTTTGGACCTTTGTATTGCTTCTTTTCATCTGACATGTAGACAGTTAATGCTTCTCTGGCCTTTGGAAGACTGTAGCATAATAAAAAATACTGTTCCATCATGTTGGTACATCTTGCTGCAGCTTACACAATGCTGACATAGTACAATTTTGCAACTCGGTTATGTTTGCAGTACTATGTTTAAAATGTCCGACAATTTCTCGACATCCGGTTCATTTGTATAAGTGATGGGAGAAAAGTTTTCGATTAATCGAAAAAAATAAATAACGATTAATCAATTAATTAATCGTTAACTTCCGCATATATATATATATATATATATATATATGTGTGTGTGTGTATGTGTGTGTGTGTGTGTGCGCGCGCGTGTGTGTGTGCGTGTGTGTGTGGATGTCTTGGCCACGTAGCATTTCGAGACAAGAACACGCAGCTGATCCATGACTCTGGTGATCGTGTGAGATGGCCAAACATGACCGCCCACGCTTATCGGCATGGTGACCTTATGCTGACTGCTAAGTTCAGAAAGTAGTGTCCTTAGAACTGGCAATTTCTCAGACAGGAGAGCCTCTATTACGGATTTTGCATCTGTCAATATCACCACACGTTGTGTACCAGGGCTGGTATTTTGTAATTTCTCTGTGGCTACCATCCCACTGTGGAGTCCCCGGAAACGACAGAGCTGATCAATTGGCTAAGGAAGGAGCAAAAGAAGAACAACCTGATGTGCCCATTACATACCACCAAAAGAAAAGAATGATCAAATCAGTCAGAAGGCCACCAAACCCTACTCAAGACGACTACCACGTTATGGACAGACCAGAACAGGTCATTCTTCTGCCCGTCAGAACAGGACACAATAGATTTCGCAACCACGTGTACACAAAATTCAATATTGGCGACTTAGCCATGTGCAAATGTGGTTTGGCGTCGCAGACAGCAGATCACATGCTCCAGGATTGCCCAAACTACAACATATCCAGGCGAATCTTCTGGCCTAGAGAGACAACAGTGGAAGATAAACTCTATGGACTGCTGAGTGAACTAAAAAAGACTGTTAGATTCATATAAGAGACAACATTGCAGTTATAAACATATTTCAGGCGAATGAAAGAAGAAGAAGAAGAAGCTTATCGGTATGGTACATGCTGAATAAATGAATACCAACCCTCATCAGCGGCCACTAAGGGCCTGCACAAGAGGTTACATTGTTACTATTCTATACTTCCACTTTGGGGTCAAAGTAACACGCGGTCGGTCCATGAGCTATACTAGACTAACAATTTACAATGAAACATTTGATAAAAGTCGGAAATCTCAAAGTCATGTATCAAATTCTACATAAAAATAAATAAACTTTAAAAAGAACAGCTGGTTTAAGAAGCAGAAACTTTCAAAAACTAAAGCAATACATGAAATACAAGAGATATTATACTTGTGAGATTATGATTTTATTGTTTACTCATAAAGAATAAACAAAAGGCGTCAGTCTTCTTTGTCTATAACACTTACAGATATAATTAAATGTCCATTTTGACTAATCTTGTGCTGTACACTTATGTTTGAGAAATAAGTGAAACGACAGAGTGTTATAACTGTATATGTAAAACGACTATAGATCACTTCATTACCACACTCAAACTTGTTTCAATTTTGGAAATGACTCTTAATAAATCAGGTGTTTAAAGCTTTGACAATTGAGATCCGAAAGCAATATCCTTGAACCATTATATTCTAAATAAATAAAATCACAGTTCGCAGACATCAATTTTAAATTATAATTTAAATATTTTTAATAAATATTTTTAAAAAAATGTATAATTCTTCCTAAATTAAAAACTATTTGATTCACTAAATAATAACATCATAATGAATTCCGAAATGACCTGGTCTACTTATACAATAAACACATTTACAATATCAAAGTTCATCACTCGCTGTGAATGTTGTCAGCGCTGACGAAACTCTGCAATAACAGTTTTCATATTGCTTGCAAGATCATGCTCCTGGGGATAATTGAACTTATACTGCTGGTTGTACTTGACATGCACATCGGGAAGCAGTTTTCCATAAGGAGAGAAAAACAAAATCCTGGGAACGTAAAATCCATCTGGATTGAAATCTGGATTTTTGGGCACTTCATCGAATTCTAGATTGACCATGACTAAGTTTTTGCTCAGATTCTGAATTGTTTTGCTGCGAGAAAACCATCGCTTTTGGTAGATACAAGCGCCGCATGACATTTTGTGTATGATTACCATCACGGGCACATGTTCTTCTCTGGCTTTTTTAAAAGCTGCATCCAAGGGCATCCAATTGATATTATCTCCCCATCCTAAATAGAAAAGCATAGCGGTGTTAAAAAATCCACATATCTGAGGATAAAAGAAACGTCATAACTCCCAAAACGCGCGCCTGGACATAGTATTTGTATATTTGATTGAGGTCGTTAATATTAGCCTAAAGTTCGAGAAAAAACGCCAAGTTGTGCAAATTGTTAAAAACAAAGATTTATGCAAATGTATATAACGCTCACAATGTCAATGTTATGAAACCAAGGAAGACAATAAGATACATGCATACATGTTCGCTGCAATGAGATGCATGAATGCGCAAACTGCCTGTTAGACTTATTCTTAATTGTATACTTATGTATGCTGTTAATTCGATGTATAAAATCATAGAGACATTTATTAGCGATCATAAGACAAACACATGCATACAGCTCACTCTCAATGAAAAAATTAACAAGGCTTAAGTTAAGCAATCCGTTCCAACAACAGTTATCTGCTCCCCAAAGAAAAAACAGACTATGTTACGTCAAGAGACACACTATGACAATTTGTACACGTCGTGAGGCGTTTTGTGCATATTTTTATAGACTAATTGGCAAACCAATTGAGGGGTCATGTGGTCTATATCATAGGTATTACACACACACACATACACACACACACACACACGCTAACACATGCGCAGGTACGCAAGCATGCATGTGTGCAGCCAGCCAGCCAGCCAGACAGACAGACAGACAGACATACATACATACATACATACATACACACACACACAAACGAGGGGACTTCAAATGAAAACTTTAAATGTGCGCGCGCGTGTGCGTGCGCGCGCGCGCGCGCGTGTGTGTGTGTGTGTGAATACATTCTGAAAAAGTAAAGAACAAATGTATCATTTTTCGATGTAGTCACCAGTGCGTTCAATGCAAGTCTTCCAGCACTGATAAAGTGTTTGGATTCCTGTAGAAAAAAGATCTCTTGGGAGCGTGTGTAATCACTCATGCACCATCTGCTGTAGCTCTTCATCGGATTGAAAAGTTTTGAAACTTCCTACTCCACTTTATACACTTGCTGAATTGACAGAAAGCTGCTCCTCCTTAGTGCGTATTAGAAGTGGGGCGGCCATCTTTAAACTGTCCTTATGACGTCACCGTATTCGTCTGCATCGCGATGTCACGTGCTGAACATTCTAGCATCCATAACAACAATATTGCTAGGTTACAAGACAGTGACCTGGTTATTGTAATTTCTAAGAATTATCAAGTAAAGAGTTAGGAAGAAATACAACCTGAAATAGGCGAAGAACAATGTGAGTTTGTAGAAGGCAAAGGTACCGTAAATGCTGTGTATATGCTGAGAACAGTAATTGAACGTTCTATAGAAGTAAACAACGATCTACAACTCTGCTTTATTGACTACACAAAGGCTTTTGATAAAGTAAGCCATGTCAACATGATAAAGATGCTTGAAGATCTACAAATTGATGGGAAAGACTTTACACCTTACATTTGTAAAAAAAAACATACATTGGAAACAACAAGCTGCCATAAGAATTGATAATGAAGTAGGTCAATATCAACCTATTAAGAGAGGTAAGAGACAGCCATGTGTAATGTCTCCAGATCTTTTTCCCCCGTACAGTGGAAATATTTTTTTTAGAAATGTAGAAGATATGAAAGGTATCATCATTGGGGGAAGAAACATCAATAACATTAGATATGCGGATTATACAGTATTGATTGCAGACAATGAGCAGGATATGCAACATTTAGTAGATGCGTTTGTTGCAAAAAAGTAAACAATTAGAGTTAGAATTGAATTGTAGGAAGGCACAGATTATACAGATTATACTAGTCACTAGGACGAACGAAATACCACAATGTAATAAACAAGTTAATGGGTATATTCTTAAACATGTGAATTGGTACAATTATCTCAAAACAATCATAACATCTGATGGGAGATGCCTTGAAGAGATTAGAACAAGAATTGCCATGACGAAGATAGCCTGTTGCAAGATGACAAAAATACTGATCAGTAAACAGATGTCAATTGCAACGAGAAAAAGAGTGTTGAGATGCTATGTAGAACCTGTACTTTTGTATGGATATGAAGTGTGGACAATGAGCAGGCAAGCCGAAAAACATCTGGTGGCTGTGGAAATGTGGTTTCTGAGGAAAGAATACAATGGACAGACAGAAAAATCAGTGACTAAATCCTACAAGAAACAAATGAAAATCGTAAACTCATTAGAGAAATTAGACGTAGATAGTCAAAATATGTTGAGCATATCATGATAAGAAATAAATTGTTGAACTTAGTGACAACTGGCAAAATCGAAAGGAAGAGAACAAGGGAAAGACAGAGAAGTAAATACCTGGATGGCTTGGCCACGTGGTATGGTCGAGACAAGAACACTGCGCTGATCCATGACTCTGGTGATCGAATGAAATGGGGAATCATGACCAACCACGCTTATGAGCATGGCACATGATGGTTGGATGGATTGTAATTTATATCCCATTTTTAAGATTTTCATTTGAAGTTCTCTCGTGTATACCCATAGCAGAAACAGTTTCAGGAAAATTAATTATTTTTCATCATGCAACATGGCGTGTAAGCAGTGCTAGTACATCCATATGAACCACAATTCATAGCAGTTCTCATAAACTTGTAGCAACTTTTAAAAACATCATGGGTTGGTTATAAGACAGAAACGTGTGAAAACTGCTGATGTAAAAAGTTATTACACACATGTGCCGTCTGTACTAATAGTCGTTACTGCAGCTCTCGGATGGTAGCAGTTTACTAACTACAATAACGGAGGGTTTAATCCAAAAGGCAACTACACGTGTTTCGACCTATTTGGCTTTGGGGTTGGCTAAGCCTTGTTGATGTCGCAATTGTTTGTGAATACTCTGGAAAACATTTTTTATCTCGTAAGTCACATTCGGGTCACCTACCTGGTGCCCAATACGGGCTTATCTATATAGAAGTGAGGTTGGTTTTGATACTTTTCTTCCCATCCGATACCAAATTACCATCTTAACGGAATTGTTGCAGAGCTCCTCTTCACCTCTCCAAGTCTAGAAATATGCGGGTCCTGTCAGACCAGTGCTAACATTTCACTATATTGGGGTGTCAGAATCTCACTCGCCCGCGTCTGGAAGGCGACGAACAAGGACGAATGTGAACTCAACTAGCAGCAACTGCGCAGTGGCCAATGGTCAGCGTGGCGCACGAAGCACGCGAGAACCCAAAGCCGTGCCAACACGAAACCCTGGCTGAGAGCTCAGACTGAGGACGACTATGAGACTTGACAGATGTGGGAGAAAGTGGCTTGTATTTAATGTATTATTCCATGCTTGATGTATGAAAACTTGTATGTTCTGTGGAGACTGAAAGTCTGCTTTATTGCACGCATTGATGATCTTGTAGATTTGTACATATGTAATTGCAAATGAGAATGCCGCTAGTTGTGAGCGCTACATTATCTGAAGAATGTGATTAAATTGTTTTCAGTTATGTTACCATGTGTTTCACACAATCATACATAGTGTATGATTGTGTTTCACTCCCTGTCAGAAGACATGAGCCATTGTTAAGTTAGAAGTAAGATCCTGACAGGGGTGTAACCAAGTCATGATTAAGCGAAGACTCCAAAAGTCCTCCAAGCCATCCGATGCTCCAAACAGAACAATATCACCAATAAAATAAAAGACAGCATTACAATTCTGTCTGCAAGAACAGAACTAGTCTTGCAATGGATATTAAAAAACCACACTACAGGAGCTGGACAACGTGCAAAATCAAGCCCTTAGAGTTACCGCAGGAGGGATGAAATCAATCCCTATAGTGGAGATGGAGAAGATGGTGAGGACACAAGCACTGAGAGAGCGCAGAGATATGAAAACGCTAATACAAACAGAAAATTCCTCAGCTTGCCAGGCCACCCTATGAAGAGCAGATATGAAAACTTAGCTATGGGGCAGTTGAAAAGAAGCAGTTTTATCCACCAGGCCAAACGACTCTGCAAAGAAACCACCGATCTTCCCACAGTTGGTTATCACCTGAAAACTATTCCAGAACGAGCTCAATGGAAAGGTGAACATAGACTGTCACTACAAATCCAGACAAAAGTGAGAGGAATATTTGACAAGGAAGAACAGAAAAGTGTACAGCGCAGAACAGTCACTCTCAGCTTCCTTGATGAAGAATACCCACAGGACCTCTGGATCCGAGTCTACACAGATGGGTCAGCACAAAATGCTGTTCGAAATGGAGGAGCGGGAGTGTACATAGAATACCAAAATAATACTTGGGACACAGCCAGAGTAACGACAGGAAAGTACTGCCTTAACTATGATGCTGATAGCAACAGAGAAATTACTAAATACCAGAAATGGTACACTACCTGTGGTGCTATTGACAGATGCAAAATCAATACTCGAGGCGCTCAAGTCTGGGAAATTGCCAGTACTTATGACACTACTTTCTGAACTTAGCAGTTTGCATAAGGTCACCATACAGTGGATACCATCCCACTGTGAAGTACCCGGAAACGACAGAGCTGATCAGCTGGCTAAGGAAGGAGCCAAAGAAGAACAGCCTGATGTGCCCGTTACATACCACCAAAAGAAAAGAATGATCAAATCAGTCAGAAAGACACCAAAACCTGCTCAAGATGACTACGACATTATGGATATACCAAAACAAGTAATTATTCTGCGCCTCAGAACAGGACACAATAGGTTACGCAACCACATGTATACAAAATTCAAGATTGGTGAAACAGCCAAGTGCACATGTGGATTGGCGTAATAGACAGCAAAGCACATACTCCAAGACAGCCGAAAATATAACACACCTAGGCAAACCTTCTGGCCTAGAGAGACGACAGTGGAAGATAAACTCTATGGTCCGCTGTGTGAACTAAAAAAAGACAGTTAAATGCATACAAGACACAACATTGCAGTTATAGACATATTTCAATCGAACGAAATAATAAGAAGAGGACGAAGAAGCAATGGATATCAGCTGAATGTGGTATCCATGTAAATGAAAAAGAAAAACGAGTGTTGGCGAAAGCCGGAGGAAACCTCGAACAGCCCTGGCCATATAAGAGCTTTATGGAGGCAGAGAACAATTTTTTTTTTTTTAGCATATCCTTTTACAGGACTTAGCTATCAACACCAGCATCTTTCAGCTGTATGTTGATCTCTTGGCAAGATTACGCTCAGTAGTTTGCCATTGCTTTCT
This sequence comes from Cepaea nemoralis, assembly GCA_014155875.1. Taxonomy (NCBI): domain Eukaryota; kingdom Metazoa; phylum Mollusca; class Gastropoda; order Stylommatophora; family Helicidae; genus Cepaea; species Cepaea nemoralis. Next base: position 412,785 of record JACEFZ010004582.1, read on the forward strand.
GATCGGCCGGCTCAGTATCCCGCAAGTCACGAGCGGGGGTCGAACCGCCTCAGCTCTCGCTCCGCTACGAGACTGCGTGATAAACGGGATTACAGAGAGAAAGTGTTGTAACCCCACAGCCAGAGAGACCGGCGAGAACAATTTAGAGGGAAAATAATACTACAGACCAGAACACAACAGCATAAAAGAGCTTGGCAGAAAGGCATGGACCAAAATATGTAACCCCATAACAGGACATTGTGGACTCAGATCACACCTATACTGAACGGCTCTCACTGACTGCCTCTTGCAAATGTGAAGGACTTAAACAAACCCCAAAGCATGTCCTGCAAGACTGCCCTGACTTCGCTGAACTGAGGAAGTAATCTGGCCGACTGGATCGATCCTTCGAGAAAACTCGAGGCTACCAGTTAAGACCTCAAGCAACCCATCATGTTTGTAACAGACATAATTGACTGGAATTATGCTGGCAATGTTTTCCCTACCGATTTTGTGTACTTAATTGTCAACACCCCAATCCAATGCCCATGATAAAAGCTAACCGTTTACAATTAGTATCAGTATTGGTGTGATTGGTATGGTTGTTATGGTGTTGTAAAATATCACTTTTGTTGCCCATGTTTACACCTACAAGAGCTATATTCCCGTTGATCACTGCAGCAGGCTGACTGCACAGTACGCCAACATTATAACACCTATGGGGATCCAAGTGTGCGTATATAAGAATCTCACACTGTAAGTAAAGGTTCCTTTCACACGCCCTAAGGAACATTGAGCATACGGTGCTAGACTCATACTTTTATAGAACAACTAGCCCTAGGTGGGTGATGTGGTCAGTATCAGACGGTCGCCTTTACTTCCCAAGACTTTCCTTGGTACCTATTTTAAGCTGAATAGACGTGGGAGCCCGGGTAAATTAAAACAAAACAAAATCCGAATCCGGCCCCATGCAGATCGAACCAATGACCGGCAGGCGTATATTAAGTGAATTTAAGTTTGATTCATGCTTTTCTTTGTCCGTATTTGCAAACAAAATATTCTGGCTCCTCAGAAAAAAGGCTCCGGTTCCTGAATTATTTTTAGTTTTGTCTACCACTGTCTGTGTGCAGAATTCTATTAGGTGATATAAGGGGCCATACAGATGACCCCAAATAACGGTAAACAATACGTAAACTCAAATTGTAGGCCATATGTCAAAATTAGCTAGATTGTTTAACAATATACTTACTCGAACTGTTCTAGGAAACCCAAACCGGGGGGGGGGGGGGGAACTGTTAGATACCATAAAGAAAAGATAAATGTTGACAAGAGACAGCCGCAAGCCGGAAGAGAACTTATTGCTACGCAAAAGGAGAAGAAAAAATGTGTTTATAGGATGTTGCAATAAATCCCAGCATTTATCCGTTTGTGATTCACTAGGCAAATTTAGTTGAGCAGTTTGCCATTGCTTTTTGACCGGTCGAGACTCATACGATATTCATCAACGTAAGTCGGTCTGTTTCCAAATCGCCTGCGACTGATATCGAACCCTCTCCCCGGTTTGTCGGGTAGTAATGAAACTGCGTTCACTAACCCATAAGCCACAGACGCCGACAATGTGTTATGAAGATAGTGCTCAGAGAGAGAGAGAGAGAGAGAGAGAGAGAGAGAGAGAGAGAGAGAGAGAGAGAGAGAGAGAGAGAGAGAGAGAGAGGTTAAAAAATAAAACCGAAGAGAAGGTAGCTTGTTGTCCTGTCTTCCTTCTGTATTAATGAAGAAGGAAAGCATGTAACTTTCAATAAACTGATATTTCATGAGTGGCATCTAAACAACAGAAGAAGGTTGCAGACAAGAATGTCATAGTAGTGGATACGGAACAATTTCAAAGGTGTTTGCACAATTTTGTTCAGAATATTCTAGTTCAATTCTGTGCTAAAGGACGAAAAGTAAAAGTGGAGCGACCAATTCTAATGTACAGGTTACCTATATATGTCAAATTCACTGTTGTTTGTTTCCTTAAATATAGTATTCTTTCCGATCACAATCTCATGTGCGAGGAGTGTCCATTCACAGTTCATTAATAAGCTGGTATGCCATCTTACATATAAATCACCATCCAGTGAATATTGTCACGGCGGATGGTTCGAACAACCGTAGACTCTGACACAGGGTTGCCATTCTAGATAGTTTACATCTAGATCTAGAGTTTTCGCCTGCGTCTAGATGTCGTTCTTTGACATTCGGATGTCAGATGCAATTCTAGATGGTTTTCATTTGGAGTTAAGAGATCTTAGATGTTTCCTTTATTTCGGTGTCAACCATGGCGTTTATGCCAAATTGATGGAAGATATCCCTTCTTTAATCCTCATAAAATGTGCGTGTCATTCCTTGCAGCTAGCATTATCACATGCCTCATCAGAATGTTTACCAAGGAATTTGAAATTCCTTACTGCTGAAACATAACTGGTTCACCAAATCATCTGTCAGAGAGCAGCAATACAATAATTTATATAAAGCATTAAGTGATAGACCCTCACCACTGAACATTCTGTCATATTGCAAAACTAGATGGTTATCAATTCAACCAGCTGTTGAAATAATTGTGAACCAATGGTTGGAGTTGAAGTCATACTTCGAAATAACAAGACAAAGTGAAAAAGTGCTACACAGCTCAAATACTTTATGGAAAAAAAAAACAAATTGGCATTCCTTCTCTTTTTACAACCCATTCTAAGTGAAGTGCAAAAAGTTAATAAACTATTTGAATCTAAAAATGTTGATAAAGTTAAATTACTTGTCGATCTCACTTTGCTATTTCACTCTATTGGTAAAAGACTTATATTGCCAACTTCTAAAGCCAATTTGTTCACTTGCACTATAGATAGCAATACCTGGGATACCAAGTCGAATAAAAAATTAATAACTTAAAAACAAAAGAACTGCTAACAGAAAATGAAGAGAACAACTTAAAAAAGCGCTGTCAAGATTTTCGTGTTTCATTATTCAAGCAATTGAAGCAGAGACTTCCTGAAAACTTAGATGTATTGAAGAATATTTCATTCTTTTCTGTTAACAACATACTTCAGCCAGTAAAAGACATACCTAAATATTGTCAAGTTATGAAATTTTTAGGGGCTACTGATAATAGTGTGGCGGACGCAGAATATCAGTTAACCAAAATAAATTTGGTTGACTGGAGAAACAAAACTGAAACTGAAGCTTTTTGTAGTGAAGTAAGACAATTTAAAGATGTCTCAGGAAACAGTCCATTCTATGAGCTCTTTGAATGTGCGATGTCTGCCATGATACTACCCCATTCAAATGCTGATGTCGAAAGAGTTTTTAGTGCTATGAATTATATGAAATGTAAACTAAGAAACAGGATGAAACTTGACCTATTACAGTGTTTCTCAACCTTTTTTGGTCCATTCCCCCCTTCACCATATTTGTAGGACGTCGTCCCCCCCCCCCTCACCATATTTTTAGGACGTCATTCCCCCCCTACCATATTTTTAGAACGTCATCCACCCCCCCCCCCCCTTTTCGTATTTCCTCCCTAAATATTTCCCCCTGCCCCTACACAGTATATGTAATAATTGAAGCTAAATTTAATAGCACATACTAAAACAAGTCTAGAAATCTACATAAAATGTGATTTGCGGGTCTACTTACGTTATAAAGTGAATTTCAGAAGGGTGATACGTACAGAAGTGTAAAGTATGAAGGGAAAAACAAGATCAAGTAATCGGCTCTTGTATTAACGCGATCTTGAAATAATCTTCATTCCCCCCCCCCCCCCTGGAAACCCCTAAATTCCCCCCTGGGGGGGGGGAATTCCCCACCGGTTGAGAACCACTGACCTATTAAATGCTATCTTGACAATAAGATTTGGCCTGATGAGAGCAGGAAAATGCTGTTCAACTTATCAGCTCCCTGATCGTGGATTAAAAGAAATTGGAACGGTTGAAGCATACCATAGTCATTTTGAATCTGAAGCTTCAACTTCATAATCCACGCTAAGTTCATCCTGTGAATCTTGTGCGACAGACATCAGTGAAGATGAGGACATGACTATATAGGGTGAGTCACATCAATATCTATGTAATTTCTCACTTTTTCCATCCGGATGTTTTTCTAGATGTTTCACTTATACAATCCAGATGTCTATACATCCATTTCTAGATGTTTTCTAAACAAGCTTGGTCAAAGACCACGATGCCATTGCCAACCCCTCATGAGAACTTTGGGATGGCTGCTTCATCGGCAGTGCTGAGCAAACATGGGATGGTGCAGTGACGTCATTCGACCTAACATAACATAACCTTGATGATAACCATTGTCATTGTCTAATTAATAATTGCCTGTTTATTTTTATCAGTAATTTTATTTCTGTCAAATAATCTCCCAATTGTAATGATATATAATCCTATTTTACTGCTAGCAAATATCACACGCGAACCATTCAAAAATAACTTTTGATATAGTGTCTCAGTATGCCAACCAGTACAATTCTAGTTCTACAAACAATAAAATAATCAATATCAACGGTTTTCATGTACAGAAGTGCAATCTTCGATATAAAAGTACGCAGTAATTATAAGATATTGTTGAAAACTATTACCCTTTGCTTGTGGAATCCCCTGGGAAGGATCTTCACCAGAGCCATTTAGTCTGCGAAAGAAATTCGGGAATCCAAAAATATAATTCAGTCCGGCGAGTATTTGATTCGCCATTTGACCTTCTGTTTGCTTTCCTGCAAAAAGACGTTTGTGTTCATAGCAAGTGCTGCAACGTTTCTCCATCCTATGAAAGTATTGCGCACTTCATGCGGGGAAAAAATACCCGTGCTCTTTCAGCGAGGTGCTGTTGTCATATTGTGGCATGTTGAGTTGAAGATACGAACCAACACCACTGCACTCGGGGCATTACCTTAAGCTCTCAGTCTTCATCTTCAACAGCCAGCGAAGGGGTCCAATGCTAATGGTTCCCGTTGCAATCTGATTATATGTCCGTCTTGCTTTACCTCTGAGTTACTACCAGTTACTGAGAGACTACCAGATTGATATTTTAATCCCTTCTTCAGTAGCAGACCCTGCTCATGTCTCCACTGTCCAGTCGGGTTATCATATAGAGGATGCAGGCACCAATCCTGGGATGGTCACTATAGTTTTCAACTAGCAAATTTTCTGTACGACACCGCCGTGATAATGGTTAGTTTGCTTGCTTGCCAAAACTGTGATTCAAGTTCAATTCCATAGTGACAGGTTATTTTTTTTTCCAAAATAGTTTTCTTCTTCTTTTCCCATTCTTTTTCCTCTTCTGCCACCTCCTTCGTGTTCTTGTTCTTGTTCTTGTCCTCCTCCTCTTCTTCCTCCTCCTCCTCTTCCTCCTCCTCCTCTTCCTCGTCCTCGTCCTCTTCCTTGTCCTCGTCCTCCTCGTCCTTCTCGTCCTCCTCCTCGTCCTCCTCCTCCTCCCCCTCCTCCTCCTCCTTCTTCTTCTTCTTCTTCTTCTTCTTCTTCTTCTTCTTCTTCTTGTAATATTTTAATGGACCATATGCACACAACCAACTCATGTCAAGGTCTCTGTAGGTTTTTCATGACTGACTAAAATTTGCAGCTAACTTGTCTAAAGACGAGGCAGCCAGTATATCCCTTACAATATGCATGGTTGGCTATAGCGTTTCTATTCATTGCCTCAGCTTTGGGCCCCGATAACACACGAGCGATGCGATTAATTAATTGAATATGATATTAAAATGTCAAGAGTTACAAACATCGTTGGTTTCATTGCATGTTTGTAATGCACAAATATAGCAATGGTTTCCCTGTTATTCTATGCGTCATCATTATCAAGCGCCAATTCATCCATTAAGTGATCTGTCTTGTGCAGAACTTTACTCACATAAAAGTCTTCAGACGTTTCTCTTTCTCATAGGCAGCCATCAGAAAAAAAAAACTGGCAAAACACGAGACTGAAGCTGTGGTCATATATGACAACCAACGCCACGCGGCATGGACTCTAGGAAGAAAAACCTAAACAAGCGTTAATACCTGGAAAGGGGTCTCTTTCGGATGCAAGCAGGCGGAATGGCTTAGATGTACGGATCTACATCTGAACCATGAAAATAAATTAACACAAAATGTAAATGGGTAAACTAGTCACAAGGGAAGACAAGTGAACGTTTCAACCAACATTTCGTCCATTATCAAAAGAACACGAACACTTGGCTTAACCGAGAAGGCCAAGTACTATTTACCGTGGGGACTTGTGCAACATAAGGAACCAGATGATATTTCCCCATCCCCGATTCTTGAGTAGTTTATGGTTGGTTGGGGAATACTTTGAAAAACTGCGTTCTAAATCTGAAACCCAATGCTTTAACGCTCAAGTGGCTTGAGCCCTGAAAATGCTTGCATCTGTCTAGGAGAGGCATGGGTAAAATGTTCTTCCCAAAAAAACAGAAAAGCCTCATTCCATGCACAGCGTAAGAGGCGTTACGACTGAAAACAGAGCGCTGTGGCGAAGATCTTACGGACGCGTTTTGTAATACCGCATACCGAGTTAAAAACACAGCTGCGGACGATATGGAAGCAGACCTCCTTGCGCTGGTTTTCATACAATTGTGTGCGTACCGGTCGTTCCGAAAGTAAAGGCAAACTAATGTACGTAAACCTTGCCAAGAAATCACAAATATCAAAAAATGCCGTGGTTAATTGCGACGTCCAGTAAAGGATATGCAACAAACTTGTATGGTGGTCAGTCTAAGCTTACGTTTAGACAGAAGATTACGGCCACAAGGAAGATTGTATAGCTTATGGAATGCACAGATTGCAAATACAGAAAACAGCTTCCCATCAAGCGATGCCACAACTTCGAGTTGGGAGGTGATAAGAAGAGAAAGGGCTAGATCAGTGGTTCTCAACCGGTGGGGAATTCGAAAACTTAGTGATGACTAGCAGAGTCTTCATGAAAAAGCAAGGAGAAAGCGGAGAGATAAATAAATGGATAACTTGGCAACATAGCATAATAGTGACAACACAGACTTGATCTATGACTCTCGTGATAGTATGGGACGGTAAACCATGACCGCTCAAGCCTATCTGAACGACACATGATGATGACAATTAAGGCTGCGCACATCGGTAAATGATATTGTGCATTCTGGCGTTAATAACCATATTTATCCACGTAATATATCATATTTTAATGAAACAATTACGCACCGATAATGAACAGATAATCGCACTATACATTCAGTTCATAAAAAAAAAACACACACATAAACACACATACACACTTAGAGTTGAGTTAACAGAATTAGAGAATGATTCTTTCTCGATATTTGACTTTAGGTATTTCTCCTTTCTTGGGGGTATTATTTGCTGGACGAGAACTGGCCAGAGGTAAGGTAGTTTAAGTTACAATAGTGAAAGTCTGCGAACCCTCACCATGGTCGCACGGTTAAACCCTTTAGTACAACTACAACAACTCCTCGCAGGTGGAGAAGGTGGAGGAACATATTGAGAACCCGTGTGGGGAAAGGATGAGGTTGCGGGGGATTGGCAGGGGTTCTGGTAGAATCTCAAAACTCAGAGGGAAGACCAGGAGAACTTTCAATCAGACAGCGGTGGGAACGATTAGTAGTGTGACTCCTGGCTGGAGTCTCAACTGAACTCACCTCAACTACCGTGCAGCTAAAACAACTCTGGGGACCTGGGAGTCTGGCTTCTACGGAATCCACTGAGATAGGTGAACAACTCCGGGGCGGGAGTGGTTGTGGTTTTAACGAGAGTACTACAGAGCAAGGTACCCATGTACTCTGACAAATTAAAACCAGCTGGGGGAAAGGAGTGGGGAGGGTAGATGGATACGGAAGGTATGGAAAGAAAGTAGAAGTCATTACATAATTCGGATATATCCACGCAAAGGACAGTTATGGCCAGAGTTGAGTTGAGTTAAGAACCGACATCACTGCACTTAGGACATTCCCATATGTGCTCAGTCCCCTCGTTCAACAGCCAGCGAAGAGTCATACTACTAATCGTTCCCACCGCTATCTGATTAAAAGTTCTCCTGGTCTTCCTTCTCAGTTTTGAGATTCTTCCAGAACCCCTGCCGATCCCCCGCAATCTCATTCTTTCCACATATGGGTTCTCAATCTGTTCCTCCGCCTTCTCCACCTGGTCCTACAAGCGCACGACCACCTCTACCCTTGTCCATAGGCAAGATACCACCAAGAGATGCATTCCCTGCTAGCCTATCAGCCTGTTCATTCCCCCGTACACCAGCATGGCCACGGCAGAATATCCATACGATTCTCACAATCTGTGACCTCTGAAGCGACGAGAGCCATTCCACACGAAACATTCCTTTCTCCACCTTGCTAAGCATATTCTTTGAATCCGATATTAACACAATGTGTGTTGCAGTAGTCTCCTCTAGCCACCGGTATGCCGCCGTTACTGCCTCCACGTCCATTCTCATGCTGGAGGCTGTAATCTCATATGCAAGGCTCTCCTTTTTCAAGACTCGCCCATTAGCCTTTGCAATAAATCCCCAGCCACTACGTCTGTTTCTCACCACTGACCCATCGGTGTAGATGACTATGTCACCTTGATGTGTGTTGCTCTGGATTAGCAGTTGCACTTCAAATCTCAGTGCGGCCAGCTGCCCATTCTCTGCTCTCACGACCCAGTGTTATTATTACATTGTGCCAGTCCGTCATGTCTTCCGGAACTTCAACCCACGCTCTGTCACGATTGATGGTCTCTAGATCACACACCTGACTTATAGAAAGTTCTGCCTGTGCCATCCAGGACTTGCCTCGTCTTAGTCTATGACCCTTTACCATATCCATTGCTGCATGCAGCGGGTGATCCCTGTCTGCGGCAACTCTCAGGTACCATTTGGCCTGAAGGACCCTATGTCTATCGAACGAACGAACGAACGAACGAACAAACTTTATTTTTGTTCTCCTGGTCTCCTGGTCTATCCGTCATTGTAGGTAGCGCCAGGATATGCCTCATGCAGATAATTGGTGTATGCAGATAATTGTTATGGCCAATGCAGTGGCAATGAAACTATAAAATATTGACTGAACAGGATATAATATATATACCATACATATTTCATCGTCATCATGAGTCATCCAATAGTAGTGGTTGTTCATGGTTGGCCACCTCACATACAGAGTCATGGCTTAGGTATGTGTTCTTGTCCAGATAATGTTATGTGGTCAAGCTACTCAATTCGCTCTTTATCATCCTCTTTCCTCTTTTCCTATCACTTGTCACTACGTTTTCAAGTTTATGTTTCCTCGTAATGTGCCCACATATTCTACACTGGCTACGTCTAATTTCTGTAAACCATTTACGGTTTTTATTTGATTCTTGAGGGAATCAAATTTTAATCACATTTGCTCACTGTGCGCAATAATAACATCCCCTAAAAACTTCAGATCCTGTTAATTGTCTCCTCAACAGCGTATCATCTGCTTATCTTATATTGTTGATGTCATGTTCTTTCATGGGAATTCCTGCCATGTAATTTTAATTTCGCATATTTTCGCGATCTAGGGAAAGCCGGTCTAGAGACATTATACTTCCCTGTCACACACCTCTTTGTTTGGCTTCATTTGACCTGGGAGATTAGCATGGAGGAATGGATAAGAGCGCTCGTTCTTAAACATCCTGTGTGCTTATGGCGAGATAGCGGGGTCGACCCCTGCACCTGTCTGTTGGGCTAAAATATTGACTTTTCGTCCTTGACTTGGGGACGTAAATTACAAGTACCCCTGAAGTCGGAGTGAGTTCGCCTGATGGCGAGGAACACTGGTAGTAGGGTAAGCTAATCCACACGTAAAAATCAGTCCAGTACACCAGAAGTAGTAGCACGTGTATGGACTTCGCTTGCGTCAAAGCGAGCGAACACACACGCACACACACACACACGCGCACACGCGCACACGCACACACACACACGCACACACACACGCACACACACACGCACACACTCACACACACACGCACACACACACGCACACACGCGCACACGCACACACACACACACGCAGACACGCACACACTCACACACACACACACACACGCGTACACGCACTCACGCACACACACACACACACGCACACACACGCGCACACACACACACACACACACACACACGGCCTACTTCATTTTCAGTTGTTATTGCAGAAATCAATTGAGAACCCGTTGAGGCCGCTGAGACAGTTACATAAGTTACTCTATTTCCTTCATCTCCTATGAGCGCCCAATAATACTATTACTATGTGTGTTATTTATGTAATTGTTATTGCGGCATGTTGTTTCTAATATATGTTCTTTACAATAAAAGATCGTTCCCTTCAATTTGGAGATCTGCAAGCAATTTTACTTGTTACTTTACTTCATATTGCTCTTGTCGCATGGCGTTGGTGATGTTTTATATCCACACCCTTCTGTCTCACAAAGACATAAGTTGATAGGCATCTATAAAGAAGGTAGGTTACCATTGCTTTCATTTTGGCAGGGACTATACTTGTCAGCGGCAATAGCCATTGCCTCTCTAAAGAGACCCTCTGACTACCTAGTGAGAACTTGAGACCACAAACAACGGCTATCTTCGAGTGGCTCTCAGATTCCTCAACCACCTTCTCACATGGTTTCACGTTACCCTGGTAGAGGGGGTGTAGTGAAGGGGGGTAAAGGGAAGGGGTGGCCTAAACGAGTTGGCATAAACGGTTACTTCAACGTTCCCAATAGTATTCCATAAGCCAGCAGTGGGGAAAAAGTTCCTTACTTATCATTTGGCGTACTCTGCGGAAAGATATTACATAGTCTTATCTTTGCTGATGCGAGTCTTTGTTTATGTCTATATAATGTCCTATTAATCTATTCAGTAAATACCACATATCAGTTGTACCCTTGCCTTCTATAAAACAACATTATGAATCCTCTATTTCTAATTCTATTTTCCCCCAACTCTTTACAGGATAATTCTTAGCAAAATCTGTGAGATGTGACTCATTATGCTAATTATTCAATGCTGATCACATTCGTTACTAGAAGTAAACAAAGATCTATATCATTGCCTTACTGACTACACAGAGGCTTTCGATAAAGTGAGACATGTCGACATGATAAGGATGCTTGAAGATCTACAAACTGATGGAAAATACCTTAGACTTGTAAAAACATATATTGGAAATAACAAGCTGCCATCAGAATTGATAATGATGTAGGTCAATATCAGCCTATTAAAAGAGGTGTGAGACAGTGATGTTTAATGTCTCCAGATCTTTTTTCCCTGTACAGTGAAAATATTTTCAGAAATATAGAAGATATGGAAGGAATCAACATTGGGGGACGATATATCAATAACCTTAGATACGCAGATGATACATTCTTGATTGCAGACAATTAACGGGACATTCAACATTTAGTTAGTTACGGTTGTTGCACACAGTGAACAACAAGGGTTAGAATTGAATAGTAAGAAGACAAAGATTATGGTCGTCACTGGGAAGAAGGAAATACCACAATGTGATATACGAGTAAATGAGCATATTTCTTAAGCAAGTGAGTTGGTACAGTTACCTCGGAACAGTCATAACATCTGATGGGAGATGCTGCATAGAACCTGTACTTTTACATGGATCTGAAACGTGGACGATGAGCAGTTAAGCTGGAAAAAAAAAACATCTGATGACTGTGGAAAAATGGTTTCTGAGGAAAATGCAAAGAATACCATGGACAGACAGAAAAACCAATGAACAAATCCTTCAAGAAACAAATGAAGATCATAAACTGATTAGAGTCATTAGACGTAGACAGTCAAAATTTTGTGGGCATGTTATGAGAAGAAATAACTTAGAGAACTTGGTGATAACTGGCAAGATCGAAGGGAAGAGACCAATGGGATGACCGAGAGTAAATACCTGGATGGCTTGGCTACGCAGCATGGTCGAGAGAGGAACACGGAGTTGATTCACGACTCTGGTGATCGAGTGAGATGGGAAAACATGACCACCCACGCTTGTCGGCATGGCAAATTATGGATGGATCACATTCTAAGAATTTATTTAAACGTCTCTATATATGCGCAAGAGATCACAACAGCAAAAAAACAAAAATAAAATAAAAAATGCTGGTTTCGACTGCGACGTCCTATAAAGAATATGCCACTTACTTGTTATACACACGCAAGCACGCACGCACGCACGCAAGCACGCACGCACGCACGCACGCACGCACGCACGCACGCACGCAACACACACACACACACACACACACACACATTCATACGCACACATCCACACACATAAAGTTTTATCTTCCTGCCTACATCTATAATCACCTGCCTTTGAGTGCTCGGGTATTCTCATGTTTGATACCAGTCGTGTAATGGAAGCTGAAAGTCATTGATCAGATTAAGCGGCACAATGGATTGGAAAGTACAGTAGCATGTCGACTAACACTACCACACTATAGTAGACAGATGACATTAAAGACCAACACAGTGGTTTGCACAGAATATAACAGATAACATAGGTATGGAAATTCATGAAACAGGAGACCTAGCGAAGGATCGAGATTCTTTTCCCGTGGTTTGGGATGGGAGCAACATTCAGCAAATGATTTGCTATATGATGATACCAAGGATAAAATGTTCCAGTGTGCATATTTCTCGTTGACCTAAGCTGCTATAGCGAATTTATAATTTAAAAACAATTATTGTTATCCAGTGTATCCTTAAATATACAGGCAACTTTTTATAATATGTGTCTCGTCTATAGATGGTTCGCCTAACCAACACTTCTTCACACTATATATATATATATATATATATATATATATATATATATATATATATATATATATATATATATATATATATATATATATATATATTGCATATCCTTTACAGGACATCGCTGTCAACACCAGCATCTTTCAGCTGTATGTTGATTTCTTGGCAAGATTACGCTCAGTAGTTTGCCATTGCTTTCTGAGCGGCCGGCTCACATACCCCGTAAGTTACCGATGCGTTTCGATCCACTGCTGATTCTCACAGTCATCACGTTACCCACGAGAGTATACGAGATTACGGAGAAAAGTCATAACCTCTAAGCCACGAAGCCGACATATATATATATATATATATATATATATATATAAGGGACGTTCATTTGAAACCCATTCCAATTGTTTTGATTACAAAAGCATGAAAGAAACATTAACAGGTGCGGTAGAATTAAACAAAGCATTCATTTTGAATGAATTATGCACCACGGGTTGGTCAGAAGATGTCGCCGTAGGCATTCGGGCAAGCATCCCAGTGGCGACGAATGTCGTCCGCACAAAAGGATTATGGTTGCGCACTGAACCAAGTGTTTACCGCGTTCATTACGTCTGCATCTGTGTAAAGTCGTTGCCCCTTGAGAGCTTTTTTAGAGGTCCGAATAAATAAAAATCACATGGTGACAAATCAGGACTATAGGCTGGATGTTGCAGAATTTCCCACTTCTTCCTTGCTAATGCTTCCTGCACAATCTTTGCTACATGCCGACGAGTATTATCGTGCAACAAAATCACACCGCGAGAGAGCATGCCTGGTCGTTTATTCTTGATGGCTTTTTGCAGCTTGTCTAGTGTTTGCAAGTAGTCTGTAGAGTTGATGTTGACACCAGATTCTTTAATGTCGGCCAACAATAGCCCTTCATGTTTGAAAAATGCACTTAGCATAACCTTACCAGCGGAAACCTGTAACTTGAATTTTTTGGCTTTTAGTGATTCAGCATGCTTCCATTGCATGCTCTCTCTTTTCTTGCTCGGCTCAAGGTGGTGACACCATGATTCATCGCCTGTCACTATGCGGAAGAGAAATGCATCACCATCCACTCTGTAACGCAGCAAGTGGTTTAAACACCATCCCATTCGTTCCTCTTTTTGGTGGTTGGTCACCATCTGTGGTATCCACTGTGAACACACCTTCCGATATTGCAATTTCTTACGAATGACCTTTTGGATTGTCCAAATTGACACATCGGCAATTCGACATCGGCAATTCGACATCGGCAATTCGACAACGGTTCATCTATACTGCTGCATCAGTTTTGGCTATGGTTTTTATTTCTGTTGCAACAATATGCACTTGACCCGGCCGTCGAAGATTTGTCGTGAACTGACGTCCTTTCCGAAACATTCGTACCCAGTCTGTCACTGTTGTCTTCGACGCACATTTGTTACCGTACGCCGCCTACATTCTTCAATGAACGTCCACAGGTCCACATCCTTTAAATGAAAGAAACTGAATCACCGCTCTTAGAGCTTCTTTGGACGGATTTTAGATCAACCCGGCATTTTCTCAACGGTCAGAAACAGAACCTATGCATCATGGGGCGATAAGCACGTGCTCTTTTATTCATTGGTTGGTAATTATCACATGACTATGAAATGATCATGTTCAACGTATGCAATTACGCGCGGTGCGGCACGAAAGGATTTGAAATGAACGCCCCGTATATATAAGCTTTTCAGTGGCTAAAATGCAATTTGAAGCTAATTATAGAAAATGATTCGTTACTCGAAAATGATGTTCATTACTCGTTTGAGCTCACTGTTCTAACCTGTTGTATACACGTAGTTTAACTGTACATTTCCTACTCGTGTCTTCACTCCCACTGAAAGAGCAACAATCAGTTCTTGTCAAATAATCCTTCATTGTTTTGCATGAATCTCTACAGGATGGGGTGAAACCATAAGATGGTTGCAATTGCAGGACGCGATGCACGAAGCAGAGATGACCAACAAACCACTTATGGTTATTGTACACAAAGAAGAGTGCCCAGTCTGTGCCCGAGTAAAACCACTCTTCGCAGCCCACTCTGGTATCAATAATTTAAGCCAGTATTTTGCAATGGTCAACCTGCAACCCGATGAAGTACCGCGTACACCAGAGTTCGAGCCAGACGGCGCTTATGTGCCTCGATTCTTGTTCTTCAGCCCCAGTGGAAGAATTTATAGGAGCATCATTGGCAAAGAACCGAGTTACAAATACTTCTACGATGACATGGCTGTTTTGGAAAACAACATGAGAAAAGTGTTGAAGCACTATCGAGAAGAGGATTAATATCTTTTTGAGTGTGGTCTGTGGCGATATAAGTCATGACCCAATTCAGTTATCATCATATCATTATGTGCTTTGACAATTGGCCTGGGAGATCAGACTTCACCATAATTTGCGATCTCAAACATCAAGTATCACATTGTGTGCTGACTTTCTTCAGTACCATGACAAAAGGCTGTCACAAATCTTCGTTAGCCGCCTTCTGTTAATAAGTCCAGTTTTTAACGTTCCATTGTGTGGCCAAAAATGATGACAGCCTATTTCTGGTGTTTTATGATAAATTGTCTTTGTGTCTTAGCCTCATCTACAGCATTTAAATTACATATTTTGAATACCCAAAGTATTTTCAGCATTCTTTTATAAGCAACATATATCAGGCCCCAGGTAGTGTTTTTCTGGGTTGTTGTTGTTGCTTGTTTACTAATTGTCCAGGGGTCACATCCATATGTTAAAATTGACTCAGTTTAACATGCATATAATTCTTGTTTTAATCACCAGTGACGGGGATTTATTGCATAAAATGTTCTTCATGTAATAATATGCAATGTTTGCCTGTCCTATTCTGTTCTATTTGATGTTATCCACATACTTTGAAATTGTGTACTTGCCCCAAATAATACCATTGACTATTAATTTACATTTATCCATAATCGGTTTCTTTCGTATTACTATTACCTGTGTTTTCCACGAACAATTCAGTAACGATTTGTTTATTAACTTTGGAAAATATAAAAAAAAAGTACTTCAAATAATTTAAAGGTATAATTTAAAGCAAGATATTGATCTATTTAATTTCTGTTTATCACATTTTAGAAGCCATATTTAGGCAGCATTGTACAAAAAAGTTGGTGGAAATCAACGGAAATTAACGGAAATCAAAAGTTTAATACAATAAGTATTTAATAATAATTAAAAGAGAAAAGAAAAAGAATATAAATTAGTGGAATAAAAAAAAAAGGAATTAAATCTAACACCAAACATGGAATTGTTAACACTAACGTCAAATAAGAATTGCTTTATGGATCAGAGAACGTCTAAACAATTGCTAAATCACCCACTTAATGGTTTTTAAAAAAAATTTTTTTTTTATTTGCATATCCTTTACAGGACATCGCTGTCAACACCAGCATCTTTCAGCTGTATGGTGATTTCTTGGCAAGATTACGCTCAGTAGTTTGCCATTGCTTTCTGAGCGGCCGGCTCACATACCCCGTAAGTTACCGATGTTTACTTTGCAGAATATATGCTGGTATCCAGTTATGCTGGGTCGACTTAAACGTCCAGGTCAATTAAAACAAACTACCCATATCGATTGAGATTCTAAACCAAGACCACCGGGTCGGCAGGCAAGCCAGCTAGCTACCTCAGCTCCCAATTAATAATGTAGTGAGAAACGCAAATATTAGTAAAACACATATACACACACACGCGCGTTTCATTAAGAAAAGACAAGAAATATGACTTAGCTTTCAGCGAGAGATTTTAGAAATTAAAGTCCCCAGTCCCACCACTCATTTTCTGCCACTTTATTAATGCCCGCGAACACCCAATTTGAGAACCCCTGCTAACGATATGAACTCACTTGAGATTCCAAACAGCAGCAGGGGTAAAGGTATGCCTGAAATCCATTGCTGCTAAAAATTCCTGTGTAACTCCAGCGTGTTGGCGCGAGTCATATTCTGAAATATGAGTATGGTAAGCTTAGGGCAAGTAGTAGCACACAATGCCGCGGTACAGGACACATATTCATACATAAACTGACGTATGCAGGTGCGATAGCCTAGTTGATAGCCTATTGCGTTGGTGATGTCATGAGCGCGGTCAGGCACGGGTTCGACACCTGAGGGAGAAACTGGCCACTGTGCACCCAGGCCAACTGGATGTCTATTAATCTACAGACTCATAGCAGGAAACTACTTTGGGGCAATGAAACATTTGGACTTTCTGTCCACACCCTCGGTGTATAACTACTTATTGTTGGATTTGAAGCAGGATGCCATATTTGTATTTATGGCAATTACGATAAGTCAGATTGATTCTGAAATTTACGACACCAGTTGCAAGCATAATATAAATATGATATCTCTTAATTTATGGTTATATAATATTACTGTCATCAGTATGTACATACTTTCCAACTTTATGACTGCGAATTGCAAGTTGCTGCTGGTACGTTACTTCCCTGCTCTGTGGTGAAGGGGTTAGGAATGCAGTTTGTAATTCTGCATACCACGTGCGAATCAGATCTGCTGGCGATTTGAAAGCAGACCGCCTTACGTTGGTTTCTATACAAAGGTATGAGTGTCGGTAGTTCAGAAAGCAATGGCACACTACTGAAGATAAACTTGCCAAGAAATCATAAACTGCTAAAAATGCTGAGGTTGATTGTAAAGGATATACAACTAACTGAACGCTAGTTCCAGACTGATATGCTCCCAACTATCCAGCTCATAATTTCAAGGCTTAATTCTCTGAGATCTGTTTCTATATTATCATATAACAGCCCTTTAAGACAACGTAGCTCTCGTGAAAGCCAGCCGTGAAGATTCTCGATTTGTTTCCAGTTCCTCTGTCTCACGCATTTTCATACTTACAGTGTCTTCAATGTCCCGTGTCCATCCCCGTACTGATCTACCACTTCCTTTTCTTCCTCGGACCATGCCTTACATCTATGTTTTTTCTGAAGCACTGGGATGTTTAATATGGCCTAGGTAGTTGAGTTTTCAAGGTATGCTGTTTATGAGGGAGTTTGCTTCGATATTCAGATCTTGTGGAATGTCAGTATATTTCTTCTTCTTGGTCTACTGAAGTCTAATAATTTATATCTATATAATGCACACCAATTGCCTGATTCTCTACTGCTAATATGTCTACTTTTAATGTATAAACTATATGACTTGTACATCTATGGCAGGTGTGATTTGATCATGTACATGTTCTCAAGTATATGGCGTATATGTTTATAACATGTTTTATGTTCTCATGTTGTGTGTCTATAACGTGTATGTTCTCACGTTTATGCCTTGTTTGTCTATGCCATGTTTTATATTCTCAAGCACATACCTTGAAATTATCTGACAGGATTGATTTTTTCAATTTATTGAAACTCCGAGCTATTTGATTGCCCGATATTTGAAATTGGTGGTTATCTATTTCTTCTTATTTCGTCCTTTAACCTCGATTAGAACATAGACCATTTATCAACTCACTCAAAGCCGTCCTGTCCATTGTTATCCCATGCAGCTCGTCTCAATCCTCCCCATATTATTCATTTCTATCTCTAATAATTTTCTCAGTTTTTTAAGGCCTTCCTCTATTCCATTTTGCCCCATGTTACCTACTAAATCATCTATGTTTTTTTTTTTTTTTTTTTTTTCCCGCGTTTCCATCCTGTTTCAGGATATTGCGGTCAACACCAGCATCTTTCAGCTGTATGTTGATTCCTAGGCTAGATTACGCTCATCAGCACGCCACGACTTTCTGAGCGACCGGCTCCATACTCTCATAAGTCACTTTTGCGATTCGAACCACTGCTAATTCTCGTCGCGTCACGTGACGAGAGTATTCGGAGTTAGCGGAGAAAGCTGCTAACCCCTCGGTAATTGTTTGTCGTTCTTAGAAATGTTTCTTTATACTCAAAACATTATCACCAATAGGATTCAGTTTCACTTAGATGTCTTGTTTGAGTGTATGTTAATCGTGATGTATTACTTTGGGAGATCGTATTCTGCTGCAATAATGTGAACAGTCACAAATATTTAGAAGCATTTTATGTGCACATGAAAAGAACTCTGCATCGTTCAGCAAATGTTACGTTCTGGATCATTAAAGACGGAATATTTTATTTCAATGTTTTCGTATTTTTGCGTTGATTAATAAATTATAATTATCTAAGCAATTCAACCGTGTCACTTTTGCGTGCTTTAAGTCTTTGAAGAGAAAATTAGGTTATACATTATATTTGGTTTTTAATGTGAGCCGATGTGGAAAATACAAGTATTATTATTTAAAATAAAACAATGAACATTAACAACCGTAGCAAACAGAAAGCCACTGACCTGCAGAATGCAATAGCAGGCACAACTTGAACACAACTTGACTCTAAAGTTAAAGTAGCTTAATGGCTATACTCTCTCCTGTCGTACCAGTGGTCATAGGTTCGATCCTGTTTCGAATTTTCAAATATTGAACTGCACTCCCTGGCCGAACCCGCCCTAAATGGACACCAGACGATATCTTGGGAAGTAAAGGCAACTGCGTGATACCAACCACATTAGTGCCGTTTGGTATATAAACATATTTGTTAAACACCGTAGCCCAATGCGTCTTTGGGGTGTAAAAGAGATCTTTACTTTAAAAAAAATATCACAACTTAGAACAAGAAAAGAAGCGTAGATACATCAACATCTATATGCAATGTCGTTTTTACTGTTCCTCAAAGGAACAGTGAAGACTATAATTAATTAAAAATGCCAGCAATGGTCTTACTTGTGTATGCAGGCAGAACTTCCATTGTGGCATTCATCTGATTGCCGTACAGAAATGCTGGAAGCCAGTCTGTGACCAGTATTTTCTGAAGATAAGAAAAGAGTATGTCGTTGGTTGGCATATGCTATGGACGAGTGAGTTTACAATTCTGGTAAGTATAATGTATTGACCTTCGGTAGCCGCGACAGCGTAGTGGCTAGACATGCTGGCCCGGTGGTCATGAGTTTGATTCGCACGGGGGCGGATAGAAACTTTCAACAGTGATTTGGTTCCTAGGTCCACCCAGCCGAAACTGGCTACCAGGAAATGTGACGTCAAGGGACCGGTGTGATACAGACAATATCATCCCTCGAGTGCTGAGTGGTCTATAACAACATGGAACTGTACCCCAGATGTCCTATGCACTTGAAGGTGTATAAAGGGTCATACATATACAATGTATTGGCTTTCAGGTCGTTTGACCCCTACAAAGGGAGTACAACTATAGGTGTGAGGTTTGTGTTGAAACAGGCCTTCCGTTCCGGTAAGAATATTTCACCTTCTGGCGACAGTGGTGCAGAACTGTCCATTCCCCATCCAAGTTTTTACCCATAGTCCTGTGCAATACTGGTTTTAGGCTTCACATATATGAAGAGACGTATTAGAATGTAGCCAGGTCATAATTCAGTACAGCGTAAACAGACTGGCTGAGATTAGGCTATGGGTCGTAACGTTTCCTCACTGATGTTAGGTAGTCCCATGTCAACAGACTTCAAGTCATTGTATTCAGGAAAAATATTAAGTCGAAGATAATTATGTACCCACGTCTCTATCTATTTGGAACCGCCGTAGCGTCCTGGGGATATACGCTTGCCTGCAAGCCCCGGGCAAGCGTGCTGACCTCTGTGTTATCACGGTTCCATTTATCAATGATATTCACCAAAATAATTATCGTTGGTGTTTTTGTCTAGATTGTAGAACAATCAACCACCTTTCATCGTGGCATCTCACGACTGCGTTTTCATATTCCTCCGGTCTGATCGAATTCTGTAATTACATTGCAAACGCACTAATTTAATAAGTGAATCAACTAAATATGTTAGGTATAACTAGCACGTCAATGCATCTAACCCAGTCAGTTAACTTCCGACGTGTGGACGCAACACGTCAGTTCTGAAAAACCTTACATAGACTATCAAAAAAATCAGTCAAGAAACACGTTACATGAACTCCCAATCCATCATGAAAAATGTTACAGGAACTGGCAAACACGCTATCTAAAAAAAAAAAAAAGCTTTACGTGTATTGCTGAAGAACGTGAGAAGCTCTTTAGAATATAATTCAAATAATTACATGACTGTGTAAAAAAACAAATGTAATGCATTACCAATAACAATAACGAAAACAAAAATAACTTAAACAACAAAACCAACAACTTTAACAAAAGCAACAACTACTTTGGACCCATTAGGTATACACAAAGTGGAGAGTGGAAAAGAAGAAGTAACAAAGACATTTATGATCTGTTTAAATCCCCGCTAATCACTGGTATCATGAAGGCTAATAGACTACAATGGCTGGGGCATATAGAAAGAATGGAAGATAATAGGGAAACAAAACTCGCTTACAATCAGGAAATAAATGACCGGAGACCCCGAGGTAGACCAAGAAGACGGTGGAGAGATAAAATATATACAGACCTACAAGCACCTGGAATCAACGACTGGCAAGAGAAGTTCAACCAGAGAGACGAATGGAGATGGATTGTATTTGCAGCAAAGAACCTCAATGGCTCGGAACGCTGAAGAAGAAGAAGAACAACAACAACTAATACAATAGCGAGATCATGTTCAAGTACCTGGAAGTGAGCGACAACCATTTTTTTTGCAGTCTGGAAAATCTCTTCGTCTGTGAGGTTGCCCGCGGAAGAGTTAGCAATGTCTCCGGCTATTTTGTTGTGCCATCTGAACCATATGACTTGGAGAGCTAAGAGAAATGGATTTTCATGGCCTTTAGCGTTGCCCAGACCTGTAGACACGATCATAAAAATAAATATGATTATAATATTCAGCAGGTTTTAATTTGGCAATATATTTTACTGTGTAAACTGCGATAATATGTACCCCTACCTTTCCCCTTTGCTCTTTCTCATGGTCCCCCTTTCACGCCAGAAGATATATTTGGTATATGGTAAGTAAAGAATCCTTTTACACTCTGTGCGATGTATTAGGTGTATGGTGCCAGGCTCACGTTTTCAGAGACCAGTCGGCGATGTGGTCAGTATCACATATGCCGCGTTTACTTCCTAGTACATTTTCTGGTATCTCTTTCAGACTGAATCGACCTGGGAACACAGTTCGATTAAAATTTAAAAAAGCCTCGATATGGACTTGATCATGTGACCACCGGGCCAAGGGCCAGCTACTTGATGACCTATAGGAAGAGTCTCGGCACCGAGAAACAGTCAAGTAAATTGTGAATGTCGGCATGTGAGCCGAAACAAACAGAAAGTATACCCCATAGCAGCGTTTGTCCTACCCCCGAGCCGTGCACACTGATCCTACTCCAGGCATTCGGGTCACCCACACACATTTGGTATTGCGGTTCCTTCATTGCTTATAGTATATTGAAATCATGTGTACTAAAGACCCCCTTATCTGGCTTATAGTTGACATGTTTTGATGTATAACAACTTGGATAGGATGGCTGGCGAGTCGACTCACTGACGTTCATGTTTACTTTCTTTCTTTATGGTTTTACGAGTTGATATTATTTTAAAACGCACGGCTTCCCACAACATAATGCTATAATGTCTAATTCTCTACGTCTCGTGGTGAAACTGGTAGATTTTCTCAAACGTTTCATCTTACGAGTAGTAAGTTTCCACCACGATGACACACGGGTAGTAATATACAACACTGAAACGCCTACTAGTGTCCTAAACCTGCGACTGGCCTAGCAAGCCGGCAGGGGATCTTCATGCTGCTCGTAGAAAAACTAAGAAGTACATGTGAGTAGAATAGTAAAGAGGGAAAAACAAAAAGACTGGGAAGAGTATGGAGAAACCCTAAATAAAAACTACAAGGAGGCAACCAGAAACTCCTACAAAAAGATAAGTGCAATGCGAACCAGAGGATAACTCTTTGACCCAACTGAAATAATTAACAGCGAAAATGGAGAACCAATAAGTGAACAAAAACAGATCCTAATAAGATGGAAGCAGTATTTCGAACAACTTCTCAACATCCCATCAGATGTCACAGGAATTCAACAGACCTACACAGATGTCACCGAGGAATTAGAACCAGACATACTAAAAGAAGAAATTATAGAAGCCATCAGATTAGCCCCATTAAACAAATCACCAGGACAGGATGAAATACCAAATGAACTAATTTAAGCAGCAAGAGAAGTAGGAGCAGCATGGCTACATAGACTATTCAACCATGTTTGGGTAGAACAACAGACACCACGAGACTGGGGAAAAGTCATAATTATCCCAATTTGGAAAAACAAAGGCAGCAAAAGAGATTGCACACAAAACAGAGGCATTTCACTGTTGAGTCATACTGGGAAAATATTTTGCAAAATTCTTGAAAAAAGATTACGAACTACTTTAGAACCCCAGTTAAGCGAAACGCAGCTTGGATTTAGGAAAAACAAAGGATGCACAGACGCCATTTTTGCTCTTAGACAACTTATAGAAAAATCAATTGAATTCAATGAAAGACTCTACTTAGCCTTTGTCGACCAAGAAAAGGCATTTGATAGGGTAGATAGAAACAAGCTGTGGGAAATCCTTAAACAATATGGAGTGAGTACACATCTAACAAACCTATGTAGAAGTTTATACAACAACAGTGAATGCATAGTGAGAGCAACAGGAGAACACTCAGAACCCTTCACCATAAGATCTGGAGTACGACAAGGTTGTGTCCTGTCCCCTCTCTTGTTCATAACATATATAGACAACATATGTACAGAAACCAGCCAAGCAGAGACAGCAAGAATACCGCATGACGAGAACACAGAAGAAGAACCATCTGCAAATCTAACCATTAGAGAACTCCTGTTTGCGGACGACCAAGCACTAATAGCAAAATCAGAAGCTGAATTACAAGACCACATGAATAGTCTAAACGAAATGTGTAGGGAACATAACATGAAAATTAGCACAAGCAAAACAGAGGTAATGACTATAACTAAAGAAGAACAAACAGCAACAATTCACCTAAACGAACATCCCTTGAAACAAGTAAAGAGCTTCAAGTACCTAGGAAGTATAATATCATCAAATGGCAGATCAGAAGACGAGATCGAAAATAGGTGCAATAAGGCAAATCAACTCATTGGACAAATGGCACCAATACTAAAGAACAAACATGTATCAATAACTACTAAGAAAGCACTTTACAACACAATCTTCCTACCAACTCTGTGCTACCAATGCCAAACCTGGACACTGACAGAAAAAGAGAAAAGAAAAATCACAACAACAGAAATGAGGTTCCTGAGAAGAATACTCAACGTATCAAGAAGAGATAAGATCAGAAATGAAGAAATCAGGACTAAAGTGGGGGTTAAAGCTGCTCTAGATTTTATTAGAAAGCAGCAAGTTAAATGGTTTGGCCATGCAAGTAGGCTACCAGTCAACAGCATGCCGCAACAAGCAATGATGTACAGACCAGATGGAAACAGAGGAAGAGGCCGACCACGTAAACGTTGGACGGAGGGAATAACAGAATCCATGGGAATGTCGATATACGAAGCCCATAACCGGGCACTCTCACGAAGTTTATACTTCACCTCGACACCGCAAGGTACAAAAGGAACATGATGAGATGAGATGAGATGAAACGCCTACTTATTCTCCATGACCTAGGAAAGAATGATGCTAAAGAAAGCAGAAAGCAAAAGCAAATATCTAATGCAAAATTAATTGCATGTCCTTTTTTATAGAACGTCACAATCAAATCAAGCATGTTGTGCTGTTTGTGGTTGTGTGTACATTTACATTCAGTACATTGCGATTGCTTTTTGAACGGCCGAATGTCACACCATTGTGACAATCAAAGCTAAGAGGTCTGCTACTAAACCACCTGCGGCTGACGTCTAACCCAATATGTCGCGATTGTGAAACTACGCCCACTTGCTCTGCGTCATGGACTTTGACAATGCATAGTTAAAAGTTAGTTGCACATCCTACATTACAGGACGTCGCAGTCAATCCCAGCATTTTTTGGCTGTATGTGATTTCTTGGTAAGGTTACTTTCAATAGTTTGCCATTGATTTCTGAATGACTGGCACTCATGCTGTTGTATGACAACCCACGCAAGGCGGTCTGCTTCCAAATCTCCCGCAGGTGTGCTTTGAACGCGGTATGCGGGATTGCGAATCGGCTTCGAAACCTCATCGTCACTGCGCCGGTATAGTACATAAGATTTATAAAATGATTATGCCGACATGTGTGCATAAAAGTGACAAGTGACAACCAGTCTGCAAACAGATAATGTTGTTGTATATAAAAAAAAAAGCACTACAGTTACGCAACAGTGAGGCCATCTATGTTTCTTAGAGATAACATCCGAGATAGGGTGATATGTCATCTGGTGTTTGCAGGTGTATGTAATGTTGACATGAAATAATAACGTGCAAGGGGTAAACAGTATTGGTTACGGGGATATCGTGGGGGAGGAGGGAGAGAGAGAGAGAGAGAGAGACAGAGAGACAGAGAGAGAGACAGAGAGAGAGACAGAGAGAGAGCCAGAGAGAGAGAGAGCCAGAGAGAGAGACAGAGAGAGAGACAGAGAGAGAGACAGAGACATAGACAGAGAGAGAGACAGAGAGAGAGCCAGAGAGAGAGAGCCAGAGAGAGAGACAGAGAGAGACAGAGAGAGACAGAGAGAGACAGAGAGAGACAGAGAGAGAGCCAGAGAGAGAGCCAGAGACAGAGAGAGACAGAGAGAGACACAGAGAGAGACAGAGAGAGACAGAGAGAGAGACACAGAGAGAGCCAGAGAGAGACAGAGAGAGACAGAGAGAGACAGAGAGAGAGCCAGAGAGAGAGAGCCAGAGAGAGAGACAGAGAGAGACAGAGAGAGACAGAGAGAGACAGAGAGAGACAGAGAGAGAGCCAGAGAGAGAGCCAGAGACAGAGAGAGACAGAGAGAGACACAGAGAGAGACAGAGAGAGACAGAGAGAGAGACACAGAGAGAGCCAGAGAGAGACAGAGAGAGACAGAGAGAGACAGAGAGAGAGCCAGAGAGAGAGAGCCAGAGAGAGAGCCAGAGAGAGACAGAGAGAGACAGAGAGAGACAGAGAGAGACAGAGAGAGAGCCAGAGAGAGAGCCAGAGACAGAGAGAGACAGAGAGAGACACAGAGAGAGACAGAGAGAGACAGAGAGAGAGACACAGAGAGAGCCAGAGAGAGACAGAGAGAGACAGAGAGAGACAGAGAGAGAGCCAGAGAGAGAGAGCCAGAGAGAGAGACAGAGAGAGACAGAGAGAGACAGAGAGAGACAGAGAGAGACAGAGAGAGAGCCAGAGAGAGAGCCAGAGATAGAGAGAGACAGAGAGAGACACAGAGAGAGACAGAGAGAGACAGAGAGAGAGACACAGAGAGAGCCAGAGAGAGACAGAGAGAGACAGAGAGAGACAGAGAGAGAGCCAGAGAGAGAGAGCCAGAGAGAGAGCCAGAGAGAGACAGAGAGAGAGACAGAGAGAGACAGAGAGAGACAGAGAGAGAGCCAGAGAGAGACAGAGAGAGACAGAGAGAGACAGAGAGAGGGCCAGAGAGAGACAGAGAGAGAGACAGAGAGAGACAGAGAGAGAGCCAGAGAGAGAGACAGAGAGAGAGAGCCAGAGAGTGAGAGAGAGCCAGAGAGTGAGAAAGCCAGAGAGAGAGAGCCAGAGAGAGAGCCAGAGAGAGAGCCAGAGAGAGAGAGAGCCAGAGAGAGAGCCAGAGAGAGAGAACCAGAGAGAAAGAGCCAGAGAGAGAGACAGAGAGAGAGAGCCAGAGAGAGAGAGCCAGAGAGAGAGCCAGAGAGAGAGCCAGAGAGAGAGAGAGTCAGAGAGAGAGAGCCAGAGAGAGAGCCAGAGAGAGAGAGCCAGAGAGAGAGCCAGAGATAGAGAGCCAGAGAGAGAGCCAGACAGAGAGCCAGAGAGAGAGCCAGAGAGAGAGCCAGAGAGAGAGCCAAAGAGAGAACCAGAGAGAGAGCCAGAGAGAGAGAGCCAGACAGAGAGCCAGACAGAGAGAGAGCCAGAGAGAGAGCCAGTGAGAGAGCCAGAGAGAGACAGAGAGAGAGCCAGAGAGAGAGAGAGGCTGTTATTAAAAATCGAAATAAGGTCGGATGGAATATACAGCTCTTGTTGTCGTCAAGATCTGCACCGGCTAGATATTTTAAATCTATCAATAGATGCAATTCCTACTAATGTATTACCAGAGTCCTTAAGAGAAGCAAAGAATAATACAACTATGGAGACCAGCATAGCTGAATGGACAAGAACGCGCTGATTCCGAGGGATAGGGTTTAACTCCTACATTGAACAGTTGGACTAAAATGTTGACTTCTCATCCTTGACTTGGGGACGTAAATTACAAATACCTCTGAAGTTGGAGTGGATTCGCCTAATGGTGATGGACACTGATAAAAGGGAAAGCTAATCCACACGCAAAATTCAGCTCAGTGCCACTAGAAATAGTGTGTGTGTGTGGACTACGCTTGAGTCAAAGTAAGCGAGCGCAAACAAAAGTGCAACTGCAACAGCAATGCATGTCGTAAGAGGTGCTAACGAACGAAGATTGCCATGATACTGGATACCTCATCCCGTGGAAACGGTAGCAGTGTAGGGACAAGGGATTTTCGAAACCATCAACACAGCTACAAGCCCTACCTGTGTATTTCCAGGGTCCATAAGGGAAGCGAAGAATAGCAACACTAAAACCTCCATGCATGTCATAAGAAACGACTAAGCAGGATTGGCTAGAGACTGACTAGCTCATGATGTAGAAAACTATAACCGTAAAATTCAACCAATCACGATCACGTCTACAAATGGCTTGACTTGAGTTGGGTTAGGTCCTATGTTGCACTGAGAGGTGAAAGGTGGAATAGGAAAACGATGAAAGTCCATTGTCTTAATAGGAATTGTAACCATGTCAGCAGAAGTGGGAGGAAAAACACTCAGCTGCAAGGTCACAAGCTACTCTGTTAGCTTTAATTGCGTGCATGGATACACAAAACATACAGCAAACACCAAATTCTGTCAAAGGATATCGGGCTGTGTCAGACAAAGTTCTATTAGTAAAATTAGACGGAAGACCTTTTAAAATAAATGTCATTCAAGTATATGCAGTAAAGAAAGTATAGAGGCATTTTATAATGACATGGAGTCTGCTTTGAAGAACTGTAAAAAATCAGAAATAAATATCATAATGTGTGATTTCAACGCAAAAAATAGGAAAGCAAAGTGATGGATGCAGTGTAGGCAACCATGGTTTGGGAGAGAGAAATGAAAGAGGATACAGACTTGTAGAATGGGCAAAAGAACAAGAAATGGTTGTAGGAAACACCTGGTTTAAACAGCATCCTAGAAGATTATGGACATGGAGGAGTCCAGACAGCAGGATTAAAAACCAGATAGATTACATCCTGATTAGCAAAAGGTTTCGAAATGCGTTAAAAGTCTTAAAAACAGTTCCAAATGCAGACTGTTACAGTGATCACAGATTAATTACAGGCACATTGAGGGTAACGTTAAAGAAAGTCAAGTATACAGCAGGAAACCCTAAATATGACTTGTGCAAATTGAAAACTGACAAAGAAATACAAGATAATTTTAACATAAAAGTAAAGAACAACTTTGATTTATTGTCTGATCTAGAGATCCTATTTCAAGATGTAGATGATCAATGGGAAATGCTGAAGAATTCAATCAGTTGTGCAGCAGAAAAAAACTATCCCAAAAGTAAAGAAAGTGGGCCGTACGACATGGATGACTGAAGAAATTTTACAACTAATGGAAACAAGAAGACAGAACAAACATAATCCTGCCAAATATGAAGAAATTCACAGAAAAGTCAGAACCTTAAGTAAGGAGGCAAAAGAAACATGGCTTGAGCAAAATTGCAGAGAAATTGAAAAACAACACAACATTAAAAATGCGAAACTAATGCACAAACGAATTCAGGAGCTTACTAATCAAAGAACACGTACATCAGCAGGCTGCCTAAAGACAAAAGATGGAAGAGTCATAATAGAAAAAGATCAGATCTTACATGTATGGTCAGATTACGTGAAAAACCTTTATGACGAACAGTATGATGTTCCAAATAATAATGAAGGACCAGCAATTTTGAAGATGGAGGTTCAGAATGCTCTTAACCACATGAAATCTGGCAAGACCCCCGGTTCAGAAAGCGTCAAAACAGAAATGATTAATGCTTTAGAAGAATATGGAATAGATAAAGTTACCAGTCTGCTTAATACAATATATGATACTGGAAATATACCTCAGGAGTTATGTAATTCTGTATTTATTGCAATCCCAAAGAAATCAGGAGCCTTGGAAAGTGATCCACATCGAACACTTAGTATAATGAGTCACATCACGAAGAATTTGCTAAGAATTATCATGCAAAGAGTTAGGAGGAAAATACAACCTGAAATAGGAGAAGAACAATGTGGGTTTGTAGAAGGCAAGGGTACAGTAAATGCTGTGTATATATGAGAACAGTAATCGAACGTTCTATAGAAGTAAACAAAGATCTACACCTTTGCTTTATTGACTACACAAAGGCTTTCGATAAAGTGAGACATGTCAACATGATAAGGATTCTTGAAGATCTACAAATTGATGGAAAAGATCTTAGACGTGTAAAAAACATATATTGGAAACAACAAGCTGCCATAAGAGTTGTTAATGAAGTAAGTTAATATCAGCCTATTAAGAGAGGTGTGAGACATGGATGTGTAATTCTCCAGATCTGTTTTCCCTGTACAGTGAAAGTATTTTCAGAAATATTGAAGATATGGAAGGAATCAACATTGGGGGACGATGCATCAATAACATTAGATATGCAGATGATACAGTCTTGATTGCAGACAATGAACAGGACCTGCAAAATTTAGTAGATGCGGTTGTTACACACAATGAACAACTAGGGTTAGAAATAATTTGTAAAAAGACACAGATTATGGTCGTCACTAGGAAGAACGAAATACCACAATGTAATATACAAGTAAATGGGAATATTCTTCAACAAGTGAATAGGTACAATTATCTCGGAACAGTAATAACATCTGATGGGAGATGCCTTGAAGAGAGTAGAAAAAGAATCGCCATGGCAAAAGTAGCCTTTAGTAAGATGAAAAATATACTGACCAATAAAAAGATGTCAATTGAAACGAGAAAAAGAGTATTGAGATGCTACATAGAACCTGTACATTTATATGGATGTGAAGCTTGGACAATGAGCAGTCAGGCTGAAAAATTTCTGATGGCTGTAAAAATGTGGTTTCTGAGGACAATGCAAAGAATACCATGGGCAGCCATAAAGACCAATGAACAAGTCCTTCAAGAAACAAATGAAGATCGTAAACTGATAGAGACATTAGACGTCGACAGTGCCGCGGAAATCTTGGAGTTGTCGATCGATGAAAGACTGTCGCGCCATTCGTCTACAGGCGGCCGCCTTCCTTTGATGTTGGAGACAGACTGTCCTGATGAAAGTCAGCATGATCTTTTGTTGGGGGGGGGGGGGGAGGGGGGGAAGATTTCTCTAGATCACAGGCCGGCAAGACTTTTTGGAGTAACGGGAACAATTCCCCAGATTAAAGCGGGACAGCCGACCAGTTGTTTACATCGAGTCGAAAAAGGAGAGAGAAAAATAGGTTCTCGACGCCTAGTGTCTAGTCAGATTTGTGACGTCATTCAGACACAGTATTAAAATAGTCTGGACAAACAACTTTGGCGGGAGTTGACCAAATGTTGTGAGGCAACAAGGACGAGTGTGATGTTCCTGGTTTGATTATGGAGAGAGACTACAGTGTCTTATGTTGATCTACATCGGCGGACATTTATCCATTGTGTGATTTAGTAGTTTCGATTTCAAACAGGAATAAACATATGGTATTTAATTAAATAGACCCAAATTAAATGATTCTTAGGAATCGAGTGTAGTAATGTGCGTTGTGAGAACGTATTATAGGAGCGTCGGCAGCAGTAGGCTATCACGTTGCTTAAACTAGCTAATGTGAGATATCAATTAACTCAGTGTGTTAAGAACAAAGTGGAGGGATGATGTTCGAGGAGATTGAGGATGGTTGGGAGGATAAAGGAAATGTAAAGTGGTAGGATCTTCCAGTAGGGTATCTACTTTGTTTCTGCACTTTTCCTTTAGTCTTTCCTTGTATTACCATGACTTAGACCGATGTGATGAGCTCCTCTGCCTTATGACAGAGTTTAGTTCTCTGTTAAATATCTGAGTGCGGCCGTCGGCCTACACTCACCTAATAAAGGTCGGAATCGGGTTGCTCTCACCAGGTGTGTTCTCTCTTCAACAGGTTCCACTATGTTTCCAAAAAGCTAGCAGATAAGTCATAGAAGAAGATTATGGCTCGATCATTGAAGGCAGTTTTTACTCAGCGGCTTTTGTACTGGGCCCATATCCCAGAGGGTCTGCAAGAACCTAGCCTCTGCTGAGCGGGAACCGACGATCATATAAGAGTGATTCCTCAGTGGTAGTTCTCATCATAGTAGAGTGAAGATACTTACAATACCACCAATAGCAGTAACAATAGTATTTATATAGAGAAATTGAAAATTAACATTGCGTTTTTCCAATTGGTGAATTCCTGTGAGAAATTAACTACTAACATTTTGTTTCAAAGTGACAGTAAACATTATTTTACTATACAAGAGTTATCAGATCACAGAACCTTTAGTGACATATTATTTACACTGAGTGTGTTAGATTCATGGTCAGTTTTGGACTATATCCAGTATTGGTGACCAGGCATCCGGACTATCCAAGAGCCATTGGAGGAAGTCGACACCTGGCCGGAGAGACGCATCATTTGGTGAGGTCCTTCTGTACTTGATCTATGGTGCTGTTGAAAGCAGACTTTGCTCCTGAGCTGTTCGGTCTGAATCTGCATACACACTAGATTATACGACAGACATTCTACACATACACTTTGCACATACCTGACACTTTTCTATATTAAATTAATTTGTCATTTTGTTAGAAGCTAGAGTTGTGTAGTAAGTTTTAGAAAATAATGAGACGGGGCATGGTCCAGTGGTAGGAGAGAAATGGAGAGAGAGTGATCCAACGACTGATGGGGTGTTGTGGACAGAAATCCAGAAGATCCTCAAGATAATGATATGGGGTTAAAAGAATGTGGGTGTTGATTCCCCTCACCCCAGGGACGACACTTATTACGACAGACAGTCACAATTTTTCGGGCATGTTATGAGAAGAACTGATTTGGAGAACTTGGTGACAACTGGCAAGATCGAGGGGAACAGACCAAGGAGAAGACCTAGAAGCAAGTACCTGGATGGCTTGGCCTCGTGGCATGGTCGAGACAGAAACACGGAGTTGATCCACGACTCTGGTGATCAGGTGAGATGGCAGAACATGACCGCCCACGCTTACCGGTATGGCACATGATGGATGGATGGATACACAAAGCCCGAAGTGAGACTTCATCCAGGGAGATCGGGTTGCACATTGTTTGCTTTAATCTCATTATCTTTGACTTTCCTCTATGAATTTTTAGACCTAATTGATGTGACCTCTCAACAAGTATGATTATTTTATCTCACATCTAGAGTATATAATTTTAATAACACCGAAGAAGTCCAAATTATCTAGTTGCTTTATTAGAGTCAATTGAATTGCATTTCTGGCGACAGTAATTGTTATCTTCATAACACTGGTAAATGTATTATGAGCTAACTCTTAAATGACATGGGATTTTATGGTATTTAGTGCAAGATATTTCTGTTTCATTCAGTGGCCATAAATAGTTGATGCTTAAAGCTAAGACTTCCAAGACTTTTATGTTTCAAAACTGTACTGGTGCAATACATAATTATTCAGCAAACAATTAAAAAAGATTATCGTAGTATTAAAATTACTAGCTATTTCAATAACATTATATAATAAAGGTGATTTTGAAAATTTCTATCCTTGAGAAAATGTTCAGTAAAAGTAATCTCATTATGAACGATTGTAAATATAGGAACCAGTCTAGGTCTTCCTAACAGCGGAGTAAGCTGAACATGAAGCCCAATGAACTACGTTTTATAGCTACAGCTACATAAGCTGAAAACTAAGCCCAATGAACTACTTTTGCAGCTACACGGAGTACGTTAGAAAAAAAAAAAATATGCCTAGAGAATTCCTTGTTTTTTACTTTCACATGAGTTTAAGCTTAAATTAAAGTTAAATGAATTACGTATTTTATGCATACAACAAAGTAGGTTCTAAAAATGAAATTAGAGGGTGGCTAAGAACGAATTGCAAGGGATCAGACAGACAGACAGACAGACAGACAGACAGACAGACAGACAGACAGACAGACAGACAGACAGACAGACAGACAGACTGACTGACTGACTGACTGACAGACAGACAGACAGACAGACAGACAGACAGACAAACAGACAGGCAGGCAGGCAGGCAGGCAGGCTGGCAGGCAGGCAGGCAGGCAGACAGACAGACAGAAGAGTGGTTAAGCTGGAAGGAAACAGTTACTTACGAAATAATCTGTCAACAGATTTCACTACATGGTCTCGAGGTATTGGTGCATTTAACAAGGGTAGTCCGACATCGTTGTAAGTTGGAAAGCTGGATGTGATGTTATCTGTGTCGGCTAGAAGTTTTCCACCAGAGTAGCTTCGAACGAGTGAGGTCCACGTTTTTGAGGTCCCATAAATTATTCCACCGTCCAGGAACGAAGAAGCCATATTGACCTGGTCGAATGTAGGAAAACTGAAGTAATGATACACAATTTATTGCATAAATATGACTGACAGATAAATAGAAGAATTTTGATACAAGTTAAAGAATTCAAATATCTTGGAAGTATGATCACAGAAGATGACAGATTGGACAGAGAAATCGAAATCAGATGTTATAGAGCTAGTGGATTTACATATCAACTATCACCCTTACTTAAACATCTAAATATACCCATGTCCGCAAAACGACAGATAATAAACATCATATTGACACCAACTATATGCTAGCAATCTCAAACCAGGACTTTATCTAAATCACACCTTCGTAAAATTAACACCTGCGAGATGAGATGCCTGAGGAGAGCTGCCAACCTAACAATTCGAGACCGAATAAGAAATGCTGTTATCAGACAGACTGTGGGATCAAAACCCTATGCCACATTTATTGAAAGGTAGAAGATCAAGTGGTTAGGCCATGTCGTTAGACTGCAACACCAACAACTACCATCACTGGCCTTACATCTAAGATCATCTGTGACAAAACCAAGAGGACGCCCAAGAAGACAATGGATTGACGACATCAAAGACATTGTACAATCACACGGAATGACACTATACAGTGCCGCCCACCGAGCGCTGGAACGCAAAATATTCCTCCCCACGGCGCTTGAAGGCAGAAGTGGAAGATGATGATGATGATGATGATGATGATGATGATGATGATGATGACAGATAAATTTGAGGATGCCAATAACACATCCATCGATCGATCTATTCATCCATCCATCCACCCATCCACGCATCCATCCATTCATCCATTCATCCATCCATCCATCCATCCATCCACCGACCGACCCACCTACACGCGCACACACACACACACACACACACACATATATACATATCATGGACAGAAACACCCAGCCACACATATCATGGATAGAAACAGCCACCCACAAATATCATGGATAGAAACAGCCAGCCATATATATCATGGATAGAAACAGCAGCCATATATATCATAGATAGAAACAGCCAGCCACACATATAATGGACAGAAACAGCCAGCCACATATATCATAGATAGAAACAGTCAGCCACACATATCATGGACAGAAACAGTCAGCCATATATATCATGGACAGAAAGAGTCAGCCACACGTATCATGGACAGAAACTACCAGCCACACATATCATGGACAGAAACAGTCAGCCACATATATCATGGATAGAAACAGCCAGCCATATATATCATCGACAGAAACTACCAGCCACACATATCATGGACAGAAACAGTCAGCCATATATATCATGGACAGAAACAGTCAGCCACACATATCATGGACAGAAACAGTCAGCCATATATATCATGGACAGAAACAGTCAGCCACACATATCATGGACAGAAACAGTCAGCCATATATATCATGGACAGAAACAGTCAGCCATATATATCATGGACAGAAACAGCCAGCCATATATATCATGGACAGAAACAGTCAGCCACACATATCATGGACAGAAACAGCCAGCCACACATGTCATGGATAGAAACAGTCAGCCACACATATCATGGACAGAAACAGCCACCCACACATATCATGGATAGAAACAGCCAGCCATATATATCATGGACATAAACAGCCAACCACACATATCATGGACAGAAACAGTCAGCCACACATATCATGGACAGAAACAGCCAGCCACATATATCATGGATAGAAACAGCCATATATATCATGGACAGAAACAGCCACCCACACATATCATGGATAGAAACAGCCAGCCACACATATCATGGATAGAAACAGCCAGCCATATATATCATGGACAGAAACAGCCACCCACACATATCATGGATAGAAACAGTCAGCCATATATATCATGAACAGAAACAGCCACCCACACATATCATGGATAGAAACAGCCAGCCACACATATCATGGATAGAAACAGCCAGCCATATATATCATGGACAGAAACAGCCACCCACACATATCATGAATAGAAACAGTCAGCCATATATATCATGGACAGAAACAGCCATCCACACATATCATAGATAGAAACTGCCAGCCACACATATCATGGATAGAAACAGCCAGCCATATATATCATGGACATAAACAGCCAGCCACACATATCATGGACAGAAACAGTCAGCCACACATATCATGGACAGAAACAGCCAGCCACATATATCATGGATAGAAACAGTCAGCCACACATATCATGGACAGAAACAGCCAGCCACATATATCATGGACAGAAACAGCCAGCCACACATATCATCGACAGAAACTACCAGCCACACATATCATGGACAGAAACAGTCAGCTACAAATATTATGGGCAGAAACAGCCAGCCACATATATCATGGACAGAAACAGCCAGCCCCACATGTCATGGATAAAAACAGCCAGCCACACATATCATGGACATAAACAGCCAGCCACATATATCATGGACAGAAACAGCCAGCAACACGTATCATGGACAGAAACAGACAGCCACATATATCATGGACAGAAACTGCCAGCCACACATATCATGGACAGAAACTTCCAGCCACACATATCATGGATAGAAACAGCCAGCCACACATATCATTGACAGAAACAGCTAGCCACACATATCATGGACATACACTGTCAGCCACACATATCATGGACAGAAACAGTCATACATACATATCATGGACAGAAACAGTCAGCTACAAATATCATGGATAGAAACAGCCAGCCACATATATCATGGACAGAAACAGTCAGCCACACATGTCATGGATAAAAACAGCCAGCCACACATATAATGGACATTAACAGCCAGCCACAAATATCATGGATAGAAACAGCCAGCCATATATATCATGGACAGAAACAGCCACCCACACATATCATGGATAGAAACAGTCAGCCATATATATCATGGACAGAAACAGCCATCCACACATATCATAGATAGAAACTGCCAGCCACACATATCATGGATAGAAACAGCCAGCCATATATACCATGGACAGAAACAGCCAGCCACACATATCATGGATAGAAACAGCCAGCCATATATATCATGGACATAAACAGCCAGCCACACATATCATGGACAGAAACAGTCAGCCACACATATCATGGACAGAAACAGCCAGCCACATATATCATGGATAGAAACAGTCAGCCACACATATCATGGACAGAAACAGCCAGCCACATATATCATGGACAGAAACAGCCAGCCACACATATCATCGACAGAAACTACCAGCCACACATATCATGGACAGAAACAGTCAGCTACAAATATTATGGGCAGAAACAGCCAGCCACATATATCATGGACAGAAACAGCCAGCCACACATGTCATGGATAAAAACAGCCAGCCACACATATCATGGACATAAACAGCCAGCTACATATATCATGGACAGAAACAGCCAGCAACACGTATCATGGACAGAAACAGACAGCCACATATATCATGGACAGAAACTGCCAGCCATATATATCATGGACAGAAACTTCCAGCCACACATATCATGGATAGAAACAGCTAGCCACACATATCATTGTCAGAAACAGCTAGCCACACATATCATGGACATACACTGTCAGCCACACATATCATGGACAGAAACAGTCATACATACATATCCTGGACAGAAACAGTCAGCTACAAATATCATGGATAGAAACAGCCAGCAACATATATCATGGACAGAAACAGTCAGCCACACATGTCATGGATAAAAACAGCCAGCCACACATATAATGGACATTAACAGCCAGCCACAAATGTCATGGACATACACTGCCAGCCACACATATCATGGACAGAAACAGTCAGCTACAAATATCATGGATAGAAACAGCCAGCCACACATGTCATGGATAAAAACAGCCAGCCACACATGTCATGGACATTAACAGCCAGCCACACGTATCATGGACAGAAACAGCCAGCCACACATATCATGGACAGAAACAGCCAGCCACACATATCATGGACAGAAACAGCCAGCCACACGTATCATGGACAGAAACAGCCAGCTACACGTATCATGGACAGAAACTGCCAGCCACACATATCATGGACAGAGTCAGCCACACATATCATGGACAGAAACTGCCAACCACACATATCATGGACAGAAACTTCCAACCACACATATCATGGATAGAAACAGCCAGCCACACATATCATGGACAGAAACTGCCAGCCACACATATCATGGACAGAAACCTCCAGCCACACATATTATGGATAGAAACAGCCAGCCACACATATCATTAACAGAAACAGCCAGCCACACATATCATTGACATACACTGCCAGCCACACATATCATGGACAGAAACAGTCAGCCACACGTATCATGGATAGAAACAGCCAGCCACACATATCATTAACAGAAACAGCCAGCCACACATATCATGGACATACACTGCCAGCCACATATATCATTAACAGAAACAGCCAGCCACACATATCATGGACATACACTGCCAGCCACACATATCATTAACAGAAACAGCCAGCCACACATATCATTAACAGAAACAGCCAGCCACACATATCATTAACAGAAACAGCCAGCCACACATATCATTGACATACACTGCCAGCCACACATATCATGGAAAGAAACAGTCAGCCACACGTATCATGGATAGAAACAGCCAGCCACACATATCATTAACAGAAACAGCCAGCCACACATATCATGGACAGAAACAGCCAGCCACACATATCATGGACATACACTGCCAGCCACACATATCATTAACAGAAACAGTCAGCCATATATATCATGGACAGAAACAGTCAGCCACACGTATCATGGACAGAAACAGTTAGACATACATATAGATGAGCAAGCAGGTAAGCAGGCGTACACCTGAGTGTTGACCTGAATATGAAAACATGCCGTTACCTAATCAGCAGACATTCACGCAGGCAGAATGACAGACAGGCAGGCAGACAGGCAGACAAATTAACATAAGAGAGACTGACAGATAGACAGACAGAAAGACAGACACACAGATAGACTTAGAGACTTGTAGTGTGTGATAATCGTACCTGTTGACGGGGACTACCGGACACGTATCCCGTACTTTGGTCATAGAGGGATCTTTGATACACCTGCGGACGCTTAGTCAAGTTACCAAGTGGATGCTGATCAGGTACTGGCATGTTTTCATATTCAGGTGGGCATCCAGGCGTGACTAGCGCGACCTCATCAAGAACAAGCTGAGCTACATAGACACAGCAGCAACATTTCTGGTGTCAAATTAAGATGAATGTGATGTTGACGTTACGTGTTAAAAACACTACCACTTTTTATATGTTACTTCCTTGATATCGTGCGTCACATTCACATGCTGACTTTCAACTCGTATTGTTCCTATCAATAATTACACATAAAATAACACTGCGCCAGAGTTAGTCAAACTGCCTGGTACTAAAGAAGTTATAGTAACAATTAAGGTAGAAGCATTTAAAGTAATAACTAAAATATGAAGATTTAAAGTAACAAATGAGATACAAATTAATAGCAGCAGCTATGAAAGAAACATTGAAAGCAGCAACCAGGATATAAACATTGAAAGTAGCAGCTGTGACCAAGTGAGTAAAGATATAATAACTTTTTAGGATTAAAGAAGTATGGAACAAACCGGAGTCTTGTCATGAGTATAAGAAATAAATGTACAGGTATTGATATGCATCTTACAAGGGGTTACTGGTAAATGTCTTCTTCTACCCTTAACCCTCCATCGGCTTTCAACCAAATCACGCCAAGGCGTCCTATCTTTAGTTATCACCTGTAGCTCTATCCAATCTTATTCGCCCCTGTCTGTAATTCTCTTCTCTGTGTGTTTTTAGGTATCCCACTATTTCGTTTGCCTTGTGAGTTCCAGACAAGAGAGTTTCAAGCTATATTGTCCTCAGATTTTCTCAGTGTGTGGACTATCCAGTGCCAGCGTCCTTTCCTCACCTCGTGGATGTACATTAGTGATTCTGTAGTTCCATATTACTTCCACTGTTCCAGCCAATTAATGAATGTTTGTAGTTTATTAGTAATTTCGTTAGTTGTTCTCCATGTTTCTGACCCATATAGTGGTAGCGATTTAACACTGGAGTTAACAATTATACACCTGATGTGTAGGTTAACTTCCTTTAGTATTCATACATTTCTTAGAGTCATGAAAGCTCCTCTTCCCTTCTGATTTAAAATATAAGTATATCTATCTCTTCCCCCATTTTGTCTACAAATAGATATATGATTTCCCCTCTTAAAGTGAAGTTTCATCAATGGAGATTGGAATTTTTATTTGCTCAGTTTAATCTCAGCACTTTTGTATTTCCGAAATACTGTCTTAGACCTAATTGTTGCGACCTCTAATCAAGTGTGATTAGTTTATCCTGCAAATACTTACGTGTGTGTAACAGAAGTGCAATGTCATCGGCGAGTCCAAATTATCAAGTTGCTTTGTTAGAGGACATTAAATTGCATTTCTGGCGGTAGTAATTGTTTACTTCAGAACTCTGATAAATTTGCTATGAGTTAACCCTAAATGACATGGAATTTTATGGTATTTAGTGCAAGCATTTTCTTGTTCTTACATTGGTCATAAATTATTGATGCTTACAGATAATACGTTCCACGACTTTTGTGTTTAAAAACTGTACTGGTGCAATGCATAATTATTCAACAAACAATTAAAGTATATAACCATGGTATTACAATTATTAGTTATGATTGGAGGTCAGCATGGCAGAATGGATAAGCGCACTCGTTCTTAAATTTCTGGTGTGCTGATGCCGAGGTAGTGGACTTAACCCCTACACCGGTCAGTTGAACTACAATGTTGACTTCTCGACCTTGACTTGGGGACGTAAATTACAAGTACCTTAGAAGTCAGAGTAGGTTGCGACTGATACTGGTAATAGGGAAAAAAAACAAACTATCCTCTCCAAAATATCAGTCCGGTGCACCAGAAGTAGTAGCACGTATATGGACTACACGTAAGTACAAAGAGAGCGAAACAAGATTTAAAAAAAAATCAAACAATAGCTATGATTAATGAAGTCCAGTTGTTCTTTTTCTTATATTCCATGCCGTGTTGCGTTGGTCATTATGTCTTTCCACATCCTTCTGTATCATGAACTGCCAATAATTTCTGACATAACTGTTTCTCCGTGGCATGATGTCAGATTGTTTAGTATCTTCTCTTTTTTTTCACTCCCTTGCCTCTCCTACTCTCACACTTTTCCGCTGTCACAACATACATCTTTCCCATTCTCATAATGTGCCAAAAGAATGTTGACTGTCTCCTTCTGATGCGAGTAACCCATCCTCTGTGTGCATTTTCTTTCAAGATTACGCTTCTTATCTGTCCGTTGTATTCTCGTGATTCTTGTATGAAACCAATGCCTTAGAACAGTAGTTCTCAACCTTTTTTGGCCCATGCACCCATTCACCATATGTTCAGAATGTCATTCCCCATGTCGTATGTCCTCCTTAAAATTTCTCCCTGCCCCTACATAGTATGCGTAAAAATGGAAGCTAAATTAAATAACACATACTAGAACAAGTCTAGACGTCTACATAAAACGTGATTTGTGGGTCTACTTACGTTATAAACATAATTTCAGAGGGGCGAGAAGTACAGAACCGTAAAGTATGGATGGAAAAATAATATCAAGTAATCAGTTCTTGTATTAATACGATCTTGAAATAATCTTAACCCCCCCCCCCTCCCCTCGCACTGGAAACCCTAAAATCCCTCCCCCTTCCCGGGGAGGGGGGGGGGGATAATTCCTCACCGGTAACGAACAACTACCTTAGAAGAATATGGAATAGTCCAATTCACGAAACTGCTGAACACTTATGTGACACTGGAGATATACCTCTGAATTATGTTTTATTTTTTAAAGTTGCATATCCTTCACAGGACGTTGCAGTCAACACCAGTATTTTACTGCCGTTGTTGATGTCTTGGCAACTTTTTACGTTCAG
The DNA here is from genome assembly GCA_014155875.1 of Cepaea nemoralis. Taxonomy (NCBI): domain Eukaryota; kingdom Metazoa; phylum Mollusca; class Gastropoda; order Stylommatophora; family Helicidae; genus Cepaea; species Cepaea nemoralis. The sequence continues at coordinate 454,367 of JACEFZ010004582.1, forward strand.
TAGTTTGCCATTGCTTTCTGAACGACCGACTCCCATACCAACACGTTAAAACCAGCGCGAGACGGTCTGCTGCCAAATCGGTCGCCGCTGTGTTTCGAACTCAGGTAAGCGGCGGTACGAATTGCGTTCGCAACGCCATCGCCACGAAGACTGGCCTGAACTATGTACATTTATATGTCTCCACAATGTCTGTGGAATATGTGGTTTCTAAGAAAAATGCAAAGAATACCAGGTAAAAACAAACAATGAGCAAGTCCTACAAGAAACAATGGAAAATTGTAAACTAATTCAAGAAATAAGACTTAGACAGCCACGATTTTTGGGCACGTTTAGAGAATAAACTATAGAAGTTGGTGACAACTGGTAAGATTGAGGGTAAAAGAACAAAGGGAAGGCAAAAGAGTAAATACCTGCATGGCTTGGCCGCATGGCATGGTCGGAACAAAAACACAGAGCTGATACACGACTCTGGTGATCGTGTGAAATGGCGAAACATAACCACCCACGCTTATCGGCATGGCACATGATGATGGCATTATGACTAGCTCTATATAGCTCTTATGAACTCTTCCTCACATCGAGTGATATTATTATATTGCAGATAATCTACTTCATCCTGCGAAATGCCGCTTTCTCTTCGGTTATTCTACATTTAATTTCTTTAACACATCTTCTAACTGCTGGTATCGGAGTACCCAAATAGCCGAAGAACTGACTTGCTTCAATCTAGTTCTGTTACCGATGCCATCATTGACCCTTCAACCTATCAGAGATAATTTATCTAAACACACACTGCAAGCAACCCCACAATTCATTCATCGCCATTAGTAGACTAAAACCTATTAGAGGTGGCATGCAGTTTGAGCTATACGTAATTTAAGTCATTTGATATTAATCCTTTTCCATGTTATTGATGTTTAAAGATTAATTGTACATTATTAACATTAAAATCCTACTATAAAATACACATTACTGAACTAACATTTTCTTCTTCTTCTTCTTATTCTTCAGCGTTCCGAACCATTGAGGTTCTTTGCTGCAGATACAATCCGTCTCCATTCGTCTCTCTGGTTGACCTTCTCTTGCCAGTCGGTGATTCCAAGTGCTTGTAGGTCTGTATATATATTAACTAACATTTGCATTATTAAAATATAATTCTTACCAAAATATGCTAGCATCGCATTTCTAGAAAAAGTAGAAGCTTGACCACTTCGTCCAGCGTGGACTTTCAGACTTATTTCCATGGGGTGTGGCCTGGTCAAACCAGCCATGCCATAAGCGCCATCAGAGTAGGCAGCTGGACTAACTCGGGCAAAGTTGCTTCCTGAGAACAACATTAACTGAATGAAAATAACACTATTTCCAAGTGCGAAGAACCTCATATAGTTTCACACCAAATAATAATGCTTTGTTTCAAATCTAGCAATCTACGAAATGAGGCGAACAGACGGACAGACAGACGGACAGACGGACGGACAGACAGACAGACAGACAGACAGACAGACAGACAGACAGACAGACAGACAGATAGACAAACAGATAGATACACAGACAGACAGACAGACAGACAGACAGACAGACAGACAGACAGACAGACAGATAGATAGATAGATAGATAGATAGATAGATAGTTAGATAGATAGATAGATAGATAGACATACACACATACATGCATAGATACACATACACACACCCAAACCCACACACGCTCACGCTCACACGCACACACATGCATACATACACACACTAATACACATACATACATACATACATACATACATACATACATACATACATACATACATACATACATACATACATACATACATACATACATACATACATACATACATACATACATACATACATACATACATACATACATACATACATACATACACACATATATCATGTAATTAAGTATTGCCGCCAACCCCCTTAAAAGCCATGAGACGTATTGAGTATGTGGTAATAGTTTAATGCACGTATCTACACTTGTAGATGTGGTTGTATATAAGAATATTGAAAATTAATTGCACAAGCAAAATGAGCATTCTGGACATTTTGCGGGAAGCTAAGTCGCAGAGACAACCTATCACAAACATCAGAAAGAGGCATCATCGCTTTTTAGCAATGTTATGAGGTGACAAAAACTAAAACATATCGTGACAACTGGAAAAATTTGCGGAAAGAGAGATAGAGGAAGACAGCCGGAGAAGATTCGTCCAGTCTTGTGTCAATGGCACTGAAGGGAGTCAATACACGAATTGTTCATGCCGTCGTAGATCGCAGTTTGTGAAGAGTTATGATCGCCCACGCCAGCCGACAAGGCACTTGATGATGATGATGATGATGATGATGATCTATACTAGATATCAAGCAGGTAGGTGTCACTCTCGAGCACATATCCTGGTATTCATGTTAGGTTAGGTCGCCCCAGAGTCAAGGTCAGTTGAAACAAACAATCACGCCTTGACGGGGATTTTAATAATCGACTTCCGGGCCGGAAGTAAATGGACAATAGATTGTAAGAGCTGCTTCAACAAACAGGAAATACCCATGAAGTGACCCCACTTAAATTCGTGATGTTGTGAATAATGTAGCATTGTCGCCTACACATGTTAGTGATATGTTTTAGACAATGTTAAAGATTGAGTCACATATATACAAGAAATACCCTGCTGTAGTTCACATATAAGCGATCGATGTCGTTGCACAAGAACAACTTCAAAAATGCTAGTTTCCTTCCATAGATCAGACAACGAGAATCTAATAACAGTACGTGCAATCCGTATCATTGGCGAGGCTTCGAGGCTTCAAAATTGTGGTTATCAAAATCAGACCCGTTGTAAATATTCTTATGTGGGTAGGTCTGTTTGAAAGAAATGTTGCCTGTGCAGCATGCTATTTGCTATTTCAAATTGCCACCCCACATGTATACAAAATTCAAGATTGGTGAAACAGCCATGTGCACATGTGGATTGGCGTCGCAGACAGCAGAGCACATACTGCAAGACTGCCCAAAATATAACATATTTAGGCAAACCTTCTGGCCTAGAGAGACAACAGTGGAAGATAAACTCTATGGACCGCTGAGTGAACTAAAAAAGACAGTTAAATTCATACAAGAGACAACATTGCGTTTATAGACATATTTCAAGAGAATGAAAGAAGAAGAGCTAGCTGGAACATGACAACCGAGGCTATCTCATTTTCATTGGCGAGACCGTTGTCTATCACACCCATCTCAACAAGCGTTATCCGTTGTAATATCTTTAGCCCACAATCTAAAGTCTAATTCTTCACTCTATAATAGACCACCAGTGTCTATATCCGCAACAACAGTATGATATACTAAATAATGAATTGTATATCTGGAGAGGCTTTCTCCGCCACAGTTTATGTGAAGGTAACCAATCAACAGTAACCTCAACAGTATGAAGCAGGTCCCTTGCAGAACAACGATCTCATCACGGTAAGTCGGAACTTTCTCTAGATTGTTTACTAGTTCTCTTGTCTCATGCAGTCTCATGGCCAAACTGTCCGCAATGCCCTGTGTCCATCTTCTTGTTCGAATAACCATGCCCTTCTTTCAGGTACCATGTTTGTTGTTTTTAAGCCACTGCGGTATTTAAAATACCCACAATATTTCAGTTTTCGAGGCTGCTGTTTGTGAGATACGTTTCTTTGCTGTTCACGTCTTCTAGAACAGTGGTTCTCAACCGGTGGGGAATTCTCCCCCCCCCCAGGGGGGAATTTCATGGTTTCCAGGGGGGGGGGGGGAATGAAGACCATTTCAAGATCGTGTTAATACAAGAACCGATTACTTGACATAGTTTTTCCCTTCATACTTTACAGTTATGTATGTCTCGTCCTTCTAAAATTCATTTTATAAAGTAAGTAGACCCACAAATCATGTTTTATGTGGATGTCTAGACTTGTTTTAGTATATGCTATTACATTTGCCTTCCACTTTTACGTATACTGTGTAGGGGTGAGGGGAATTTTAGATGGGAAATATGAAAATGGGGTGGGGGGAAAATGACGTTCTGAAAATACGGTGAAGGGGGGAACGGGCCAAATTTTTGATAGGAAGGGGGGGGGGGATGGCGTTCTCAAAATATGGTGAAGGGGGGAATGGGCCAAAAAAGGTTGAGAACCACTGTTCTAGAATGTTGGAATTCTTTTTCTTCTAGGTCCACGATATTCTCAGTACTTATCTTAACATTTAAGTTAAAATATCTCGATGTTCTTCTTTATTGAAAACGAAATGGTCCAAGACTCACATCCATGTGTTGTCATAGGAAAGATGCATGTTCTCAAAAATGCTGTTTTATTGTGTGTGCTGGCAGTATCCGTCACCTAGTTGTCGTTTATATTTTTCTTGTCATGGTGTCTATCTATATATGGTAGTGTCCAAGAAAGCACCACATTCCAATAGGTCTTGTACATGTAAAACAAAAAAAAAATATCAAGCAGCATAATAATCAAACAGGTCAATCATTGTCAGTATCTAGTCTACACAGTAGCATCTGACGGAAGATGAGAGGGAAATACGGATGTACAAGTTCTCCAACAACATGTGCAACGCCATTAAAAATACTAAAATGTACTTATGAAATATTTTGCGCGGCTTGCACTTCTGACTGGATGCCATTGCTCTAAAACTAGTAATGAAATGGTGAAGAAATTGAAGGCAGTGGAGACGTGGTATGTTACTAGAATATTGAGAACTTTGTAGGTTAAGGTATCGATATCTACAGTTACAAGATCACTTAACCAAAAATAAATGGTGGCCAAAAATTACATTTGTGTGACATATTAAAAGAAGTAAAAGGAATAGGGACATTAATATAGTGCGACAATACTACAACAATAGCCCATTTCCTGCTATGTGATGTGACAGCGCCATCGGCGCCGAACCGGCTTCCAACTGTGCTTATGACATTACCAGTGCAGTTCACTATCAACTTCGCTTGCGCGACCGCCAACGAGAAGCATGTGTCTCTTTAAAAATCTAGCAAAATGTAATAATTAGCTTGATCAAGGAGAAGCGTGCGTCTGTTTATAAATCTAGCAACATCTAATAATTAGCTTGATCGACGAGATGGTGAGAATGGAGCTCAGGACGTTGTCGGGGATCAAATTGAATAGTATACCTGCAATGCCCAGAGTAGGCTGTCCGAGGTTATTTCTAAATCCGTCCACTGGTGCGTATTCTGTGTTGTCGCCATGAGATTCTTTCGCTGAAAGATTATAAAAAGCGTATTTATTAACTGAATAGAAAGCACACATTCTAAGCATTTAATTTGAGCAGCTAAATTTGCTGCAGTTTGTATTCTGATGTTTATGAATTAATTGGATGACGGAATTTTAATCTGAAGACTGATGTATTGTGTTAAGATCATCTGAGCTTTGGGAATGACTTACATATACCGGAGAGAAGTTAATGCAGCGATGTTTCTCCCGAACCCTGTGCCGAAGTACCATCACCACGGAGATTGTGATACAAAGCTCTAATTTCCCTCTCGAATATCAGAAATTGTTCGTAATCCCGTACTCTTGTACGAGACACAGCTGCGCGAGATTCGGCAGCGGATGGCGTCGCGTAGGTTACTTACGGAGGGTATGTGAGCCGGTCGTTCAGAAAGCAATGGCTAACTACTGAACGTAAAACTTGTCAAGACATCAACAGCAGCTGAAAAATGCTGGTGTTAACAGCAATGTCCTGTAGAGGATATGCGGGAAGAAAAAAAAAACAACAGAAACCAGCTGGGTGTGTATGACCGGTAATGGAACTTCACATATGCGAAGAGACATGTGTGGATTTGACCAGGTCACTACTCACCCCACACATACAGTCTGACTGGGAATAGGAAGTACTTATAAACTCCACTTTAAACGATACTTATGTTTGGTCTAAGTACCCCCACTTTCACAGTGGAATGGGGTGATACACATGTAGCAAACAGTGTGGGCTGAGATCCCGCACGGACACAAGCAATACACATTCTAGACACAGTAGTTCACACAGACGATCTCACCCGGCATGGTGTCAATACAACTAGTGTGGCCATTCCAAATAATGAAATACAACCACATACATACATTCATCATAATTCAATCCATAATATGTCTATTGATCCGTCCGTCTGTTCTTCTATACCTAGGTATCTACATACCTGACTACCTAGTGACATACATGCGCACCTACACATTTACACACACACACACACACACACACACACACACACACACACACACACACACAGTGACAATACATGACTTTGTAAAGACAATAATAAAATGTGTCACTGAGAACTTCAAAGAAAAGATAGGCTGCGGCAGATTGTATATATATATATATATATATATATATATATATATATATATATATATATATATATATATATATATATATATATATATATATATATATATATATATATATATTGTCTTTGAATCTATATTTACTACAGTCCCGACGACATCGAGAGCCTTGGAATGTGATCAACATCGAACAATTAGTATAATGAGCCACATCACGAAGATGTTGCTAATAATCATAATGCAAAGAGTTAGGAAGAAAATGACTCGAAATAGATGAAGAACATTTTGTGTTCGTAGAAGGCATGGGTGCAATAAGTTATGTGTATATTTGCTGAAAACATTAATTGATCGGTCTTTAGAAGTTAACAAAGACCTACATCTGTGCTTTATTGACGATATGAGAGGTTAAATGGTACAACATTCTCGGAACAGTCATAACATCTGATGGGAGGTACCTCTCGAATAGATTAGAGCAAGAATCGCTATGGCGAAGGTAGCACTCCAAGATGGAAAACATACTGACCAGTTAAAAAGTTGTCAATTACAACGAGGAAAAGAAAATAGAACCTATACTTTTGAATGGATATGAAGCGAGGACAATGAGCAGACAACATCTAATGGCAGTGAAACTGAGGGTTCTGAGGAACATACAAATAATACCACGGACAGTCAGAAAAACCAACTAGTAAATTCTACAAGAAACACATAAAAACAGTAACATCATTAGAGAAATTAGACGTAGAGAGTCAAAATTACTTTGGAGAGAAGATGAGAGAGAAAGAAGAAAATGAGAAGAAATAAATTGGAGAACTTGATGACAACTGTCAAGATTGAGGGGGAAAGAACAAAGGGAAGGCAGAAAAGTAAATATCTGGTTGGCTTAGCCACGTGGCATGGTCGAAACAAGAACACAGAGCTGATCCACGACAAAACATGACCGCCCATTTTTATCGGCGTGACACATGATCATGAACGTACAATTGCCTAGAACGCCCACGTTGCGTTTCTCGCTACGTCCTGCAAAGTGTAAGCAATATTTAAAAAGTGCATATAGACACTCTCAGCCTCTTACACTCAAGGTCTAGACGACACAGAAAAGGATGTGGGCTAAGGACATGCAATAGTTCAAAGTGCACATAGACACTCTCAGCCTCTTACATCAATGTCTAGACGACACAGAATCGGATGTGGGCTAAGGACATGCAATAGTTCAAAGTGCACATAGACACTCTCAGCCTCTTACATCAATGTCTAGACGACACAGAAAAGGATGTAGACAAAAGACAAAGCGACATCTACATGTCTGTTTTCTTTGCACTATAAATGCAATGCTATGTTAATATATTCACAACGTATGAATATTGTTTTCAAGGCAAATCATGCCTTGTCTAAAAATCTAAAACATCTAGCCTCTATCAGAATGCGTTCTGGCCCCTTTCACCTGCATTAATTGTCTTTCGTTGCAAAACAGTATAATAAGACGTGTAGTCAGTGACGGCCGGTCTCTCTGGCCGAGGGGTTACAACACTTTCTCCGTAATCCCGTTTATCACGCAGAGTCTCGTAGCGGGCGAGAGCTGGGAGCGGTTCTACCCCCGCTGGTGACTTGCGGGATAACTGAGCCGGCCGCTCAGAAAGCAATGGCAAACTACTGAGCGTAATCCTGCCAAGAAATCAACAGACAGCTGAAAGATGCTGCCGTTGACAGCGATGTCCTGTAAAGGATATGCGAATTAAAAAAAAAACGTCAGTGAAGCAGCCAGAACAAAAGCAAATTCTCAGCACTGACGTACACGCACACGGACACACACATACACACACACACGCGCGCGCGCGCACGCACGCACGCACGCAAACACAGACACACACACACATACAGACACACACACAGACACACACACAGACACACACACAGACACACACACAGACACACACACACAGACACACACACAGACACACACAGACACACACACACAGACACACACACAGAAATACACACACAGAAACACACACAGACACACGCACAGACACACACAGACACACACACACGCACACACACGCACGCACACACACACTGACAGACACACAGACACAGACACACACACAGACACACACACACAGACACACACACGCACACACAACACACACACTCACACACAGATACACAGGCACAGACACACACACACAGACACACACACACACAGACACACACACACACACAGTTTGTCCTTTACAATACCTCGCAGTCAACCCCATCATTTTTTGACTGTTTGTGATGTCTTGGCAAGTTTCCGTTCACTAGTTTGCCATTGCTTCCTGAACGACAGACACGCATAGAATTGTATGAAAATCAGCGCAAGGCGGTCTGTTTACAAATCGCACACAGCAATATTTCGATAGCGGTTTGCGGGTTTACGAACTGCGTTGGTAATTCCTTCGCCACAGTGTCATAATCTCCCCATTAGTTCTACCGCGTCGTCGTCTATGGTGCCTGGCGAATACGGCCAGGGGTCTACCGGTGAGCGACGCTAACCACATTGTGTCAGGAAGGGCCAGTCGATGAACGCATATGAGACATGATCTCCACGCAGTGACGGAGGCCCGCGTAGTGAGACTCACAGCGTTTAGCCGGCAGGCGGCTTGGGAGTGTTGACAAAACAGACGTGATTGAATGGTGCTCGTGTGTATGAACGCCATAGAGGGAACGCCTGTGAGAAGATATGACTGTTCGCCTGTGAGTTGTGTAGTAGTGTATTGATATCTTTATTGACTATATTATTGCATTGTCATTGTATGATACTTGTAATTGTTGCGACAAGTGAGATGTGTGAATAAAGTGTTTGCATTGTAAGTGTAGTGCGTCACGATAAGTCATTCGGTGACCGTGTTTTGTATCAGACGTGTTGGTATGTACGAGCCAGTGTCCTTGCTGTAAGCAAGACGCTGAAAAGTGTAACATGGGTGCTTTCGTCCGGTTTTTGAACAGTGTAAACGTGGATGCATCGTCCGTATTGGATTATTTGAAACATGAGTGTGTCATCCATCTTGAATCAGTTGTAAAATAGGATTGAACGTGTGTGTAAGCGTAAAGGTTTGGGAAGAAATTAACATGGAAAGCAAGTTGTTGAATGTTTTGAACGGACGACAGTACGACTAACAAACATACTTGACAGCACACAAACCTACAAAACTTAGTTGACAACGCATACACCACATAAACATACATGTCCTAATATCTTCTTATTCCAAAAGCAACAGGTTGTTTGTTGTGTCATCCGAAGTGACTAAGAAGTGAAGTCCATTTTCCGAGTAGTAACGTTTAGGCAGCCACTCCCTGGAACAGTTCTCCATCGTCCTCCAGAGCTCCAAAGATCACTTAAGTATTATTTTTTTCACATATACTTCTATGTGTAGGCTTAGGCACAGGTTGTATTTGATAAATCCTGTACATATGATTTACTAACACCTTAATTAACTGTTTGTATACATTCATTGTATTGCATATATTTCATCATGTCTACATTGAATGATTTCATCAAATCTTGTTTGAAGTTAAAGTTAACTGGCGATGAATTAACAAAATGGAGTGAGGCAAGGTATACAGAGCATATCCAACGTGTAGATAGAGCTGCAGAAAGAGATGCTAAAACTAGACAAGCAGAATCAGAAGCTGCCTTGAAACAAGCAGAGTTAGCTGCCAAAACCAAACAGGCAGAAACAGAGGCCGAAATAAAGAAAGCTGAGATCTCTACCCAGAGCAAGAGAGAAGAACTTGAAATGAATGCAAGAACGAAGAAAGAAGAACTTGAAATGCAACTGAAAATTAAACAGTTGGAGGCTGACACATCAGTAGAGAGAGATTCTCGAAAGTCAGAAAGACTTGAAAAGGAGAATCAGTACAAAAAGTACCAAGGGATTGTGAAAAATTTCACCACTGGGGACTGCATTGCAGCATTTACCCAGAACTTTGAAACGATAATGGAGCATTATCAGATCCCAGAGACTGAATGGAACATAATATATATGAGAAGTCTTTCTGGGGAACCTCTGAAAGTGATAGAGACCATTCCCAAAGATCTTAGGAAAGATTACCAATATATCAAATCCAAAATCATGTCACATTTCCTGTTAGATGAAGCAGGCTACAGAGAACAGTTTAGCAAATTAGCTCCAAAACCAAAGCAAACTTTCTCTGACTACATCTTAGTAGTACAGGATGTATTTAGCAAATGGCTTTCATCAGCCAAAATAAATAGCTTGGATAAATTGAAAGATCTCATTGTAAGAGATAAGATCATTTCATCTTTACCACCACCATTTTCTAAGTTCCTGAAAGAATGTGAGTGTGAGAGTGTGCAACATATTGAGAAACGAGGGCCGGCTTATTTTACAGCCAAAAAACATTGTTTCAGTAGTGGATTGACTGACACTGAGTTTGTAGCAGCCGCTACCTATGACAGAACAAAGTCAGGTCCCTATGTTAACAAGAAATCCTTTAAACAATCTGCTGAGAAATATTATCAATGCAGATATTGTCATCTGTCACATAACGAAAATGATATGTGTGACAAACATCCTGGGTACCTTACATACTTGCAAAACTATACAGATAAGCAAGATTAGGAGCGAAAGAGCTACACACGATTAACAAAATGCTTCCTTTGCAAAGCGTATGGCCACTGGCGTCATGCTTGTAAAGGTTAAAAAATGACTAGAAAGACTAATGCAGCCATGTTTGATAGAACTTCCTCAGATGAAGAAACATGTGAAAATCATCCTGTAAATTCAGCACAGGCCATTGATGTATTTCATCTTAACAAATGTACCATCTGTGATCGTTTTCATGAAGATGGCCTACTAACATGCGGCCATGCAATACCTATTGCCAATGAAGAAGCTAATTTGGTAATAAACTCCAGAGGTAAACTTAACATCCACCACGGATTTGTAAATGGCAAAGCTGCCACCGTCTTACGTGATAGTGGATGTACTCTCATTGGTCTAAAGAGAGACTTTATTTTACCTTCAGATTATACTGGCAAACCTGTTACATGCAGAACTTTCTCAGGTAACATCGAGAAATACCCACTTGCACGGGCATATATTGACACCCCATTCCTCACAGGAAAGGTTAAATGCGCAGCATTATCCAACCCATGTTGCGACATAATTGTGGGGAACCTTCCTGAGGTAAATGACATGCCACATAACAGTGCAACATCATCTGTCCAATGTATAGTTGAGAATACCGTATCATCTTCAACTGACCATACTGTTGAAAATGTATTGTCACCTGTAATTGATTGTATGTTTGCCAATTCATTGACATCATCACATGAATGTATTGATATGAATGTAACACCACTCTATCATGTTGTAGATAGTGTAAATGCAGTAACTAGATCTGCTGCCAAAGTGAAGATCAAATTGATCAGACTGAGGCTTTGGAAATGTTAAGCCCAGTGATATTACCTCCTAAAACCATGAGGGAGAATTTCGTAACAGCCCAAAAGGCTGACTTATCTTTGCACAAGTATTTTAATCTTATAGGCCAAAAGCCAAGACTTACTAAAAATGCTAGATGGCATTTTGCACTGAAAGGCGGTATCCTTACACGGTACTATACAAAAGGTACCAGCACCACAGAGCAAACGGTGTTACCAACAGAACACCGTAAGCAAGCATTACACCTAGCACATGACATACCCTTTGCATGGCATATGGCTTTTTCGAAAACTAGGTCACGATTACTTAATCAGTTCTACTGGCCCAAATTCTGCAGTGATACCAAGCAATATTGCAGAACTTGTGACATCTGCCAGAAGCTTGTTAAAAAGGGTAAACACCCGCAAGCGGAGTTACAAATTACAGATCTAGCAAGTAGACCTTTTGAAAAGATATCTGTTGATATTTTAGGTCCTCTTAACCACGAAACATCGAGAAGGAATAAGTTCATAATAACAATAATTGACCTCTGCAGTAGATGGCCTGAGGCGATTCCACTTAAGAACATAACTGCCAAGGATGTTATGGAAGTATTTTTCCATTTTTTGCTAGAGTAGGGTTTCCTGATACCATTCTCTCAGATCGTGGGAGCCAGTTCATAGCTGCAGCCACTCAAGCCTTTACCAGAATGTTAGGGGTAAAGCAATGCTTTAACAGCCCATACAACCCTCATTCGACAGGAGTTATAGAGAAGATGAATGGGGATCTCAAGCATATGTTATCAAAAGTAACCCAGGAACACCCTAAAGACTAGAATACGTATTTACCTGTCATACTATTTTCATATCACGAAGTACCTCATTCCAGTACATTTTTCTCACCATTTCAACTTGTATATGGCGCCAAACCACGCGGCCCATTATCTATGTACCATTCTATGTTAACTGAAAGTATAACTATTCATAAACCAGTATCATCATATGAACATGTCACATCATTGCGTGATAGGATAATGAAATCTTGTGTGTTAGCTAAAGAAGCACTGAAACAATCTGGTGCTATTTACAGACAGTATGCCAACAGAGGAAATAAGACAATAACATTGACACCTGGACAGGATGTACTACTTATTTTGCCAAGCGACAGACATATCTTGACAGACTCATAGCAAGGACCGTATAAAGTACTGAGACAAATCTCGACTGTTGACTATGAAATAGCAGTGAAAAACAAACATAACATATTTCACATCAACATGCTAAAACCATACTACAACAGAGACGGGGACCAAGACGAGACAGCAGCAAGCACAACGATAGTAGACTACACAGACGATGACGACAACGACGAAATACCGACTCCATCACTTGACTCAACATACAAGAGACATGACAAAAAGACAAATCCTAATCTAACTCAGACAGAGACTGACAGGTGCATACAACTGTTACAAGAAGGCGACATTTGTACGAAAGACGAAACTTCTTATGACAGAACGGTTAACAACGATACAGCAGACATTCGACCGTATCAGACAACACGGAATGACAGACAAACCATCTAAAGTCAACATAGCCTTCCATGAAATTAATTTCATTTTTGGATTGTAAAATTTGGAATGACTTTGTCATGACTGACGAGAACATCATGTCAATAATTCTTAAAATTGTCGCTTCCTACGACAAAGAATTTAAAAATGTCCTACTTTATACCAAAATTTTGCCATATGCACGGAGTGTTTTACTAACCTATTAACAAAATTGTACACAACGAATGCCTAAGACCTGCATTTACAAAAGTATTGTATTGTTTTTCCAAATCCCATTCTTAAATTACCAAAATTTATGTATTATTTTCAGATTAACAACGTACACGAACTCCGCAGCGATTGGGACAGTACTTGTGCAACATCACGACCCAAAGTATCCACCCAGTTTACTCTGTGAGAACACATTTCGTAAGTAATAACAGACAATAGTCCGTTGAAAATCATTACTACAGAAACGCCTACCAACCCCAGGGTGGCAATATGGTCACTGTGATTGCAAGATTTCAGTTTCGAAGTCAGGCATATCTCTGGCACCGATAATACGATTGCTGATCTTCTATCAAGATGTCCTTGCGACACACCCATACACCCGATGGTGTCTGAGCGCACACAGCAGATGAATGAAAAATCTGCAGAGTAAGATAACGCTCAACAACACAGCGCACTATGAAATGTTTTTCAGTAACGCTGTACAGATTATGTGATAGGGATTATTTCCCAATGTAAATATAGGGTGTATATACTTTATAATTATAGTAATGCATGTGATGAATACTTGTGTGTATGTGTTAGAAAGGAAACATTATTTTAATTATATATATATCACATTGTTACGAATAGTGCTACAGGAGTGCAAGACTTACTTCACCAGAACTGTGAAAATATCCGTAGTACCTGCCACGCAGAAAGTTCAGACGTATTTTAACCAGTGCGAGAGAGACTGTGACATCTGAGTTCTACAGAACAACATCGTGAATGAAATAGTTAATCCAGCAGCTGTACTTAAGAACTGTATCCTCAGTTTCTTTCAGTAACATCCAGACGGAAGAACATTGTGTTATCTACAACTTAGCACACCAGCTGTGTATTTCCGGTGTTTAGTAAATTTATTCGAAAAGTAGCAGACTATAATGTCATCCTCACAAAGAATTGACGATGTATTTAAACTTTGTGAGCTGAAAGATTACACATTCAAATTGTATGTAAGGATTTTGATAGATGTAATCTGAGAATCATAACTTGATTCACTTGTTTACAATAGTGACATTTAGTTCGCTATTGTCAATAAGCATCAATCTATGACGCTTAGAAAGTAATTTTCTAATGTATTTTATTTTCTTTGACAGCATGTTGAAATTATCCCCCAATGAATTTGTATTTGTTTCAAGGGAAACAATTGAAATTTGTAATAATGTGTAACATGTGTAAAAGCCATTTTCAAGTTGCTAGGTTGGTGACACATCAAGATGACGTCACCTGTGCATGGTATTAATTACCCAAGTTGTAGACCGTCATAAGACTCTCCAACCAAATGAGGTTGAGGTCAAATGTTGGAGTCATCTTATAGGAAGACGGCTCGCAGTCTGACATTTTTGTTTATCTGTCGAGAGGTAGTTGCGAGTTCCCTGAATAGCTACCGGACTGGCTGTGTCATATTACAACTAAAGGTAATAACCCATCGAGTGGATTGTACTTGATGAGTGTTGCTTCTTAGCAGCATTGATGAATGAGTGGATATAACTTACAATTATTTGCACATTTCAAATGTAAAGTAAAGTGTCAGGTGAGACGACAATTAATGGGTCGATTCTGACAAGTGTAGTAAATAAACCATATATGTATATAGAGTACATGAAAGGCAAAAGTCCTTTCATGAAATGGAGAGGGGGAGACTGTCATAATCTCCCCATTAGTTCTACCGCGTCGTCGTATATGACGCCTGGCGAATACGGCCAGGGGTCTACCGGTGAGCGACGCTAACCACACTGTGTCAGGAAGGGCCAGTCGATGAACGCATGTGAGACATGATCTCCACGCAGTGACGCAGGCCCGCGTAGTCAGACTCACAGCGTTTTTCCGGCAGGCGGCTTGGGAGTGTTGACGGAGACAGACGTGATTGAATGATACTCGTATGTATGAACGCCATAGAGAGAACGCCTGTGAGAAGATATGACTGTGCGCCTGTGAGTTGTGTAGTAGTGTATTGATATCTTTATTGAATGTATTACTACATTGTCATTGTCATTGTATGATACTTATAATTGTTGCGACAAGTGAGATGTGTGAATAAAGTGTTTGCATTGTAGGAGTAGTGCGTCACGTTAAGTCATTCGGTGACCGTGTTTTGTATCACACTTGTTGGTATGTACGAGCTAGTGTCCTTGCTGTAAGCAAGACGCTGACACACAGCTCCTGTACAAACACACCCAGTACGATATTTGAGTAAGTCAATAGTGAAGGTTCTCTTTCCTCGCCTAGTGGCTTTTTGGGTATATGTTGCTAGCCCAATATTATTTACAGACAGATCGCACTCGACAGGTGATGTGGTCTATATTACGCCAGCTGTCTTTACTCTCCAGGACATTGCCTGACATACATTGTAGATTGGGTCGACCTAGAAACACAACAAAAATATCAGCCTCGATGGGGATTTAAAAAAAACATGATTACAGGCCCGACAGGCGTTCTTTCCACAGCGGCTAAATAGTGCCTATTTTAATTTTGAAATATTCCCGTAATTACTGTCTAGCTTACATTGTAACAATAAATGTTAGTTAGTTAGTCGACAGATCATCTTCATTGCACATCGAACCATTCTGTCCATAAATGCTCGGCGGATCCCCTCCTCAGCAAATCCCCGCAGCGTGTAGTGACTCGCGACACAAGTTTTGTGTTGTTTTAATACTCTTCTTATTTGGCCACACCTCTTTTAACTTTCTGTTCTCGCAGCCTGACCATGGTTGTAGATTCCCAGCCATCGCTTGGTTCTCATATGGGGTAACAATAATGAAACAAACATAGTAATACACTACACCAGCAAGGCGATTTTTTTTTTTTGGGGGGGGGGGGGGGGGGGGAGGCCTGGAGTCCATTCAGCGTTATGGAAGATACGCAAAGCTAGCTGTAAATAAAGTTTTCTGTTGGTGTAGGGCATGTTTAACTTGAGCCTTTTGTAAGACATCGTCACTGCGCCCCTTATGATCGTAGGTATTAAAAATTAGTGAATGTTTAAGTGTCTTTCCATCCACTGTAAGTTTCATAATTGGAATCGTAAATACATCTGGAATTAAGCGTATTAATTTACTCTTATATTTTGAACAAGAAAAGCACATACGCCATTTGAAATGTACAATATATGCCATTTGAAGTAGGTTTCGTCGCATGCGAAGGGATAATAAAGTTAAACATAAAATAACAAATTAAATAAGTTAAGCTTCCGCGTCTTAAGTATATTATAATAACCCATATTTTTATTGACCAATCGACACTAGATGGGTGATGTGGTCTTTATAACAAAGGCTGTTGCTACTTCCCTGATCATTTCATAGCATAACGTTTTAACTGACCGAAGAAAAAAAAAATTAGTTCCGCCTGGATAGGGGTTCGAGAACATCATCACGGTGGCGGCAGGGAAACATGATAGCCACAGCTTAGTCGAAATTGCCTCAGACATAAAATCATTCATTCATTCAGTAGCATGTCCTTTGCAGAACCTCGCTCCCATAACAACCTTCCGGAAAAACTCTCGATCATGAGCAAGATGTCCTGCGTCTGATACACCCATCTGGAGATCATCCGCCACATCCTGCACCCATCTTCTCTTTGGCCTTCCTCTTCCTCTCTTCCCAGGCATATACCCTTCCATTATTGTTCTCTCCAAACTTTCGTGACGTTTCAAGTGACCAAAATACTTCAATTTTCTTTGTTTTATCGTCTTTAATAGCCAACCCTCCTCAATATTCAACTCTTGAAGTATGGATGCATTTGTTCTTTTCTTTACCCAAGATATTCTTAGAACTCGTCTATAACATTTATATTCAAAGGCGTTTATGCACTGTTCAGTTTGTTTAGTAAGTGTCCATGTCTCAAAGGCGTATGTTGCAATGGGAAAGATGCATGCTCTTGACATAGCCTAGACATAAAATACGTTGCAATAAAAAAAGCTCGGCAGGTATCCTGTTCCTAAGAGCACAATTACTGGGCTATAAGCAAACCAGAAGCATACTGTCTGCATAAATGTAGATAAGACACGGTTAGAACATATCGGATGTTCCTCTTGGCGTCGGTCGTCTCACATTAAAGGGATAGCTGTAGTGATCCGCAGTTTGGAGTAAACGATACATAATAGGAAACTCTTTTTGTCTGTCTACACTGTGACATTGTATTACCTTATGTAACAAGCAATGTCACATATGAAATCAACAATGAGTATTCTTAATAGTATGGAATAAGTATACGAACTAATGTTTTACATGAGAATTCTGGCCTATGTTTACAAGCGTATATAGTTCCATGGCAGATACTGCCGCGTTGACATATTCTAGGCCCATATATAATGAAACTTATATCCTAACATTGGTGTCAGGTCTTAGTCAGATATGACTGAGCTTCCGTATAACAGTGGACGGTACTACCTGCTTTCTGTTAGCGCCGAACGTTGGGCGGCGCTTACCAAACCCCACATTGTGCCAATGGCTTCGGGCGGAAGAGCGCAATTGGGAGGGTACAAGCCTTACCCTGGTGCGAGGAAATGCAACCTAAAGACAGATGTCATGGCAGGGCAGACCAGGCCCTAAGCCCTGATTGGTGACTGGTCTAGGATCGAAGCTCCGACAGGCGGACAGTTAGAGCATTGCTTTGCTGATCCGGCAGCTTCTGCAGCTTGTCTTGTTCCATATGTAGAGGTGTTATCTTTCCTCTGGAGTGAACTAGACAGGCAGAGAGAGGGATCATGCTGCATGGGCAATACATGATCTCTATATTTTAGCCCAGGCTTTGTGCTATGGAGAGGCAATAACTCCATCCCTTGCATTTCGTGATCAGGATGGTGGTATATTCACAGATTATGCCACAAGGTGCACATGGGGTACCATCAATCTTTATTGACGACGCCGAACTACAGATGGTAGACCATTTTACATATCTAGGATCAGTGGTAAATAGCAAATTATCCCTAGATCAGGAAATCAACATCCGGATTGGTAAGGCAGCAACAACAATGAACAGGTTAAGAAAAAGTCTGGGAGAACAGGAAGCTTACTGCCAAAACAAAAGTCCTTGTCTATCAAGCCTGTGTCCTTAGTACTCTTCTTTATGGCAGTGACACCTGGACAACTTACTCACACCAAGAGAAACGTTTAAACAGCTTTCATATGCGGTGTCTGCGAAGAATACTTGGTTTTAAGTGGCAAGACAAAATCACAAATACTGTAGTATTGGAAAGATCAGGTTGTGTGACGGTTTATTCCATGCTCAGTATTCGTAGCCTTAGATGGATAGGACATCTTAGGAGGATGGATGATGGTAGAATACCAAAGAACATCTTTTTTGGTGAATTACAGATGGGTAAGAGATCTCAGGATCGGCCTCTACTACGATACAAAGATGTGTGTAAGCGGGACATGATTGATACAGTCATTGATAATGCACAGTGGGAGTAAGTCGCCGCTGAACGTGTTGCATGAAGGGCAAAGATCAGAAATGGAATAAAGACAAAGGAGAAAATTATTGCAGATAAGTCACACACCGAGCGTATGAGCCGTAAGATGGTGCATTATGTTGGAAATGACCACGTGTTCACATGCACCCACCGTGAACGGACATTTACAGCGCAAATTGGCCTTATCAGTCACATTCGCTACCGCCATAGGTAAAAGTTATTATGCCTTTTTAAAGCACAAACTATCGTCTGTCAAGACGGCAAAGTGCCAATATCCTAACATAGCGAAAACAAAGATAATGCAGACAGATAAAACTACTATGGAGAAAGAAATATATGTTAATGAGGAAAAATTAGAGGTAGTGGAAAATTTTGAATATCTTGGGTCATTGATTATCAACAATGGTGACACCATGAAAGACTAAAACAACTGAATAAATTATGGAATGGGACAGACAGAATTACAAACATTAAATTTTTAAGAGCATGCATCCTTCCCATTGCAGTATAAGCATTTGAGACCTGGACACTTACTAAACAAGCTGAGCAGCGAATAAATGCCTTGGAATATAAATGTTAAAAACGAGTTGTACGAATATCTTGGATAAAGAAAAGAACAAATGCATTCATACTCCAAGAGCTGAATATTGAAGAAGGCTGGCTATTAAAGACGATAGAACAAAGATAAATTTAAATGTTTGGTTACTTGCAACGTCACGAAAGTTTGGAAAGAACAATAATGGATGGATATATGCCTGGGATGAGAGGAGGAAGGACAAGGAGAAGATGGGTGCAGAATGTGGCGGATGATCTCCAGATGGGTGTATCGAACACGGGACATCTTGCTTATGATCGAGAGGTTTTCCGGAAGGTTGTTATGTGAGCGAGGTTCTGCAGAGGACATGCTACTGAATGAATGAATGAATGAATGAATGAATGAAGTTGGATTGCGAGTTCTCTTCCTCGTTGCCTTTTCCAGAATATTCCCAGAGCATTCTAAAAGTTGTCCGGTATTCACTTTATGATGCTGGATTGCGCCCAGGGCTGTTCTGGTAAGGAAAAATAATGCATTGTGACGACCTGGCTATTATGCTCCTGTACATGGCACTCCTGAACACACCGCCTTGCGTTGTTATTTTTTGGATATGGTATGGTTGCCAGTCGTTCAGAAAGCAATGGCAAATTACTGAACGTAAACTTGCCCAGGAATCACGAACAACAAAAATTGCCGAGGCTGACGGCTACGTCCTGTAAAGGATATGCAACTAACTTTAACACGTCAGTGGATTCGAATTTTTAACATTCCGGCGATGGATGGATTTACTGTTTTACTACTGAGACACACTGTTGTAATGTCCCCAATATTACATGGTATACTTCGTCTTATCTAATACCCATGGGCATATCTGCAGATTTTGTAACTCGGTAGTCCTGGTTTTCACCCCAGCAGTTTCGGTATCGAATTCTTCCTCGTATCAGTATAACTTTGGGATCGACCCAGCTTTAACAATCGTGGCCAGATATGTGTATCTGGAAGTAGAGGAAGCCGAAGTGATATTTATTACATGATCGTTAAGTCACTAAGAAAATACGGGTCTAACGTCATATCAGCAAAACGTCTGAATGTTAACATTGTTAGGTTGCTGACAAAGACCGTGGTGGAAATGTTTGATTGTGTGTCTATTGTGTGTGGAGTTGTCATGTGCACACGTTATGTTCATTTATCTAAGCTGCTCTTAGCTTGGCCGTGATAGTTTCCCTGTCAAGGTGATAAATTGCTTTTTATCTGCAACAAGACTAGAGCGTGCTGTCACTGGCTGTCCGTGTGTTAACGTTTTAATTCCAACATTACTTCTCTCTACGCCATCTACGCTTGTCTTCAAGCGTCCACTGCACTAAAAAAAAGTTGTTGCATATCATTTACAGGACGTAGCAGCAACCCCAGCATTTTTGGCTTGTCGTGATTCCTGGGAAAGTTTACGTTCAGTAGTTTGCCATACTATTTCATAAAAACCAACGTAAGGCAGTCTGCTGCCAAATCGCTCACATCTGTGTTTCAAACGCAGTATGTGGGATTACGAACTGCGTCCGTAAAACCTTCGCCACGGAGCCGGCATACACTAGAGGATATATATAAAATCGTGTAATAAGAGATAAACATCATTATTCCATTAACACTTACCATAAAACGTCAGGCAAATCGTTAGATACAGATACAGTGTGTATGATGATGCTATCATCATTTTATAATTCCTTCAGACAGCAACACGATGTAATTTCTGAGGGAAAAAATATAGATAGATATGACAAGAAAGAAATCCATACAAAATGACTAGCCCTTGGACTGATTATCCACATCCATGATCAGATCAGATTAGTAGCTCTCTTCACGTCAACTGTCGAGTGCAGTGGACCTTCACTACGTGCCTCCCTGTGCCTCTCCTTTCTCTTATTCCTATACTTCTTGGCCCGTAATCATCTGTGGTGGATAGTCCCACAAGCAGCTCACTCCTAGCCATTTTTCTTTAACTTTCTCAAAGAGCTCCATCTTTATTGTTAATTTCTGTCTGTACTTCTCTTATATGTCTCTCCTGTTTCTCCTGTCTCTCCTGACATAGTAGTCAGTCATTCTTTTCCTCTGTTATGTTTTAGTATGTTCTGGTTTTAATATGTGTATTCTCTGTAACCTTTCCCTACAACGTTTTCCTTTTCCATGACTTTAGGAAGGATATTATATTATTTTTTATGCCTTAATATGATATTTTTTCCAACCTCGATCTCATCAAGTAATTATATCTTAATTTATAGCATGCTTAGGGTTACAGACGAATAGGTAGTATTTCATGGAAACAAAAACAATCAAATGCAGAGGTCCTAGAAAAACTGGGAGGGAAGAGAGAATTGATGAAAGAAATAAAGAGGAGACAAGTGAAATATTTGGCCACGTTAAAAGACATGATACTCTTATAAAAACCATACTGGAAGGTACGGTTGAGGGCAAGCGAGCAAGAGGTAGACACCGATACAAGTGGGAGGATAACATAAAGAGATGGACGAGCATCAGCCTGACAGAATGTACAGTCAAGGCGAGAGACAGACAGTGTTGGAGATCCATTGCAGCCAACCTTCATTGCGGAGACGGCACCTGATTGATTGAGGTTTTTATTTTGTGTGCGTTATATTGACTTTACATTTTATTTAATCACCCATCAGGCCATTTTTGTCTGCCTTCTGGTTTTCTATTCTGACAGGTCTATGCATGCCTGCGATAACACATTTGTTTCTGTATTTACCTGTCATTTACTTAGCCCGACTTATTAATATTGCTTGTACTCTGTATCTCACTTCCCGATGACAGATCTCTGTATGCCTAGGATAACAATTGTGTTGTTCAGTAGTCCTCGTCCCCACTTGTCTAGGATTTGCCTTCAATGGCTTTTCTTGCCGACTATAAAAAAGTACACTTTGGTCTCCACGCGATAAACTTTCTTCTGCCTTGCGTTGAGTTGAGTTGAGTTGAGTTGAGTTAAGAACCGACATCAATGCACTCAGGAAATTCCCATGCGTGCTCCGTCTCCTCGTTCAACAGCCAGCGAAGAGTCATACTACTAATTATTCCCACCGCTATCTGTTTAAAAGCTCTCCTGGTCTTCGCTCTCAGTTTTGAGATTCTTCCTTGCGTTGACCAAGTGAATGCCGTCTTTTATATCTTCCAGGATGTTCTCTTTTGTCGGTTCTCTTATTCGACATCACGTCTCGAATAATTCAAAACATTCTCAATAATTTTAGTTAACCGTACTTTTCCCAACCTCCAAGTGCAACTGATCAGATGTACATGCTAAGGAGAATTAAAGACTGAAAGAAATAAACATGATTGAGGATGGACACCTCTCTACACAGACAGAGGTTGTAAAATAGTTAATATGAATTTAATTTCAGCTGTAAATATGACAAGGAAGTAAACAAACTGATTTGATTTGAACAGGATTGCTTGTATTGTACACCCCATACGTGGTCCAGTATCCTTCCATAGATAACACTAGAGACGTCTTGGCACGGCACTCGAACTCCATAGAATTAACATGGATCCCAGTGCGTGTACATTCAGAATAACGCATGCTATACATGTCCTCTTTTGGAGTGGAGTTATTTTAGCCGGAGCTGTGGCGAACGCAATTCGCAATCGAGCATACCACGTTCGAAACACATCTGCGAACGATTTGGAAGCAGACCGCCTTGCGCTAATTTTTGTAAAATGGTATGAGTTCCTGTCGTTCAAAAAGCAATAACAGACTAATGAACGCAAATTTGCCAGAAAAATAAAAATCACAAAATATCATAAATGCTAGTGGTAACTGCAACTGTAAATGATATGCATCTAATTTTTTCGACCGCGCAATATAAGAGGAATACAACTTTTACCATCCTACAGACTAATATAAAAAGGTCATAAGTAGAACATTGCTTAAAATTAAACAACTTTTCAATGCTACTGTGAACTGGGTGAAAATCAAAAGTCAGGTTCCCGGTGTCTCATCGACAATCGTTATTCTAATGTTCTCATTGTAAGATACATTTCAAGCTTAAGATATTACTTTATACCCAACGTACCCATCCAGAGGAGGACAGGTGCCAAGTAGCAGCCCAGTTGATATGACGTAAATGAAACATAGTGAGAAAATCGCGAACCAAATAGTGGTAGAAACTAGGAGGCTGACGTAAAAAACAGAATACATCAGGAACATTGTCAACAACAACAAATAGTCAGATCTTGGAGCTTAAACAGCGAGGTAGCTCGATTCGATTCTCAGCAAAGAGAGAACTTATATACTGGCTGGACACTTACTCTAATGGCCAACAGATATCAGAAAGAAAAACGAGGCTATTAATACAAGATGTATATCGATCAGAAAACCACGGACAAATGCGACACTATTGGAACGGGACTCAGCAAGTGAAACAGGCTAACGCATAGATAGGATAGCCAAGGACAGAAGCACCGGGACATGATGATTATAGATTTTTAATGTGTTAGATCGTTTACGATTTCAATCTAACCATGGTTCTTTACCGTCCCGCCTGGCCATAACAGGCACGGTAACTATAAATCGGAACTGATGTATTGATTGATAAATCTGTAACCCATTCGACTCCGGCAAATAAATATTGCCGTTATTAATATTATTGCATCGACCGGCTTCGAGTACTTGATTGCTACATTGCTCATGTTTCTGCACTCTATTATACTGCAGAATTCCCTGGACCGTTGCACGTTTGATCAAGTTCACATTGTTTATTGAAAGTTAAAGATGTTTGCATTCATTATTCTTAATCGCACTATAGCAACAGGGATGTGTTTTGCCACCAGATCGCTTCTTCTCTCTGTGAAGTAATAATGAGAGAAATCAGAGAAAGGCCAAAAAACACGAGCTGAAGATTGTAATATTTACAATTTACTTTATGCAGATGACACAGAATTGATGGCTGAAATAAGGCAAAGATATGTAATTGTTTAACATTGTATTATAGAGAGTGGAAGAAAATGACGTTCCTCGAATAGTAAGAAAACAGAAACAATGATTATATTAAAGGAAAAAAAAGATAATACCAAATTGGGATCTAGAAACAGAAGGACAATCATAACATCAGATGGATGACATAGATTAAAAGCAGAATAGGTCAGACAGAAGTTGCATTTCGGAACACGAAACTTATTTTATGCAGTCAGTCATTGTCTTTGAATGTCAGAAAGTGAATACTGAAATGTTATATAGAACCTAATCTACTGTGGCAGTGAATCAATGGACGTGAACTAACACATTAGAAACTGCTGGCCGAACGTACTATTGTTGAGATACAAAACCAATCTTACACCAACCCCATCAGTAGAAGTAACTTACCTTCGGACGCCAAATCAGATGGCATATATCAGTTTCGATGTAAATGTCAGTCCATTTGCACAGGCAGAACGGAACGCCAGTTAGAAAATAGAATAGCAGAACATATCCCTAAATGGGTTAGGAAGCTAACAACGGATTGGTACGGTGGCGTGAAGGAATATCATCAACAAACTTGATTAATAACACCAAAGACCGAGATCTGTGGAGATGCATGAACGCCTACTCCAGTTCGCAGGACACGTACTTATGATGAACATAATCATTAACATGCATCGAATCATCACATGACAACACGACCTACAAGTAAGTAGAAGAAGTCCAGTAACTAATACGCTAGACAACTTTGGCCTGCATTTATTATACTTCCTTGTTGTTGTGATCATTTTGTATCTTGGGTATTTCCTAATTCGTCTGTTTGCTACCGGGGCCCATAAAGGAAGTTAATAACATGAACACTGTAACATACGAACGATGTCGTGAGAGGCGGCTAAGGAGACTGGCTTCCTCATCCCGTAGAAGATTTTATTATTAAAATCAACCAATCGTGAAGAAGTTTAAAACGTCTCGAACAAAGTTTGATGACGGGTTGTGCTATAATGGAAGATGAAAGGCAAAAAAGGATAAGAAGACAGATTCTCTTGTTGGTACTACTATTTGACTTATGTATTCTAATTTATGACTTTTGACTTATTTTTCTGTCCTAGAGCTAAATGTTTGTTGCATATCCTCTACAGGACGTCGCAATCAACCCCAACATTTTTTGGCTGTTAGTTATTTCCTGGAAAGTTTACGTTCAGTAGTATGCCATTGCTTTCTGAACTCATACTCGGTATGATACTCATACTTCGGTACTCATACTTTTGCGAATTGCATGCATTCGTAACTCCTTCGACACCCCTTCTGTCCTAGAGAGAGCAATGAAATAGTGTGGTATGTTATTACTGCCCCACTCAATGCAAGAGTCGATAATTTACACGAAAGTAACATCTTTTTGTATGTCCCCCCCCCCCCCCCCCCCCCCCCATATCTTATTTACAGGACATCGATGTCAACATCAGCAATTTACGGCTGTTGTTGATGTCTTGGCAAGTTTACGTTTAGTAGTTTTTGTATGTTCTACTACATCATAATTTCGCTGCTGGAT
This sequence comes from Cepaea nemoralis, assembly GCA_014155875.1. Taxonomy (NCBI): domain Eukaryota; kingdom Metazoa; phylum Mollusca; class Gastropoda; order Stylommatophora; family Helicidae; genus Cepaea; species Cepaea nemoralis. The sequence goes on from JACEFZ010004582.1 coordinate 480,393, forward strand.
GTTTCATGAACTTATACTATAATACACACTAATAGTGTTAGAGAATACGTAATCTTTGTCGGTTTTCTTCTAAGACAAACTTTAGATATTACAATGTACAGTAATACAGTGAAGGTAGCCGCATCATCATCAACAATAACAACACCCCAACACAATAACGGTAATAATAATAACAACAATAATAACAACAGCTGGCGCATCGGTATCTCGGTTAGGACGTTACATTGAGAAAGACCCTGGCGCTGTCAGACAAGTGTTTGATGCCAACCTTCGTCATTCGCACAGGAAGGACAGAGTGGCCACCTATTCATTATATCTGTCGTGTTCTAAAAACTGTCAGGTTACAAATATAAATAAGCAGTTTCTCAAACAGTATTTTAGCAACACTTACCTTCTTTATTTATGCCCTAAGTTGGTTGACAAGCATGAAGATTTCAAACAAATGACAGCTTCTCAACGTAAAATTAAACTAGTTTTAATTTCAATTGTCAAAGTGTTTCAATAAGTCCCGAATGTAACCTTCACACTCTTTTATATTCTGTTCTGAAGTACGGAGAGTCACGAAATGATGTGAAGTGGATAATCTAAAAGTGGACATCCGAGCCGGTAAACAGATTGCTAATTGCTGGCAAGCCGGCTTCATGTGGGCTGTTCAGGATCTCCATACACCTTTTGTGACTGACAGCTAAACGTAGCACGTAGACTAACTCCGGCATTCACAATAACTTGTTGACGAAGCAAAAATATATGTATTACCGTTTCAATGTTATAATGAATAAATCTACTTCTACTATCATATAATGCCGAGTTTCAACAAACACGTCATAAGTGCGTCTATATGTCACGGAAGTAGAAGTGAATTTCTTACTGTAAAGTAATAATAATAGTGATTTGACAAATTTTCCTAGGCGGATATTTATACTTGCGGTTTCACTGTAAAGAAAAACCATCAGTGCTCACTAGTGGGTCTTTAAGTGCTCCAGTTTCCTCACATTGATTTGATTGATTGATTGATTGATTTAGGAATCGACATCACAGCATTTGGGGAATTCCCATAAGCGCTCCGTCCCCATCCTCAGCAGCCAGCGAAGAGTTCCAACACTAATATTACCAGTAGCAATCTGATTATATGTCCGTCTCGCCTTTCCTCTGAGCGTTGAGCGTCGGCCAGATCCCCTCGTCACTCCTCGCTGTCTCATTCTTGCCAGACCATGGTAATCCATTTGCTCCTCCGAGGTGTGCACGTGCTCCCACAAGGCCGCAACCACGTCTGCCTTGTCATGTATCAATACTCCACCAAGTTCTGCAGAGCCAGCCAATCTGTCCGCCTGTTCATTTCCCAGCACACCGGCATGCCCCGGAGAAAAGATCCAGGCGATGCTTGTCACCCGTGACCTCCGAAGCGAAGCAAGCCACTCCGCACGAAGCCTGCCCGTCCTCACCCTCGTCAGCATGCTTTCTGAGTCAGTTACAATCACGATGTGTGTGTGTGTGTGTGTGTCGTATTCTCCATCCAGCGGAGAGCCGCAGTGACCGCCTCCACCTCCATTCTTAAGCTGGATGTTGTGGTATCATATGCCAGGCTCTCCTGCCCGACCATTGGCTTTGGCTATGAACCCCCAGCCACTTTTCTCACCTCTTGACACCGAACCATCTGTGTAGATAATCACATCACCCGAGTGAGCATTGTCCTGAATTAGTTGCTGGATTTCCACTTCCGTGGCCCCTGCTGGCCACTCCCTGCACTCCCGGCTTAATGTGATTATAACTCTGCACAATTCTGACTGCTCCTCTGGCACTCTGACCCACTCCTCTCCACGCCTAATGTTCTCCAAGGGGCACACCTGTCTGATCGTATCCTCTGCCTGAGCCATCCATGATTTCCCTCTTATCAGTCGCTGACCCTTAACTGCGTCCAGCGCCTCATGCAGTGGGTGGTCTGTGTCTGCAGCTACTCTGAGGTATGCCTTTGCCTGCATCACCTTGAGCCTACCAGCAACACTCGGCAGACCAAGGATGTAACGCATACACACTACTGGGGTGTCTCTTCCTCACATTAGATTAACATAACTAACACCTCTCTCTCTCTCTCTCTCTCTCTCTCTCTCTCTCTCTCTCTCTCTCTCTCTCTCTCTCTCTCTCTCTCTCTCTCTCTCTCTCCCTCCCCTCACATTAGAGATGTTAGTTTGTTAGTCACGGTTCCAACTTCACGGAAACGGGTCTTCCCCATTATGCTCCGATCATGTGCCAGTGAATATCACACAACATGCTACTCACTGCCCAATGTGAAAAGTGGAACAATATATCTATATCTATAAAACAAAGTGTATGTATGTAAATATGTAAATATGTATGTCCTTTATTTTTTCGCTAACGGCCCATCCGATTGAGATGAAATTTTCTACACGCCTTCCTTTCATTCCAGAGCTGTCAACTGTCGTATTTTTTTTTCTTCTTCCTCCTCCTCCCTCCTCCCATTCCCAAAATACGTACGTAAATATATGATGATGATGATGAAAGAATCCCCGAACCAAAACGCTTGGGAAAGGGAAGAAAATGACGTGACTACACATTAGCTAAGGGACTTAACTCTAGAAAAAGTTATTTCAAGGGGCATAAACTTTAATAACATTGTTGTATAACTTATAGTCATATTGTTGTATCGTTTTCAATGATTTATAAACTCTTTGTCTATAGTTATGTACCGGCATATGAGTTATAATAAATAATGATACAATCTTTTAGACATTTTCAAAGTTTACATAAAAATAATGCATAATGCATAACATTGTAACTCATCTTTCTATACTTAAGAAGTTATCTAAAAGATGTTGAACAATATCATCGCATCTTTAGTGTTTTCCGCCATCATATCGACACGATTCGCTTGACAGCACTTCTCAGCGCTATCAAGCCAAGACGCCTTACACATTTCAAGCAGTCTGATACGGGGGGAAAATGGCACGTCGTAATAGCACAAAGAAACAAGCAGCTTCCAAGATGCATAGTGAGAAAACCGACCAGACTATCAAGAAGACGAACCTGCCTTTGGAGAGTCTGCATGCAAGCTGTAATAAAGTATCTGAACCTACAGTCAATGAAACTACCAATAAGAAGAGCGACGACTACCCACAGACGAACACAAAAACTTGTGAGAGGAAGGAGGACCAAGACACCAGAATCAGAAACACTGATTCAAACACAGTCAGATGGGTGGTCAAGCGGCACATGCATGAATACGCACAAGATGCAATGACATATGTTCGCGCATATGGCCGCCCAGATTTGTTTATTACCTTCACATGCAATCCTACATGGGATGAAATAACAGAACTGTTGTTAACTGGACAATCATCATCAGATCGCCCTGATATTTCCGCACGTGTGTTCAAACAAAAATTGAAATCTTTAATGGATCTAATTGTCAAGCATCACGTTTTTGGAGAGACACGCTGTTGGATGTATTCCATCGAATGGCAAAAAAGAGGATTGCCACATGCACACATTTTGATTTGGTTGATGGAAAAAATCACACCAGATCAAATTGATCAAGTCATCTCAGCAGAAATACCAGATGTCGACATTGATCCAGAGTTACTTGAAGTCGTCACCAAAAACATGATTCATGGTCCATGTGGCTTCCTCAATAACAATTCACCTTGCATGTCTGATGGAAAATGCACAAAACGGTACCCAAGACATTTACATGCAGAGACAATCACTGGCAATGACGGATATCCACTATATCGTCGACGCTCAACTGAAGATGGCGGCAAATCTATCACTTTAAAAGTACGAAACAATGATCTTCAAGTCGATAATCGTTGGGTTGTACCGTATTCACCGTTACTCTCGAAAACGTACAAAGCACACATCAATGTCGAGTATTGCAATTCGGTTAAATCGATCAAGTACATTTGCAAATATGTCAACAAAGGAAGCGATATGGCAGTTTTTGGAGTGGGAAATGCAACTGCGTCTATCGATGAAATAGACCAATATCAAGTGGGACGCTACATTAATAGTAATGAAGCAGTATGGCGTATTTTATCATTTCCAATCCATGAACGTCATCCAACAGTTGTTCATTTGGCAGTGCACCTTGAAAATGGACAGCGCGTGTACTTCACAACAGAAAATGCAAGTGAACGAGCATTGTCACCACCACCAACAACGTTAACTGCATTTTTTTCATTGTGTGGGAATGATATGTTTGCAAAGACACTACTTTACTCTGAAGTGCCAACATACTACACATGGAATGCATCAGCGAAAAAGTTTCAACGTCGCAAACAAGGTAAAGCAGTTGAAGGACATACCAATTTATATTCGACCGACGAGTTAGGCCGTCTGTACACTGTTCACCCAAACAATGCAGAATGCTTTTACTTGCGATTACTGTTTATCAACGTACGTGGACCGACATCCTTTCAAGAATTAAGAACAGTAAACGGTCAAGTATGTGCCACTTATCGTGAAACTTGCCAAGAATTACATCTTCTTGAAAACGATGCACACTGGGACACTTCACTCGCTGATGCATCAAATACTGCTCAACCACAGCAAATACGCACATTATTTGCCATCATATTGACAACTTGCTTCCCATCCAATCCAAAAGATCTTTGGGAAAAATACAAAGACTGTATGAGTGAAGACATCCTACATCGTTTGCGTGCAATGAATCAAAATCCGGACATTCAATTCACACAAAATGTGTATAATGAAGCATTGGTTTCGACGGAGGACATATGTTTGGCAATCGCTAACAAACCACTGGTACAATTGGGAATGACTGCGCCAGATCGATCTGCAAACGATCTTTTCGATCGTGATATGCAACGAGAATCACTCTTTGATGTCGACGAATTGTGTGCATTTGTTCAAACGAATCTTCTGAAATTGGTTCCAGAACAACGTATAGTGTATGACATAATTATGCATGGAATTAAAAGCCAAACCGGCGGATTGTATTTCCTAGATGCGCCCGGGGGCACAGGGAAAACTTTTCTCATTTCACTTATATTGGCAACCATACGATCACGACAAAATATTGCGCTGGCTATCGCATCATCTGGAATTGCGGCAACTCTTTTGGATGGTGGCCGAACAGCACATTCAGCACTAAAATTGCCCTTGAATATTCACATCACTGAGACACCAACATGCAATATCCGAAAAAATTCTGGAATGGGTAAAGTACTCCAATCATGTCAACTCATTGTATGGGACGAATGTACTATGGCACACAAAAAAGCATTGGAGGCGCTTCATCGTACACTACAAGATTTCAGAGGAAATGAACAGCTCTTCGGTGGCGCACTTATTTTATTGTCTGGTGATTTTCGACAAACTCTACCAGTTATACCACGTTCAACACCCGCTGATGAACTTAATGCATGTCTGAAATCATCAGTTTTGTGGCGACACGTTCAGAAATTGACTTTGAAGACCAACATGCGTGTACAACTACAACATGATGCATCCGCAGAAGTTTTCGCAAAACAATTGTTGGATATTGGGAATGGAAAAATGCCAATCGATGAATCCACACATAGTATCACGTTGCCAACAAACTTCTGTAACATCACAGCAACTATAGACGAATTAATTGACAAAGTTTTCCCAAATATGGCACGGAATCACACAAATCATCAATGGCTCAGTGCACGTGCTATATTAGCAGCTAAAAACAACGATGTCAATGCCATCAATTGCGCCATTCAAAACGAAATACCAAGCGAAGCGACAACGTATAAGTCCATCGATTCTATGATGAATCAAGACGAAGTTGTCAATTATCCAACTGAATTCTTGAATTCCCTTGATTTGCCAGGCATACCGCCGCACGTTTTAACATTGAAAATTGGTGTGCCTATCATTCTTCTCCGAAACATCAATCCACCTCGACTTTGCAACGGTACCAGGCTTGCAGTCAAAAAGATGATGAACAATATCATCGAAGCTACAATTTTGAATGGGAAATTTAAAGGAGAAGATGTACTGTTGCCTCGCATCCCAATGATTCCAACAGACATGCCATTCGAATTCAAACGCCTGCAGTTTCCGGTGCGAGTTGCATTTGCCATGACGATCAACAAAGCACAGGGACAATCGCTACAAGTGTGTGGACTAAATTTGGAAAATCCGTGCTTCACACACGGACAGCTATATGTGGCCTGTTCACGCGTTGGAAAATCTTCGGATTTATTCGTCTACGCACCAGACAGAAAAACAAAAAATATTGTTTATCAAAAAGCACTACGTTAGACATCATATTTGGTGTTCGGCCATAACTTGAAATTTATACAAGATTTAAAAAAAAATAATCCTAGCATTAAGCAAACTTTTCTCCTCTAGATAGACAGACAGACAGGCAGGCATGCAGGCAGGCAGGCAGGCAGGCAAGCAGGAGAGGAGGCAAAGAAGAGAAGAAGGATGGGAATATGAGAAGAAGTAGAATTTGGGGATGAAAAAGAGGGGAAGAAGAAAAAGAGGTTGAGAAGAAGAAGGCGAAAAGGATGAGAAAGATAAAAAAAAAAGGAGGATGAGGAGAATAGAATGAGAAATAGTAGAAAAGTACAAATGTCTTCATGCTTTTTAAATGCATTATGTTCTGGTGTTTCTTTAACACATTTGATCCTGGGGGAAATTTTTGGCTTTATGTCATAGTCGTAATCTAACACCTTTAGTTTTGGGGTATATTTGACAAAGCTGCCCTCGTGTAACTTTAACCCATTCTGCCTTGATTATTGCTTTAGACTCCTGCCTCTGAACCACTTGGATCCAACATTGATTATCCTCTAAACATGATTGTCAGAAGATGTTGATTTAAGTGCCGGGGTCCATGTGGTACTTCCAGCATGCCAGCACAATAATAACAACATCAAGTGCAGTTGTGTTTAGAAAATAGGTGCATAACATCGTATATTCACAGCAAATGCCCGGTATCAGTTGCAAGTTTATTTGTTGCTTTCACTTTCTGTATTTCAAACTGCTATAATAATAACTCTTTCTGTTCCAGGAGTTTATTACTTTAAAATAACACATTTGTATGATATTCTTCATGTCAAGTTTCTCAAATACAAAGTTAGTTTATCTATTTGCAAATTATTTAAAGTAGTCTCAGCAAGTGTTACATAAAAACTGCACGTCATTACGAGTGCAAATGACTCAAGAGTCTCATTGTTGATGTTAACCTAATGAAGAAATAAATCACTATTACTGCCTCTAAAATTGTCTTATTTAAAACGAAATCAGCCACAGGCAAGTGAGGACTACATTATTGTATTACTTTAGGCTGACCGTACATACTTCACGAAATCATGCTCATTATGTGAACGATCCTGCAAGATTCTCGACTCTACAGCAGACAATATAACTATAGTGAATATTTCTTGAATTCAATAATTCAGTTTTCCATTTCATGTTTTCAACTTGGCATTGCTTGTCAGACAGATAGTGGGGAACGGGATCTTATATGACTACTTATATAATTTAAATGAGATGCTCTCCACCATGGTCTGGGCCGGGTCAGACAGACAGACAGATAGATAGATAGATAGACAGACAGACAGACAGACAGACAGACAGACAGACAGACAGACAGACAGACAGTCAGTCGGGAACGGGAACTTATATGACTACTTATATGAATTAAATGAGATGCTCCCCACCAGGAGTTGGGCGATGCCGGGCCGGGTCAGACAGACAGACAGATAGATAGTCGGAACGGGAACTTATATGACTACTTATATGAATTAAATGAGATGCTCCCCACCAGAGTCTGGGCGAAGCCGGGCCGGGTCAGCTAGTATATATATATATATATATATATATATATATATATATATATATATATATATATATATATATATATATATATATATATATATATATATATATATATATATATATATATATATATTCTGAAGTGTTCTTTGCTTTCTTTCTTTGGGTCATTTTACTCAAGAGTACATCGATTGTCAATAATTGGTTTTTCTTGCTTTCCCACACTGTTAAGTTTATATCTGCAATCTGTACATTATTTTTCACACATTACCATTTTGAATTAATTTTTTCCTCTGGATGTTCATGACGGTAGGCAGAGGATCTCTTTTTTCTTTTCATCGACAAGAATGGTCACTGCTAGGAAGGAAAGCAATGGCATACTAAGTTCTGTGCAGATGCCAAGAAAATCATGTTTCGCAATCTCATAGAAAATCAAACTATAAGTAGGGATGGAAAATTTGATAACATTAAGAATGAAATGAGAAGACTAGATATTAATCTGTGAAATCCGTGTGACCAGATGGACAGGAATAGACATTATAACATATGACGAATATAGAATTATTATATTCTGGTGGAGAGAAACAACAGCGAGGAGTAGCAATTATAATGACTACAGAGAAATCAAAATGGATTAAAGGATATTGGACTGAATAAGACAGAATGTTACTGGTGAAGTTGAGTGGAAGACCTTTTGATGTAAACGTCATAAACGTTTATGTACCAACAGCAGACAGCAGTGATAAATTTTATAATGATTTAGAGAATGGCTTCAAGAAATGCAAGAATTCTGAAGTAAATATCATAATGGGTGACTTGAATGCCAAAATTGGAGATCAACAGGACGGATGCATTGTAGGCACGTATGGACTAGGGGAACAGAATGAAAGAGGTTGCAGACTTTTACAGTGGGCACAAGAGCATGATGTGATTATTGAAAACACCTGGTATCAACTTTACTCAAGGAGATTATGGACATGAAGGAGTCGTCATCATAAGATCAGAAATCAGATTTATTGCATTCTCATCAACAGAAGATTTCGAAATGCCTTAATAGTCGCAAAAATTATACCAAGCGTAGACTGCTACAGCGACCATTTATTAATCTTAAGCAATATACATATAAAATTAAAGAAAGTCAAATATAGACCAAGAAACACTAAATTAGATCTACGGGCACTGAAGAGAGAAGAGATACAAGATAAATTCAACGTAGAGGTAAAGAACAGATTTAATGCACTGTCCGATATGGAAATATTATTTCAAGATGTCAGTGACCAATCGGAAATATTGAATAAATCAGTCAACAAACTAGAGAAACAATCATCTGTCGGATCTGTAGAGATTGTTGGCTGAACCTCAAAGAGAGAAAGGATATAAAGCCCTTTTTCCCAATGTGATCCTGCCCGTTTAATTAATTCAGTTGTGCTGACTCAATTGTTTGAGACCAGAAATAGAGTTTTAGAGAACCAAGGAATACTGTCAACATCTTGTATCACACACAGGCACTATCACTTCTTCATCCACACCCAAAGAAACATCCGTTGTGTGGATGGTACATCACATCTTTTATTTCAGGCGAACCTGAGATAGTTACACATTATACCCAGGAGGTGGCTGCCTGAACAAATATACATATGCCGCCTTCTCTACAATAATCATACACAATCACTTGCTCAAACTCCACACTCGCTATCTTCAACTAGCGCCCTCTCAAACTAAGCATTTGCACTCGGAAATACACAAGTGTCCTCTGCCGTTTTCCAACACGTCGGCTGGCTTTGTCGTCCTAGATCCTGTGCTGTCCGTAAAATCCCTTGCTGTCTGTCAAACCTCGTGCTGTCCTATCATACTCGTAATCCGTCCGTGCTAAGCTGGGTTGTACTAACGTCTGGTCTGTTCAGGGTGGTGTCCCGTGAACTGGCGTCCCCTCCTATCCTCTGGGTTGGTCCTGCCGGTGTCCTGGTTATGACACGTCTGTGTCCCCACCTAAGTCCTGCCTCCCGTTTATCTACTGTCCTGTAGATGTCATGTCTTATGACCATTCTAAGTCCTAACTTGTGTTCTGTCTCTACTCTATCTACTACCATGTAGAAGTCCTTATCCCTGTCCTATATGTCATTTCCTCTATTCTGTCCCTTGTCCTCTCTATGTCCTGCACATACCTCCTCAACACATTGACAAATATCTTCAGGAAATAACTGGAAAGTTGTATTCCGTTTTATACCAAAAATATCCTTTAAGTGGTTCCTTGCCTCTCCTCTACCAACTAATTAATTCTATCTAAGAGTAGTTTAAAACCATTTGACTTTGACAAGTAAATATCACTCATGAGAGAACATAACTTCCTAATTTTTTCATCATTTATTAACTATATATTGAGTAATTAACAGAAATGTTTGAAACAATTAATTACAAATGCATCAGTTACATCCATGAAAAATCAGAACGTAGGTACATCCAAATTGTTGCACATAATTTCCACAGTTACTCCCCTCCTCACATAACATTGAGAATACAGGTAAATTAGTCGTTACTTTTCCTACAGATCTTCTGTAGTAGAAAACTGAAAAAGAAATTTTTCCTGCCCCCTTTGTCTTGACTTGTGGGTTGTGGATTCTTGCTTCAAGTTGTCACTGTGTTTTATGTTCCTCTTCAGTGTGTTATTTCTTCCCGGTTTGTAGGATATTCTAAGTGGCTCTAGATATCCATGTTTGGCAGGTAAGTCATGTTTAAAGAAATGTTACCTCTCATAAAATAACTGGAACTCTTCGCAGGTGGATTTGGTTCTGCCTTACACTCTCACAGAGCAATTAGCAAAGCCGCTGCTATCACCAAAGAGCTACTTGTAGTCAAGCTTTTGCCTTCACAAAGTCCTGCATTCAATCTAGTCAGGTCTGTATCTACAGGAGTATGACCACTACCTGAAATTCCAGCATTCACATACATCTAATGATATCATCAATATGACATTAGAAATGAAATGTTGTAACAGCCTAAGAACACCAGTGAAATCAATAAAAGGAATTTTGTTCCTAGAGAAAAATAATAGTGGAGAGAAAGGAGTCTTGGTGCTCTCTAATAGCTATATTCAGTCTTCTATTACATGGTGTTCAAGGTCTAGACTAGCAGATGTGCAGTTTCCTCTTCACCTATGCCTGTCCTCATGGTTTCCAGGTTGAGTAATATCTTGATTGATTTGGGATTGACAACTGTGTTTACAATCCTCTCCTGTACCTATTTAATTGCTCTACATCTTCTTCTACTCGTACATTAATGGGTTTTAAATCATTTCCCTTTGTAATAAGTAGTTGCTTATAAACAACATAAGTACATCATGGAATCAATTCTTGTATAGCATTCAGGTGCATTCTTCTTCATGAAATGTTTCAAGTGAGAAGTTATCTTCCAATTTTACGGATGTAATATTTATTATCATCATCATCCACATCATCATGGTTTCCTTATATCATTGTCATTACAATCGTTATCATTATTATCATCATCATTATTACAGTATTATCATTGCATTACAGTCATCATCATCATCGTCATCATCATCATCATCATCATCATCATCATCATCATCATCATCATCATCATCATCATCATCATTGTAGTACATTATTATCATTACACTAGACCATATGTGTTAAGAAAAAGCAAGCGGCTGCAGCAGGATATAACAATTTGAAATGGAAACAAATAGGTATATTTAGCTCCTGCGAGAAGAAACGTACTAAACACAAACGCGTTGCACATACCTTACAAGAAGATCCACCGTATCCCAAAATACAGGTGAAAATCAAAAAATCCAAAACCAGAAGCAATAAATATATAAAACTAGCTGACCCGGCGCGGCTTCGCCCAGCTCCAGGCGGAGATCTATCTGTCTGTCTGTCTGTCTGTCTGTCTGTCTGTCTGTCTGTCTGTCTGTCTGTCTGTCTGTCTGTCTGTCTGTCTGACCCGGCCCGGCTTCGCTCAGTCCCTGGCGGGGATCTGTCTGTCTGTCTGTCTGTCTGTCTGTCTGTCTGTCTGTCTGTCTGTCTGTCTGTCTGTCTGTCTGTCTGTCTGTCTGACCCGGCCCGGCTTCGCCCAGGCTCTGATGGGAGCATCTCATTTAATTCATATAAGTAGTCATATAAGTTCCCGTTCCCGACTGTCTGTCTGTCTGTCTGTCTGACCCGGCCCGGCTTTGCCCAGGCCCTGATGTAGTCATATAAGTTGCTGTTTCCGACAGTCTGTCTGTCTGTCTGTCTGTCTGTCTGTCTGTCTGTCTGTCTGTCTGACCCGGCCCAGCTTCGCCCAATTCCTGATGGGAGCATCTCACTTAATTCATATAAGTAGTCATATAAGTTCCCGTTCCCGATTGTCTGTCTGTCTGTCTGTCTGTCTGTCTGTCTGTTTGACCCGGCCCGGCTTCGCCCAGCCCCTGATGGGAGCATCTCATTTAATTCATATACGTAGTCATATAAGTTCCCGTTCCCGACTGTCTGTCTGTCTGTCTGTCTGTCTGTCTGTCTGACCCGGCCCGGCTTCGCCCAGACCCTGGCGAGGATCTGTCTGTCTGTCTGTCTGTCTGTCTGACCCGGCCCGGCTTCGCCCAGTCCCTGATGGTAGCATCTCATTTAATTCATATAATTAGTCATATAAGTTGCCGTTCCCGACTGTCTGTCTGTCTGTCTGTCTGTCTGTCTGACCCGGCCCTGCTTCGTCCAGTTCCTGACGGGGATCTGTCTGTCTGTCTGTCTGTCTGTCTGTCTGTCTGTCTATGTATCTATCTATGTCTATCTATCTATCTATCTATCTATCTATCTATCTATCTATCTATCTATCTATCTATCTATCTATCTATCTATCTATCTATCTATCTATCTATCTATCTATCTATCTATCTATCTATCTATCTATCTATCTATCTATCTATCTATCTATCTATCTATCTATCTATCTATCTATCTATCTATCTTTATTAGATATATATATATATATTTTATTAGCCAGCGGACTTAACCTAAGATATAGCAATTCTACTAAAAGTTATGTCCCTTTATTAAATTTTTCTTATGTTAAGTCATGTAAATTTAAATATTAAATTTTAGTAAGTATGTTAGTATTGCCTATAACCAAACTATGACAGTTGGTTGCACTGGAATGAGAAGAAGACGTGTAGAAAATTTCATCTCAATCGGATGGACCGTTTGCGAACGCATAAAGAACGGATGGACATACACACATCGCCTTTTATAGATATAGATGAATAATAAAATAAAATACACACAAATGCGTACAAAACGACACACAGGACGGCCGACGTTTCGATTCTCAGTATCTTTGTCAAGGACAGGACAACAGAGATAGATAAACCAACGAAATACCGAAAACAAAGAAAAAAACACAACTACTCCGTTCCCTTGTGGGACAGAAAAGGCGGCTTTGCCAATTGCGAAGGCGCTCGTTGGCTACAGAGTTTAAGTATAGTGGGTTGCCAGATAGGATTAGGTTGCCAAAAATATGCTAAAATTCTGATATGAAAATATAGGGGTGTGGGAACAGTTAGGTATGAATATATGGGGGGTGGGGGGGGGGGGTGGGGGAGGAGGAGGACAGCATAGTAATAGATAGTGTAAATAGTTGGAGAAGGTGGCAGTTATACCGTAGCGTCCACAAAAGTATTGATACCTGCTGGATAGACGCATCCCAGAGAGTTGATTAATTGGCATTCAATTTTGAGCCTGATGGAGCTGTTGGAGAAGCAGGGTTTCAATGCAGTGACACATACATCGTCGACTCTGTTATGATTGGAGGAATTAAATGGCAGTGGACAGGTTTGTCAGCGCCCTGATTAATGTCTCTGAGGTGTTCTCTAAAACTGTCAGTAATGCGTCTGCATGTTTGTCCAATGTATTTCATGTCACATCGTTTGCAGATGATAACATATATCAGGTTGCAGGATGTGCAAATAAAAAAAATCTTTCAAGGAGAGGGTACCTAGGGGGAATGAAATCGCCGGTGTCTGAGCATCGTATGGGCATGTCAGACAGATCTTACGCTGGAATTTGAATGTGCCCACAAATGAAGTAACCGTGGGGAGGCGACTATGCACAAGGTGGTCTCTGAGGCTCTGGTTGCGTAGAAAAATTACCCTAGGGCCATTGGAGAATGCCTCACGAGTGGTTGGATAGGATTCCAGGATAGATCAATGTCGGAGGAAAATTTGCTTGATGGCAGAGGCATATGGATGGAAGGGGAGGATGAGCTTGGGTTCATTGTTCGGAGGTCGCGTTTGTTTGACAAGGGACATTTCCCGCGAGACTTGGGTTATGCGACAGAAAGCTGGGGACAGGACGTTCTCTGGGTAGGAACGTCTGCGGAAAAAGTCAAGCATTTCGTGGGCTCTCTCTAGGAAGTCATTATCATCTTGACAGATACGACGAAGGCGGAGTAGTTGGGAATATGGGATGACATCCCACCCCAAAAGCTGCAAAGTTAACATGAGTGACATGAACTACAAAGTGGGATTTTCCTTAAGGTATAAAACCAGATGCCTGTAGTATGCGTAATGTATGATATGGTTTGTGTCGTGATTAGCGCAAAAACCAGATTATTGTAACATGAATGAAATTTTATACAATGCGTTGTCATGCGTCGGAGTGTACTAAATTATTATTCAGTTCATGGGTTATGCCGAACAAGGTCTCTGGTGACAGAAATGACATTACAATCACAGTTGCCTTTTATCATGAGATTGATTGTTAGCTTATACTTCTTCGCAACATTCACTCATTCTCAGACATAATATTCATATGTAGGGATGATCATTTCACTCAGTCTTCGGCACATTCATATCTGTAAGGTGGGAAATTATACTTATGTGATTTCCCAATGATAACTTAAAATGATTAAAATCACTGATATCACTATGAAATCTCTCCTTTCACAATCATTCATCAGGCACATCATATCTGTAGGAATGACAATTAGTATATGAATGTGCTTTATCATGATAAATTTACAGATTTAACCACAATTACATAAAATTAGAACCTCATTCTTCATCAGAAATTATAATATTTCATGGGTGATAATTAGTCATTCATACTGATAGGTTTTATCAAATGATACATTCACATATGTTAAGCAATAATGAAACACACATGAACCACCACAGGCATGCTCTTTTCAATGACATAGACTCATGTGGTCAGTAGCCATGCTTATGAAATTCACCAAAGATTTAGCAACATGGAATTCATGAGTCACCACATGCTTTCATCCAATACATACAATTTATGTCTTACACTCATCTTAATTAATTCATTATGACTCATAATAATTTTTGCATGGCGGTTGATTACGCACTGTTATGTGGCACAAATATTACTATTCCCCATGTTTGACAACCATGAAAATATATTTGCCTCACCACATGTGTGCTTTAACATCACACAAATTATGATACCTATAGAACTCATTTTGGTTCCCATGTGTTCAAGAACTAAAATAAGACTATTTGTTTGTCCATGTGCTCATGTCAAAAAGTAAATATACTGACTAATATTCTCAAACATACCTGACTATACACATTACACTAATTTCTCTATCAGTGCTGGCACAGGTAAACTAGTTTTAAATCTTACGTGTGGGCACATGTACCATATGTCCATACCATTGCAATAAGAATTCTGAGTTTTCTGGAGTCTTAAGTTTCCACTCTAATTCATTGCAGACTGAGTTTCATGCTTAAGAAATAAAATGTACAACATGTGTCTAATGTTTATACATTAATTAAGTTGTTTAACTTTGGGAGGAAAATGAAACTCACTATGGTTATTCTTAATGTACGGTTTACCCATAGGCTAAGAGAACTGAACATATTATTTAGTTCTTACTAAATTAATTTAAGAACTTCCCATATGATTCAACAATACTGACTTACCACTCTTCTTCTGGGAAAAAGACGCACAAACTAAACTAAAATTTAAAATAAATATTCTATTTACCTTCATACGAACAGGGCGGCGTCACAACACATGTCAACTGTTGACAACACCATGATGTCAGGTCCTCATTTTATTGATTCCAAATACTGACTGCTGGTTGTATGGTCCTTCTATTCTCTTTAGACAATTTTCTCACTTGGTCGTGGCGAGTTGAGAAGCTACCATTCCACAGGCACAGCCTGCCTTTCTCTTGGTTTGTGATGAGTTGTGGTTTTAGTTTGTACAATGAGGCCTGAAACCGATTGTAGCTGTTTATATCTCAGCTTTTTCCTATTTGTGTTTTGGCTTTCCCGTGGACCATGAGTCTGTCCTTCTAAAATATGGGATTGTAGTAATATGAAACAAACTTATAGTTGTTGCGGTGAACTCTGATTTTGTCGTCCTGGAAATATTTACCGCGATGTTACGCTTGTAAAAAATTATATCACACCATCCCAATATAAAGATAAAAGGACTCAAGAAATGGATGACGGAATACATCTTAAAACTCATGGAAATAAGAAGAAATAACAAAAATAACAAGGAAAAATATGAAGATATTCACAGGAAAATTAAGAAGCTATGCAAAGAGGCAAAAGAAACAAGGCTTGATGAAAATAGCAAGGAAATTGAAAGCGAACACAACATCCGGAACACCAAATTAATGCACAAAAGAATTAATGACATCACTAACAAAAGAACACACATCAACGGGTTGCCTAAAAACCATAGATGGCACCATCATAATATAAAAGACCAGATTTTACATGCGTGGTCAGATTATGTGAAGAAACTTTATGATGTTACAAGAGAAGAACAGTATGATCATCGGAATAATAACGAAGGACCATCAATTTTTAAGACGGAAGTTCAGAATGATCTTAACCACATGACAACTAGCAAGACCCTGGGTACAGAAACATCACAACAGAAATAATCAATGCCTTAGAAGAATATGGAATAGACCAAGTCACCAGACTGCTGAACGCAACACACGATACTGGAGATATACCTCCCGAAATATGTGATTCTATAATTATTGCAATCTCGAAGAAATCAGGAGCCTTGGAATGCGATCAACATCGAACAATTAGTATAATGAGCCACATCACGAAGATTTTGCTGAGAAAGATCATGCAAAGAGTTAGGAAGAAAATACAATCCGAAATAGCAGAAGAACAATGTGGGTTTGTAGAAGGTAGGGGTACAGTAAATGCTTTTATATACTGAGAACAGTAATTGAACGTACTATGGAAGTAAACAAAGATCTGCACCTTTGCTTTACTGACTACACAAAGGCTTTGGATAAAATGAGACATGTCGACATGATACGGATGTTTGAAGATCTACACATTGATGGAAAAGACCTTAGACTTGAAAAATGCTATATTGGAAACAAGCTGCCATCAGAATTGATAATGATGTAGGTCAATATCTGCCTATTAAAAGATGTGTGAGACAGGGATGTGTAATGTCTCCAGTGAAAATATTTTCAGAAATATAGAAGATATGGAAGGAATCAACAAAGAGGGACGATAGATCAATAATATTAAATATGCAGATGATACTGTCTTGATTGCAGACAATGAACAGGACCTGCAACGTTTAGTAGATGAGGTAGTTGCACACAAAGAACAACTAGGGTTAGAATTAAATTGTAAGAAGACACAGATTATAGTCGTCACTGGGAAGAAGGAAATATCACAATGTTTGGAGAACTTGGTAACAACTGGCAAGATCGATGGGAACAGACCAATGGGAAGACCGAGAAGTAAATACTTGGATGGCCTGGTCTCATGACATGGTCGTGACAGGAACACTGAGATGATCCAAATCTCAGGTGATCGAGTGAAATGGCGAGTGATGACCACCCACGCTTTCCGGCATGGTACATGGTGGATCGATGGATATACGACTAAATGGGCATATTCTTAAGCAAGTGAATCGGTACAGTTATCTCGAAACAGTCACAACATCCAATGGGGGATGCCTTGAAGAGATTAGAACAAGAATTGCCATTGTGAAGGTAGCAGTTTGCAAGATGACAAACATATTGACCAATAAATAGATACCAGCTGAAACGAGAAAAAGAGTGTTGAAGTGCTACATAGAACCTGTATTTTTGTATGGATGTGAAGCGTGGACAATGAGCAGACAAGCTGAAAAACATCTGATGGCCGTGGCAATCTCGTTTCTGAGGAAAATGCAAAGAATACCATGGACAGACAGAAAAACCAATGAACAAGTCCTTCAAGAAACAAATGAAGATCGTAAACTGATTAGAAACATAGGACGTAGACAGCCAAGATTGTTTGGGTATGTTATGAGAAGAAATGAATTGGAGAACTTGGTGGCAACTGGCAAGATCGAAGGGAGGAGTCCAAGAGGAAGACCAAGAAGTAAATACTTAAATGGCTTGGCCACGTTGCATGGTCGAGAGAGGAACACGGAGCTGATCCACTTCTCTGGTGATCGAGTGAGATGGCAAACCCTGACCGACCACGCTTATCGTCATGGCACATGATGGATGGAATTTTCCATGCTTCTCACGATTAACCTGTCATATTTATGGTTTACTTCTACCAGGTATTGTTAACTTATGTATATTTGTTTCAATGCTGATATATCTATTTGATGTGTCTTAAATTTCCTTATTCCTGTGATTTTAATTTTTATGTGTAATTTTAACGCTACGGGAATGTGGTCAGAGTTGATATCAACACCAGGTTATGTTTTGGCATATTTAACATTATTTTTACATCTATTTCTAATCATAATGTAGCAATTATTCCAGTACACTACTACAGTATGATTAACCTTTCGCCTGGCTTTTCCACTACTCTTTGAGTATCGTCCAGGTACTCAACGCACTCCTCCTGAGCCAGGCTTTCCACATATGGCTACTCGAGCGATGACAGCCACTTCTACAGGAACCTGCCAGTTGCGACTTTACAATGCAAAACCTGTTAGTCCTTTACAAGTAAAAGCATGAATGTCTTTGATGCCCTCCAACCATCTGAAAGCTGCCGCTAGAGCATAAATTTTAATTATTATGTTAGATGTTGTAGTAGCATATGCCGAACTCCCATTGTTAAACAGTGTCAATTTATCTTTGTAATAAACACCCACCCACTCTTTGTAACTCGTTTCATCAATGTATATAATTAAATCGTCTGGGTGTGAGTTGTCTTCTATTAGCTGTTGCACTGACACATCTGTAACAGCTGCTGCCCATTCTAGGGATCTTTGGCTAAATACAACCTTAACTCTAGTGGATGCTGCTTGTGAATCTAAAACCATGGCCAGACTGCGAGAATAGCAAATTAAAAGAGGTTTGGCCAAACAAGAACACTACGCAGGAAGCCAAAGAAGATTGATAAACCAACACAGAACCGGTGTTGTTAGCCGCTACACGCTGCGGGATTTGCTGAGGAAGGGATCCGAGCACGTATGGACTGAATGGTTCGATGTGCAATGAGGATGATCTGTCGACTAACTAACTAACTAACTAACTAACTAACTAACGAACGAACGAACGAACTAACTAACTAACTAACTAACTGACTGACTGACTGACTGACAACTGACTGACTGACTGACTGACTGACTGACGGACGGACGGACGGTCGGACGGACGGACTGACTGACTGACTGACTGACTGACTGACTGACTGACTTCATTGTTAAGGGTCACCATGTCTCCTTCCTGCCTATTCCACACACTGGCATATTGTGTCTTCAGCAGCTGCCATGCAAGACCTGCCTCTCCTCAATCTATGCTCTACCTATTTAGGGTACGTACACGGAATGTTGCAACCCTATGGTACCCTATGCCACCTCCATTGCTTCGTTATCATCTGCAAACTTCTGATCCTTAAATGTTCTTTTAAGTGTCCTAATAAGTGAAAGTCCAATGACACCAAGACTACACATGTATGCTGGATGTTTCAAGACCTCAAAGGGAAGATCACGTTGTGTCTCTAGTGTATATGCAGTTGTATGAGGGCAGGCATTGTAGTGTAACAACAACACTCCTTTCGAGAGAAGTCCCCTGTGTTTCGATCGTATCACGGGTTTCAGTTTGTTCACTAGCATGTGAAGGAATCGAGCACATTTCACAATTTCACATCTTCTTTGGAAATGTACCAATATATGACTGTTGATATCCCAACAGATGGTCATGATAACTTTCCCAAAGGATTCATCAAGGACATTTTGTCTTCAATTTAGAAATTTTTCTACTCATTCATACATTCTACCCTGATCATAACAACTGTCTTCATACTGAACCATCATTCTTCTGTAGATTTCACAAGGTTTCACACAATCTGACCACACAAAATAATGAATACTACCTCATTGTTCTTCCACAATGCAAGTCGACTGTATGGTGTCACGAAATGGCTGGCAGGCGTCGCTCCTAATGGATCAAACGACAGAAACAGTTGTAGTGAGAGGTTGACGCTCCTGAAATTTTCAAAGGGCAGAGATCGTTACTTTCAACACTAGCCGAACTATTGAATACGAGAACGTAGGTCGCGTGACCCCGGGAAAACTAGTCGAGATCAAAGGAGAATCAGCGATGTCCAGAAAGATCGTTGATTTCAAAGGAGGCGGATGTCCGATAAAAACGCTCGGATCTCTGTGAAAGACGGTGGATGGAAACATGGAAGAAACGATCCCAACTAGTATTGGCTACATCAAAAGAAGGTTGACGGTACGGTTGTACGGAGATCAAACGACTAAAAAAAGAACAGAGGCTAATGGGTTAAGAGCAAAACAAGTGACGTAGGCCAAGCAAATTATCTGTGGACTGAAATTACTGTTTTAAAGTCAGTTGAAGGTTGCACTTACGACCGGCTGGAGTGTAAATTTATTTCAGTGCCGAAATAGAAAATATATCACAAAGTCTAAGTTGTTTTAAGACAACATGCACTTTTCCTTAATGGGGCTAGGTGATTTACTTCTAGGCAGGAAATAGATTAAATAAGGTGATTATATATGGAGGTAGATTAGAACTCTAGCATAGTGAACTTGTGTGTCACCGTAGTATAGAGTGTCGACCGCATTAGGCTGAATAGTGATTTATGTGATGCGGTGAACTCTGATTTTGTCTTGATGTGTAAGTTCACTCGGAAGGATAAGTCAACACTAGGATTTATGTGCTTTTCTTTAGCGTTTCTCTTTTTTTACCTTGTATAGGGTAGAGTGTTGAACTACTCTGTCTTATACAAGAGTATAGCTCTAGGAGATATATAGAGGTTACTTACTGAATATAGCCTATTACCAACATTCACATATCATAGGGCGGAGTTGAGTATCTCTCACAGGCTGTATTCTCTTTGGCAGGTTCCCTGCACTTGAAATTGAAAGTGGTTACCAATCGGAGCAGAAGCAATTGGTCATACTCTGATAAAGTAAGAAAGGATATCAAGCTGTGAACCGTGTTTGGCAAGGTCAGACAAGTGTTGTGTTAAAAGGACCACGAAACCGGAATCACTCTAAGTGAGGTATTCAATGAAGGTATTCAATGCAACTATATACTGATGAACAGGAAAATATAATATACCAAATAGAGAAAGGAAAAGACTATCATTAACATTTTCCACGAGTGACAAACCGCCACTGCTTGCGATCCACATATACCACACAATAAATAAGTTGTTGGCACAAAGGACTGTCGCGAATATACGTTACAAAGCCTGAGGACTCGACGCAGACATTGACATGTCGAGATACGTCAAAAACATAAGTTATCAACATCTAAGGGGGCAACAGATTCGACACAGCCAGCAATTGCAGCTATAATCTATTAATGGACATTAACTAGTGTCTCAATATATTAGTGCCTCAGCTTCAAACACTATTGGATGTACTACGTCACACTTTTCCTAACTCGTCTATTGTCCTTTTTACCACCATATCCCCAAGTGTTTCAGCGTCGTCTGGCTGGCATAAACAACAACACATTACAAAACGTTTGTTCTCATAACAATGTACAATTCATTGAACAATTTCACCATGTTTCACTTCACAGGAAGTCGCATCTAAAACAACGTCTCTATAAAGGTCAGATACATACGTCTACACTGGACATCAGCTTGCTTGGCAAACATATTAAATACAAAGAACGGACACTCGATAAGGAATGCGTAGAAAACCCAAAACTACTGCACTTGAAATTCAAGTCAGACGACATATCGCCACAATATGAAGTATTAAAATGCCAATAAATGCATATAAAACTCATGACTTCCGCAACTGACATTCAACCCAGAAGGAAAACTCCCAGCACTTCAAGTCACCATATGTTACTACGTGGAATTCGACCTCTCCATAATACATCTTCCTTCACAGGAAGTGGTAAGTACGAAGACATGATCCCGCCTCTCCCCAGCAAGGAACCATCCACCAGCAACACCAAGTGACATTTCAGCGTTCTTCTTCTTCTTCTTCTTCAGCATTCCGAGCCATTGAGGTTCTTTGCTGCAAATACAATCTGTCTCCATTCGTCTCTCTGGTGGACCTTCTCTTGCCAGTCGTTGATTCCAAGTGCTTGTAGGTCTGTATGTATATTATCTCTCCACCGCCTTCTTGGTCTACCTCGGGGTCTACGGTCATTTATTTCCTGAGTGTAAGCGAGTTTTGTTTCCCTATTATCTTCCATTCTTTCTATATGCCCCAGCCATTGTAGTCTATTAGCCTTCATGATACCAGTGATTAGCGGGGACTTAAACAAATCATAAATGTCTTTGTTACTTCTTCTTTTCCACTCTCCACTTTGTGTATCCCTAATGGGTCCAAAGATGCGTCTTAAAATTTTGTTCTCAAAGGTTTGTAACAAGGCTTCGTCTCCTTTCGTTGTACTCCAGGTTTCAGAGCCATACAGCACAACTGGTCTGATCAGTGTTTTGTATATTGTGATTTTGGTGTTACGAGATAGCGCCTTTGATTTTAGTAGATGTTGTAGTGCATAGTATATCTTATTTCCAGAGTTGATTCTAGTTTGTATTTCTTCCCTTATGATGTTGGAGCAGTTGAAGATTGTACCCAGGTATTTGTATGTTTCCGTTCTTTTAATGGTCATATTATCTATTTGTATGTGGCCAGAGTTTTTAGCCATTCCGTCTCTTGAAATTACCATATATTCTGTCTTATCTTGGTTGATAACCAGCCCCATCTGTTGGGCTTTTTCCTTTAAGTGAGTCAATATTTCTAATGTCTTTTGTTCACTTTGCCCTATAATATCTATATCATCTGCATAACCAAGCAGCTTGGATGTTCCTCCAATATCACATTCCTCCTTTACCTTCCTTACAACTTTCTCTAGAGCCAGATTGAAGAGTAGCGGCGATAGTGCATCACCCTGTTTCAAGCCAGATGTTATTTGGAAGGGGTCTGATTTCCTGCCTTTATATGTTACTATATTATAAGTATCTTCCATGCATAGTTTGGTCATGTTAATTAACTTCCTTGGTATTCCAAATTCCTGCATAACATTCCATAGACTATTCCTATGGACACTATCATAAGCCTTTTTAAAATCCACAAAAATGTTATGGAGATCTCTTTTATATTCCCAATGTTTCTCGGCTATTTGTCGTAAGATAAATATCTGATCTATTGTTGATCTGTTTTGTCTAAAACCCGCCTGGTAGTCACCTAATATGTCTTCTGAATATGGTTTTAGTCTATTTAGTAATACTGCGGATAGTATCTTATAGCTTGTGGACAGTAGTGATATTCCTCTATAATTTCCACATTGGAACTTGTCTCCTTTCTTAAAGATAGGTATCAATAATGACTCTTTCCAGTCATGGGGTAATTCTTCTGTCCTCCAGATTTTTATTATTAGTTCGTATAGCTTTAGATGTAATGCATGGCCACCTGCCTTTATAAATTCAGCAGCAATTCCATCAGTCCCAGTTGCCTTATTGTTTTTAAGTCGTGTGATTACATATAGGATTTCTTCAAATGTAGGTTCTTCAATTTGTGGTTCGCATGTTAGAACCTCTTCCTGTGGGAAAATGTTACTTGGAGCTTCACAATTTAGTAATTCAATAAAATATTCTTTCCATGTGTTGCACATTTCTTCATTGGTATTTATCATATTCCCATTTTTGTCTTTTAAACCATATGTGTTTTGTTGGTGCCCTCGTTTCATTGACTTCAGTACTTTAAAAAACTTTCTGGATTCATTTTTCTGGTGATTAGTTTCCAAATCTTTGATTATATTACTCATATATTCTCGCTTCTGCTGTCTGACTATTTTTGTAGCCTCTTTACATTCATTTCTATAATGCTCTTCCTTTTGGATGTTATTGATGTCATTTAACCATACATGTCTGGCATTCTTCTTCTTAGTGACTGCTTCTTCACATTTTTGATTGAACCATCTGTTCTTTCTATGCGTGGTTGACACACCGAGACATTCTTCTGCGGTAGATTGAATTGTATTCTTGATGTTCAACCAAGTTTGGTCAACGCTTTCCTCCAAAGGGTTTTGCAAAGTTTCAAGTTTACATTTTATTTCATCTGTAAATTTCTCTTTGACTGTAATGTCTTGTAGTTTTTCTCTGTTATATGTTGGGTGTAATCTTTGTAATTTAGTATAGAAAGCTCTCTTAAGTTTTATTTTAAATTTTGCTCCAACGAGGAAATGGTCACTATGGCACTCAGCTCCTCTATAACTTCTGACTTGCTGTATGTTTGATGCATTTCTGTTGTTAATTAAAATGTGATCTATTTGATTATAGGTTCTCTTGTCACATGATTTCAGCGTTCTGCTAGCCATAAAACAGAGACTGTAGTTGGTAGTTGTTACACACCCGACTCAGTGGCGAAAGGGTTGTGGACGCATTTGCTGATGCAGTCAATAATCTTGCAAACCGCGTTCGAAACACAGCTGCTGGCGATTTGGCAGCATAGGTCTTGCTTTGGTTTTTATAAAATGTTAGTGGGTGCGGGTCGTTCAGAAAGTAATGACAAACTGCTGAACGTAAACTTCCCAAGAAATAAGATACAGCCTAAAATTCTGGGGTTGACTGCGACGTCTTGTAAAGGATATCTATCCATCCATCATGTGCCATGTTGATAAGCGTGGGCGCTCATGTTTTGCCATCTCACTCGATCACCAGATTCGAGGATCAGCTCCGTTTTCCTGTCTCGACCATGCCACGTGGCCAAGCCATCCAGGTATTTACTTCTCGGTCTTTCCATTGGTCTCTTCACTTCGATCTTGCCAGTTGTCACCAAGTTCTCCGGGTAATTTCTTCTCATAACATGCTATAAAAATGTGACTGTCTACGCCTAATGTCTCTAATCAGTTTACGATCTTCATTTGCTTCTTGCTGGACTTGTTCATTGGTTTTTCTGTCTGTCCATGCTATTCTTTGCATTTTCCTCAGAAACCACATTTCCACAGCCATCAGATGTTTTTCAGCTTGACTGCTCATTGCCCACGCTTCACATCCATACAACATTTCAGGTTTTATGTAGCACTTCAATACATTTATTTCTCGTTTGAATTGATATCTTTTTATTGGTCAGTATGTATTTCATCTTGCAAAAGGCTACGTTCGCAGTGACAATTCTTGTTCTAATCTCTTCAAGGCATCACTCGTCAGATGTTATGACTGTTCCGAGATAACTGTACCGATTCACTTTCTTAAGAATATGCCCTTTTAATCATATATCATATTGTGGTACTTCCTTCTTCCCAGTGACGACCATAATCTGTGTCTTCTTACTATTTAGTTCTAACCCTAGTTGTTCACTGTGTGCAACAACCGCATCTACTAAATGTTGCAGGTCCCATTCATTGTCTGCAATCAAGACTGTATCATCTGCATATCTAATGGTATTGATGTATCGTCCCCCAATGTTGATTCCTTCCATATCTTCTATATTTCTAAACCTATTTTCACTGTACAAGGAAGAAAGTTCTGGAGACATTACACATCCCTGTCTCACACCTCTTTTAATAGGTTGATATTGACCTATATCATTATCATTTCCGATGGCAGCTTGTTGTTTCCAGTATTTTTATTTTTACAAGTCTAAGGTCTTTTCCATTAATTTGTAGATCTTCAAGCAACATTATCATGTCGACATATCTCACTTATCGACAGCCTTTGTGTAGTCAATAAAGCAAAGATATAGATCTGTATTTACTTCTATAGAACGTTCTATTATTGTTCTCAGTATACACATCATTTACTGTACCCTTGCCTTCTACAAACCCACATTGTTCTTCTCACATTCCAAGGCTCCTGATTTCTTCGGGATTGCAATAATTATACAATTACATAATTCAGGAGGTATATCTCCAGTACCGTATATTGCGTTCAGCAGTCTGGTGAATTGGTCTATTCTATTTTCTTCTAAGGCATTGATCATTTCTATTGTGATGTTTTCTGTACCCGGAGTCTTGCCAGTTTTTTTTTATGGTTAAGATGTTTCTGAACTTTATCTTCAAAATTTATGGTAATTCATTATTATTCCGATGATCATATTGTTCTTCTCTTGTATCATCATAAAGGTCTTTCACACAATCTGACCACGCATGTAAAATTTGATCTTTTTCTATTATGATTTTGCCATCTTTGGTTTTTAGGCAACCCGTTGATGTGTGTGTTCTTTTGTTAGTGATGTCATTAATTTTGTTGTGCATTAATTTTGTATTCCGGGTGTTGTGTTGGTTTTCAATTTCCTTGCAATTTTCCTCAAACCATGCTTCGTTTGCCTCATTGCATAGCTTTCTAATTTTTCTGTGAATCTCTTCATATTTTTCCTTGTTATTTTTGTTATTTCTTCTTATTCCCATGAGTTTTAAGATGTCTTCCGTCATCCATTTCTAGCGTCCTATTATCTTTAATTTTTGGATGGTTATTTGTGCAGATTGGTTAACTGATTTCTTTAATATTTCTCATTGGTCACCGACGTCTTGAAACAATATTTCCATATCGGACAATGCATTGAATCTGTTCTTTATCTCTACGGTGAATTTATCTTTTATCTCCTCACTCGTCAGTGCCTGTAGATACAATTGTGTATTTCTTGGTGTATATTTGACTATCTTTAATTTTATATGTAAATTGCTTAAGATTAATCTATGGTCGCTATAGCAATCTGCCCTTGGTATAGTTTTTGCAACTTTTAAGGCATTTCGAAGTCTTCTGTTGATGAGAATGTAATCAGTTTGATTTCTGATCTTATAATCAGGACTCCCCCATGTCCATAACCTCCGTGTGTGTTGTAGATACCAGGCATTTCCAATAATCAAATCACACTCTTTTGACAACTGTACACGTCTCCCATCTCTTTCATTCTGTTCCCCAACCATACTTGCCTACTATGCATCCGTCCTGTTTATTTCCACCTTTGGCATTCAAGTCACCCATAATGATATTTTCTTCAGAATTCTTTTATTTGTATAGGCACCTATCTAATACACCTGAGAGACACCAACTGTATCCATTTAATTACAATCCTGAAATGTTACACTCATGCGTTTTAGCTTAACAGCACTTCGTCAAGCATTCATGATGCCGCTGCACCAACGACAAAAAACATGACATTTATTAGCAATTCAGCATAATCTACACTGGATCTCGGTACAAAAACGAGCCGTTCCTAGACAATTTATCTGCGAATTTGGTTATTATTTTATCTACGAAATTAATAGTGTATACGTGATTATAAACATTGACTTGTATAATAATCTACATTGATTGATCGTATTTAGTGGTGTAGCTCTTAAAATCCTTCTTAACGTAGTTTTATTGTAAGTGAGGAGGTCTTCGTTGCTTTCATTTACTGATATATATGTATATATATATATATATATATATATATATATATATATATATATATATATATATATATATATATATATCATTAGCTATATCACTGCACCTCTATACTTAAAGGGGCGATTGTAAGAAGTGACGTACTTTGTTATTATTTTGTATTGTAACAATTTATTCTAACAAATAGTTGAAATGTCTAGCAAGTGTGAACACTAGCTCAGTAAAGATTGTCTCCTCTAGGCCACTTAAATTTTTAACATCTACTAAGTAAGCTGACCGAAATGTCACTTATGCTTACTTATAATTTTCACATAGTCGGCGTTAACAAAACTAAATATTAACATTTCAGATGATGATGTCACAATTAGGGGTTTAAAGTTATTAGAAGAGATCCTTATAAGAAACAAGAGATGGGTATAGCAGTTTATATTTCCAGTTCGCCTAACGTCCACCGGAGGCTAGATTTTGAAACCATTGAGATTCAGTGTCTTCGGCTTGAGATTAGGCTTTAGAATTGAGCACCCATTATAACTGGTTATCTACGAAACCCCAGCGCAAAAACACCTCGTGTAAACAATCACCACCATGATGGATGTAGTATTTTTGTAATGCGAAAGAAATCATACTCCTTCGGGACTTCAACATCGAAACTAACAAATCCAGTAAAACATGAGAAAACATAATTGCATATTCACACTTCCAACAGTTAGTCAAACAAGACATTAGAATAACAAAGTCTTCTGCAACACTTATAGATCACATTTATGCTGCGTGTACTGACAACATCATATAATGGACAGTCGTCAGAATAGAAATGGAGCGTTCACTACTCAATATTTTGCACGTAATCGAAATTGGATATCAAAACTCCGAAAAACAAACACAAAAGTGTGAAATTTAGAAATTATAAAAATTCCAATCAAGATTTATTTCTAGAAGATTTGCTGATTTCGTCTTTGGACCATGTTTACCAACTTCTTGATTCAGATGATGCTCTGCACCACTGGCTTAAAACTTTTCTAAGTGTGCTTGACAAGTATGTTCCATTTTTTTCAAATACCAGTTAAACGTCACTCTAAATCCCTGTGGATCACCCAGGAGATAGTTGAAATTATGAGAGACTGGGCTAGGGCACATCACATACCGTAGTCTCAGAAATAAAGTTCAAGATGTTCGAACCTAAAAGTAAAGCTTTTTAAAAACTTATTAATTTTATAAAACACATATTAATGATAAGTGGAAGGCAGTTAATATCAATTAATATAAACGCAATTCGTCATATTCATTACCATCAAATCATATTACATGTGATCAGTTTAGTAGTTCTTTTAAAGTGACATAGAAAAGTTGAAGGCTTGAATACCATATTCTTCTCATGGCTTTTGTTTATTGTCATTGTTTTGTGAGAATAAATACTCTAGGGACATTTCTATCAACACACCGCTAATGACTATCACCGAAGTATTTACTCATCTCAGTAACCTAAAAACCAATATCTTATCAGGATATTATATGGAACCAGCAATCGGATTTTTCGTTGCCCTGCACCAGTGATCTTTGAGTCACTATCCTTCATTTATAACCAGTGTCCAGGCAAAGGCACACTTTTCAGAAGCGCTTAAAATGGCTAAACTCTATCCTCATCTAAAATCTGGTTCATAAGACGATAGTCTCATGAACAACAATAGGCTCGTTTCCATATTATCAAACCGCTATAAAAGCACATTCACGACACTAGAACCTTTAGTTAGCAGCAAGCTAATAGGCGAATGTTAATTGGACTTTTTTTTTTGTCATACGACCCTAACAAACATGATAGAAAATTGGCATCAAAATATAGACACGAATAATCTGTATGAAGTCAGACTTCCGGTCCCCAGCATGACGGGTAGGCAGTGAAACGGTTATGGCCTCTGGGTGTTTATGCTCGTGGCTACCGTTGCATTCGCATTTACCTCATGATGGACCGGGAGTTTACGGTGCTGTAGCCCTGCTACTGAGTTGAGTGCGTGGCGCGACGCCGTGAGCTGTGAATGTCGTGTGAAATGCTTTTAAATCTGCCCGAGGTTGTGGAGCGTGATCTGCATGTTCAGAGCAATGGCGACTGGCTATGTGCCAGAATTGACCGGTTTTTGTATCTTATGCAGAAATGTGTGGCTGCTGGTCTTCTGGTTGACTGCCTCTTCTTTTGACAATGAACCTTGCTTTTGTAGAGGACTGTTGTTTTGACATTCTAGAGACGGCACTATGTACAGTGAAATGATGTTTACATCTGTCCGAGGTGTTGTGGTGTGATCTGCGTGCTCAAAATGGCGTAGTTGGCTAGATAACATCTAGAAACGGAACAACAACATCCAGAAATATCTGAATATATGGCGGCTGGTGTGTCGCAGAAGTGAGCGGTTTTCTTGCCTTGTGCAGAAATGTGTGGCTGCTGGTTTTGCTAGTGACTCCCCTTTCCATCGATGATGAACTGTGTTTTCGAGGAGGACTTTTGTGTTGGCATTCTGGCGACGGCAATGTGTACAGTGAGGTGTTTCTTTGCATCTGTTCGGGGCTGTTTTATTGCGTGATCTACATTTCGGAGGACAAATAGCGTGGTGGCTAGAAAACATCTAGAAACGGAACGGCAATATATGGAAACGTCGAGACTTTGTGGGTGAACATCTGGTTGGGAAAGTGCCTGCCAGTTCCATCAGGGGTGAACTGTATTGTTCTTAGAGGACTTTTGTGGTGACATTCTGGCGGTGGCATTTTGCACAGTGTCCCTGAAGGGGCCGTTGTTTGTCGATACTCCTGTCTTTTCCACTTTTCACATGGGGCAGTGAGGAACATTTTATGTGATATTCACTGGCACGGTAACGGAGCATAATGTGGACGACCCTTTGCTGTGATGTTGGAACCGAGACTAATGACTAATCTGTTTGAAGTGGTGCTTTTATACTTTAGAAAAGCATTCTGTATAACAGACCATAATATTTTAATAATAATAATAATAATAATAAAATAATAATAATAATAATAATAATAATAATAATAATAATAATAATAATAATAATAATAATAATAAACTAGAAATAATGAGAGTGAGATTTTATATAATTATCATCATGTGTCGTGTCTTGGGTGGTCATGTTTCGCCATCTCACACGATCACCAGAGTCGTGAAACAGCTCAGTGTTCTTATCTCGACCATACCACGCTGTCAGGCCATCCATGTAACTATTATTCTGTCTTCCCTTTGTTATTTTCCCCTCAATTTTGCCAGTTGTCACCAAGTTCTCAAACTTATTTCTTCTCATAACGTGTCCAAAAATGTGACTGTCTGCGCTTAATTTCTCTAATCTGTTCAGGTTTACATTTGCTTCTTGTAGGACGTGGTCATTAGTTTTTCTGTCTGTCCATGGTATTCTTCACATTTTCCTTAGAAACCACATTTCCATAACCATCATATGTTTGTCAGCTGGTCTGCTCATTGTCCACGCTTCACATCCATGCAGTATTATAGGGTCTATGTAGCAATTTAACACTCTTTTTCTCGTTGCAAATGAATCTTTTCATTGGTCAGGATGTGTTTTTGTCACCGGATCATGCTCCATATATAGCGAAGTTATAATGAGAGAGATCAAAGAGAAGCCAGGAATAATTTTCGGAGGTTATAATAAAAACAATATACGCTATGCAGATGACACAGTATTGATGGCGGATAATGCAACAGATCTACAGCAATTATTGGACATTATAGTAACAGGGAGTGTAAAGAAAGGACTCTCCTTGAATATTATAAAAAAACAAAACAATGGTGATATCAAAGAAAAAAGGTGGCACCCAAATGAGAAATAGAGATAGAAGGAAGATTCTTCACCAAGTAGATAGTTTTAAATATCTAGTGGCATTTATAACATCAGATGGAAGGTGCGCATCAGAGATTAAGAGCAGAGTAGGGCAAGCAAAGACTGCATTTCAGAAAATGAAGACTATCTTATGGAATAATTCACTATAATTGAGTGTAGGAAAGAGAGTCCTGAAATGCTATATAGAACCTGCTTTGCTATATGGCTGATAATCTTCTAATGTAAATGAATAAATTAGGAAGAGATTGGAAGCAACAAAGATGTGGTTCCTGAGACACATGTTACGAATTCCTTGGACTGCCAAAGTAGTTAACAACGACTGCCTGAAAGAGGCTAATGAAAGTGGAACATTATATACACAATATGAAAGAGGTAAACAACGTTTTTTTATCATGTGATGAGAAGAGAGGCATTGGAAAACATCGTGCAAACTGGAAAGATCGAGGGGAAGAGAGGTAGAGGCAGACCAAGAGGATTGATGCTGGATGGATTGAGACGGTGGTATGGAGGAATATCAACATCGGAACTGATACAGAAAACCAAAGAACGAGATCTGTGGAGAGTCATGAACGCCTACGCCAACCGGTTTGGCACTTGATGATAATAATGTTGTTCATCTTGCAAAAGGCCACCTTCGCCATGGCCATTCTGATTCTAATATCTTCAAATCATCTCTTATCAGATGTTATGACTGTTCCGATATAATTGTACCGATTCACTCGTTTAAGAATATTCCCATTTACTTGTATATTACGAGTTAATTGAGGTATTTGCTTCTTCCCGCAATAGTGACAACCATAAACTGTGTCAGTAACCCTTTCATCACGGAGCAGGCAATTATAAAGCCATGTCAAAAATCAGTTTAGTGATTCATGTATTATTGGTCATTGAACATTTTTCATGAGTTTATAATGCATATCATTTCACTTGTTGTTATCTAAAATTAGCTTAATAAGTGATGTATAAATGAAATAACGAATGAGAACAGAGAGAGAGAGAGAGAGAGAGAGAGAGAGAGAGAGAGAGAGAGAGAGAGAGAGAGAGAGAGAGAGAGAGAGAGAGAGAGAGAGAGAGAGAGAGAGAGAGTTAAGAAGTGTCGAATGTCAAACTGGCCTACGCGCCCTATTCTGAACCCTTTGTAAATAAGGTCCATTCGTTCGTCCCTCGTGTGTTATGTGTGTGTGTATGTTTGTGTGTGTGTGTGTGTGTGTGTGTGTGTGGGGGGGGGGGGGGTAATGCTGCCGCACTTGTATGTAATATGCATGACCTTAATGGTTTTCAACAACACAAATCAGGTGACAGCGTAATTAGTATTGTAGTGAAAGTATGTATAGTAAAGCACCCATTTATAGTCTTAAAACGCACTAGGTATATGATGCTAGGCCTATCGACACTCGATTGATGATGCACCGGTCGTCTTTACTTCACAATTTTTGGCTGGGTCAACCTGGAACCATTGTCAATTTTTATCCATCCATCCATCATATGCCATGTCGATAAGTTTGGGTGATCATGTACTGCCATGTCACTCGATCACCAGAGTCGTGGATCAGCTCGGTGTTCCTGTCTCGACCATGCCATGTGGCTAAGCCATCTAGGTATTTACTTTTCGGTCTTCCCCTTGGTCTCTTCCCTTCGATCTTGCCAGTCGTCACCAAGTTCTCTAAATCATTTCTTCTCATAAAAGATTTTGACTGTCTGCGTCTAATGTCTCTAATCAGTTTACTATCTTCATTTGTTTCTTGAAGGACTTGTTCATTTGTTTTTCTGTCTGTCCATGGTATTCTTTGCATTCTCCTCAGATATCACATTTCCACAGCCATCAGCTGTTTTTTCAGCTTGACTGCTTATTGTCCACGCTTCACATCCATACAAAAGTATAGGTTCTATGTAGCACTTCAACACTCTTTTTCTCGTTTCAATTGATATCTTTTTATTGGTCAGTATGTTTTTCATCTTGCAAAAGGCTACCTTCGCAATGGCAATTCTTGTTCTAATCTCTTCAAGGCATCTCCCATCAGATGTTATGACTGTGCCGAGATAACTGTATCGATTCACTTGCTTAAGAATATGCCCAATTACTCGTATATCACATTGGGGTATTTCCTTCTTCCCAGTGACGACCACAATCTGTGTCTTCTTAATATTCAATTCTAACCCTAGTTGTTCACTGTGTGCAACATCCGCATCTACTAAATTTTGCAGGTCCTGTTCATTGTCTGCAATCAAGACTGTATCATCTGCATATCTAATGTTATTGATGTATCGTCCCCCAATGTTGATTCCTTCCATATCTTCTATATTTCTGAAAATATTTTCACTGTACAGGGAAAAAAGATCTGGAGACATTACACATCCCTGTCTCACACCTCTTTTAATAGGCTGATATTGACCTACATTGTTATCAATTCTGATGGCAGCTTGTTGTTTCCAATATATTTTGTTTACAAGTCTAAGGTCTTTTCCATCAATTTGTAGATCTTCAAGCATCCTTATCATGTCGACATGTCTCACTTTATCGAAAGCCTTTGTGTAGTCAATAAAGCAAAGATATAGATCTTTGTTTACTTCTATAGAACGTTCAATTACTGTTCTCAGTATATACACAGCATTTACTGTGCCCTTGCCTTCTACAAACCCACATTGTTCTTCTCCTATTTCGGGTTGTATTTTTTTCCTAACTCTTTGCATGATAATTCTCAGCAGAATCTTCGTGATGTGGCTCATTATACTAATTGTTCGATTTTGATCGCATTCCAAGGCTCCTGATTTCTTCGGGATTGCAATAAATATAGAATTACATAATTCAGGAGGTATATCTCCAGTATCGTATATTGCGTTCAGCATTCTGGTTCAGCAGTCTATTCCATATTCTTCTAAGGCATTGATCATTTCTATTGTGATGTTATCTGTATCCGGGGTCTTGCCAGGTTTCATATGTTTAAGCGCATTCTGAACTTCCATCTTCAAAAGTGATGTTCCTTCATTATTACTCCGATGATCACATTGTTCTTCTCTTGTATCATCATAAAGGTCTTTCACATAATCTGACCACGCATGTAAAATCTGATCTTTTTCTATTATGATTTTTCATATCATTGATTTTTAGGCAGCCCGTTGATGTGTGTGTTCTTTTGTTATTGATGTCATTAATTCTTGTGTGCATTAATTTGGTATTCTGAGTGTTGTGTTGGTTTTCAATTTCCTTGTTATGTTCCTCAAGCCATGTTTGTTTTGCCTCTTTGCATAGCTTCCCAATTTTCCTGCGAACCTCTTCATATTTTTCCTTGTTATTTTTGTTATTTCTTCTTACTTCCATGAGTTTTAAGATAACTTCCGTCATCAATTTCTTGCGTCCTATTATCTTTATTTTTGGGGTGGTTGTTTCTGCAGCTCAATTGTTATACAAAATTCGAAATCTCGCCTATGCGTGTCGAACCCACGACCACCTGGCCGGAAGGCGAATGTCTGGCCACTAACCTACTTCTTGGGATTGTGGCCGTACGAGTAGAAGGATGTGACGGAACGAAACCGTTGACACATTTACATCTTGGGTTTTCTGCCATGATCACCACCCACTTGTCATATTTACGAATATTGCACGGACAATTTTAACCCGTATCTGTTTCATCTTCCTGTTTGTGTTACGGTATTCCTAGGCCACTTTGTTATTTGCTAATGGACGCTGATTTGTTTCTGGTTTCCTGAAGTTATGCAATGTCATCACGATTGACATCTTCCTACATTGAATATTCGAATCCGTGCTCAGTCCTCCGTTGCAGCAGCCATCTCAGAGTATCTTTACTTATTGTTTCCATAAGGAATTTGTTGTAAAGTCTCCTCTCTCGCCCCAAGAAGAGGTTTGGCCAGGCTTCACTACAAACTCGTGTAAACGAACCAGCGTTAGTAAGGTGTCGCTATAGGCTAGTTGAGTCTGTACTGCACTGACGATATCGGCCCTGTTCAGGCTTTTCCCTGAAGTGTAATGTGTTGTGTATCCTGTGATATCCCGTAATATATTTCCTCTTTGTTTATAAATCACGTGAATACAATGCATCAGCTGTACATTTTATTTATGTTACAACTTTGAGGAAATTCAGTTTGATGTTTTGTGTGTGTGTATGTGTGTATTAATGATACACACAATGTTGTCTGTTCTTGGCAAACCAAAGTCATTTTTATGAAAGTTTATTCCCCCTGCACCTGTTTAAGAGACTCATATTGTAAGTGAGTAAGTGTTTGAGATGGTTGTTGTGAGTCTCTTTTCTGTTGGTTATAGGTGAAGGTCACTTGACGAAAAGGCAGCAGGTTTGTAAATATGACAGACACACCAGTGTTTGCACAGAGATGCATGATAGAGTTATAACAACACAAACATTAACGATATGGTTTCCATGCCATGGCGCACATTGGGAAAATGATCGGTTGTTTATTTGGGGAATCCTGTAGAAAAGTTTAGTCCAATCCAATAGCGTTCAGCAAAGGGTTTGTACTCCCGACCAGATACCGAAGTACCATTTACAGGGGATTGTGTTACAGAACGCTCTTTTCCCTCTCTAAGTTCAGAATGTATAGTCAGATGTACACGACGGTTACTGCACATTTATCTGTCTATATATGTCTATATACGGATGTAAACAGATCATCATGCAGCACAACACACACGAACAGTATGGGATTAGGCCTGGGTTGGTAAAGTTTTCTGCACGGCGTTTGGGTAGTTTATTGTCAACAAACGAATTGTCTATAGAAGCTGGGGAAGTGGTAACAAAACCGAAGTTTGTTTAAACTAATCACACGCTATGGGTGACATGGTCAGTAACATGCGAATGACCTTTAACTTCATAATAATGTTACTTCTGCCCAAAGTGATGAGACTGGGTGGATACCCAGGTTCGTAAGAGAAAATAAAACCATTCCCGTCTCGAGGTGGATTTGAAATCTAAGATGATCAAGCTTGATAGGCGTGTGCTATATCCTCAACGCAACAACAGATCCATTTTATACAATGATACTGTTCCAGCGCAGTTGACAACGACATTTCCTGTTCGGAACTCGAAATTAGACCCTCAACTTTGTGTAAATAGCAACGTGACCAATGCCCTGTGTCTTCATATACATCACATTGGGCACTAGCGACAAAATGGCAGGAAAATAACACAAAATCCAAGAGTGAAAACAGCCAGAAACCAAAGTTTTGCCACAAAATGACTTATTGATGAGCATCGGCTACACGAGGGTCATCCAGACCAAGGGATATGAGACAGAAAAAGAAGAAGACGAAGAAGAGTAAGAGGAGGAGGAGGAAGGAGAAGAAGAAGAAGAAGAAGAAGAAGAAGAAGAAGAAGAAGAAGAAGAAGAAGAAGAAGAAGAAGAAGAAGAAGAAGAAGAAGAAGAAGAAGAAGAAGAAGAAGAAGAAGAAGACATACATGTTGTAATAATTGTAGTTTTAATTCATAAACGATCAACGTGTGCACATTGCTGTTGTGGTGTTCTGGTGTCGAATCAAAGACATGTACTTATGCTATATGCTAGGTTACTATTTTATTTAACGTGGATAACTAACTCTCCTTTAAAGTATATTTTCATAGCCACACTTCATAGCACGATACTCATTTTACTACTCAGTGCAAAGATGTATATCCTTGTTTACTTCTAAAGCACGTTCAATAACTGTTCGCAGCATATACACAGCATTTACTGTACCCTTTCCTTCTACAAAACCACATTGTTCTTCCCCTATTTCAGGTTGTATTTTCTTCCTCACTCTTTGCATGATAATTCGTAACAAAATCTTTGTGATGTGACTCATTATACTAATTGTTCTATGTTGATCACATTCTAAGGCTCCTGATTTCTTTGGGATTGCAATAAATACAGAATTACATAATTCAGAAGGTATATCTCCAGTATCATATAATGTGTTCAGCAGTCTAGTGACTTGCTCTAGTCCAAATTCTTCTAGAGCTCTAATCATTTCTGTTGTGATGTTATCTGCACCGGGGGCCTTGCCAGCTTTCATATGCTTAAGAACATTTTGAACCTCCATCTTTAAAATTGCTGGTCTTTCATTATTAAATCTAATAGCATACTGTTCCTCTCTGTTATCATTATACAGGTCTTTCACATAATCTGTCCATACATGTAGAATCTGATCTTTTTCTATTATGACTTTGCCATCTTAAATTTTAGACAGCCTGTTGATGTACTTGTTCTTTTATTAGTAAGTTCCTGAATTCTTTTGTGTACTAATGTGGTATTTTGACTGTTGTGTTGTTTTTCAATTTCTAAGCACTTTTCCTCAAGCCATGATTCTTTTGACTTCCTACATAATATTCTGACTTGTCTGTGAATTTCTTCATATTTGGCAGGATTATTTTTGTTGAGTCTTCTTGTTTCCATTAAGTGTAAAATTTCCTCTGTCATCCATTTCTTACGACCCACCTTCTTTAATTTTGGAATAGTTTTTTCTGCAGCCACATTGATTGAATTCTTTAACATTTCCCATTGATCATCCACATCCTGGAATAGGATCTCTAGATCAGACAATATTTCAAATCTGTTCTGTACTTCTATGTTGAATTTGTTTTGTATTTCCTTGTCATTACTCAATGTACACAACTCATATTTAGTGTTCCCTGTTGTATACTTGACTTTCTTCAACTTTATCCTCAATGTTCCTGTGAGTAGTCTGTGGTCACTATAACAATCAGCACTGGGAACTGTTTTTGCTACTGCGATCCAGTAAAGGATGCATACAACCACTTCAGTGAATTTGTCGCGATGAGTGTGACAAGTGGTATCTGAATATTTGACACGCCACATACTAAACACATAAGATCAAGAACACTACATGGATACATGTATTCATGATCACGTAACACACATATTTGTTTAACTATTTTATTTAGTGACACTTAGTTACTTCAGGTTACTAAACAATGCAATCCCATTTATTTATGCTGTCGAGGTTTTGTTAAGTTTTAGACCATCGATTATACTTGATCACAAAATATAAAAGTTAGTGACCAGCAGTTGATCAAGCCGTGAATTCCCACGCAATTCTCTGCTGCTGTATAACAGATCCATCTCTATAGATAAGCACATCGGAATCATCTGATGAGTGTGTTGATCTCTGCATTGACCGCAGCAGGATTCTGCTCTCTGCACCGTCTGTGAACCGTGACAATGCAGGTGAAAGTGCAGTTTTGAGCTGGATATTCTATAATTAGCTACGATGATTCAGATCTTCATGGTAATGCCACTCAAGCATATTCATCATGACATACTCAAAAGCATATCCGCTTGACAAACCGTGGTATTTTAGCAGAAAATCCCCGGATAAAAATATTCGCGCCGTGATTATCTTCTTGTCTTATTCATTTCGTTATCCCTTATTTTGCCATTGACCCTCAATCAAACCACGACAAGCCGTTCTATAGTTTGCCATCTTCTGCATCTCCCTCCACCTCCTCCCAATTTTATTAATCTCTGACTGTAATTCTCTTATCCATGTGTTCTTAGGTCTTACAGTATTTCCTTTACCTTGTCTGTTCCATACATGAGTCTCTAGTTATATCGTCCTCAGGTTTTCTCAGTGTATGTCCTCTTCAGTGGCAGCGTCGTTTCCTAACCTCCTGATTCACCGGAATTATTATAGTTCTCTTCATGAGCTCTACATTGGTGATTTTGTCACACCATTTTATTCCATCTATTCTGAGCAGACATTAATTAGTTAATATTTGTAGTTAATTGGTAATTCTTTTAGCTGTTATCCATGTTTCTGACTAATACAGCTTAACTGATTTAATATTGGAATGTCACTTTTAATGAAAAGTTTGCCGTCTTCTGACGTTCACACATTTCCTAGTTCTCTTCTTGCCGTTTGTATTCTTATTTTAAAATCTCTACCTGTTCCCCCAATTTTTGTCCACATTGCTTCCAAAGTAGGTGTATGATTCTGCCTCTTACTGTGAAGATTCACCAAAGAAGATCGGGTTGTTATTTGCGTGGTTGAATCTCATTATCGTTCATGGTCAGCACAATCTACGCCAATGTCCTTGTATGTATGCGTGATGTATATTTTCTTGAATTCTTTTATAATTACCTCACAATTTTGCTGTCCTTGTATATTCAGTAGTAAACAACATTGTCTCATGCTGGAGACAAGCAAAAACAGCCTACTTAAGCTAACGTGATTGTGATCCCACTAAAGATAATGCAATTGGTTTTTGAAGTGTGAACAAAGCTAAATAAAGAATCATTTTCCATGCTTTGAGGCGTATTGGTTATATCATGCTAGCCCGATAGCTTTATTGACCAATCAGCAATCGATAAGTGCGTTGGTCAATATTACGCCGTGCATTGTTGACAGGGCCTCGATTTGTAGTTGCCGTACCACACCTGTACTTGGGGATTCGAACCCACAACCACCGTGTCGACAGTTAAGCCTCTTATCCACAATGTTACCCCTGCCTCCTTTCGATATGGTGTCATACCTGTAATACACTAAAATAAATACAATAAAATACCGTATAGTATAGTATAGTATAGTATAGTATAGTATAGTATAGTATAGTACAGTACAGTACAGTACAGTACAGTACAGTACAGCCCAGTACAGCACAATACAGTCCAGCACAGTACAGCACAGCTCAGCACAGCACATCACAGCACAGCATAGTACAGTACAGTACAGTACAGTATACAGACAAAAATACAATAGAGACCTTTTGTCTTATGTGGCAAATGCAGGTTAGAGAAAAACTGAGAAAGACTGAGATCAACTACATTGCATATCACAATAGAGAGAGAGAGAGAGAGAGAGAGAGAGAGAGAGAGAGAGAGAGAGAGAGAGAGAGAGAGAGAGAGAGAAAGAGAGACATACAGAGAGAGACATACAGAGAGAGAGAGAGAGAGAGAGAGAAAGAGAGACATACACAGAGAGAGACATACAGAGAGAGAGAGAGAGAGAGAGAGGAAAAACAGACAGACAGACAGACACACACACACACACACACACACAGAGAGAGAGAGAGAGAGAGAGAGAGAGAGAGAGAGAGAGAGAGAGAGAGAGAGAGAGAGTATTGACGAATCATAATGCCGACAATGTCTCTTTTACACCAAGCACCCAAAGAAGAAAAGAAAGTAAAACAACATTATAATGTGCATACACTCCCATGCTGATAATCGGTTATCACATGGAACACACCATGTTCCCAACCGAAAGAGGCAGCGACAGAGGAGACGTCGTCCACCATGTCCTGTAGGGAACATCCTGTAGGTAACATATGCTACACGGATCTTGGTCGTGATCATCAGACTGTATGCCAATTAAGGGCAGAATACATGTTGGCATGATTTTCGATCAACAGAGTTTAAAAAAAAACAACAATCAAAAAAACAAACAAACACACACACACACATCAGTGTATGTGTGTGTGTGTATGTGTGTGTATGTGTGTGTGTGTATATCTGTGCGCGCGCGCACGCGCGTGTGTGTGTGTGTGTGTGTGTGTAGACGCTTGCATGTATATATATATTTTTTTTTTCATATCCTTTACAGGACATCGCTGTCAACGGCAGCATCTTTCAGCTGTCTGTTGATTTCTTGGCAAGATTACGTTCAGTAGTTTGCCATTGCTTTCTGAGCGGCCGGCTCAGTATCCCGCAAGTCACCAGCGGGGGTCGAACCGCTCCCAGTTCTCTCCCGCTACGAGACTCTGCGTAATAAACGGGATTAGGGAGAAAGAGTTGTAACCCCTCAGTCAGAGAGACCGGCTGCATGTATATACGTTTATTAAAAATAGGTTTACAGCGACGTCTAATATTCCATGTTTAAAGAAACATAATTATCTTTTTCGCACAACGGTCTTTAACAATGACTTAATATATAGTGCTTCATACGGATTACTCCATATATATATTGGTCTAGAATCATACGCCCAAAACACTTCCTGACTTGTAAAGGGTCTTTTAAAAGTCTTTGCTGCATGATATTCACATAGTTAGACGTATATAGTGCTGCAAGTTGTTCACATAGACACATATAAGTTATGACAAAGTGTTAGAAAATGCACATATTCTGTTTGTTTTTTCCCCAGTTCGGTAGTCAGTAAGGTCCCACTGCAAGAAAAAATAAAAGGGAACCAACAAATCTGTGAATAATTTAGAAAGTTTTGGGCATCATTGGGACGACGCAGAGGATTGAATCGAGATCAAACAGTGGTTCCAACAAGACGGGGCCACCCCACACACATCAAATGACTCTCTATCCTGGCTGAGAGAGCGATTTCAGAGGAGCAAGTGTGCTTCCAACGCTGCGATTGCCATGTGGAGCATATTTTGGAAAGAAGATAACTTTTATGCAAGCGACCGAGGCAATTTAAACTTTTGAAAATGATTGTACACTGATAGAAGTTTACGTTCACCAAATTTCAAGAAATTTTCTTTACCTTTGTAGGATTTAATAATATTTTTATGGGTTCCATTATGCCCAGATGCCCGGTCAGCCAGCGACGAGTCACCCTAGATTTTCTACGGTCGTGTCTGGCCACACAGGATGATGCCCATCTGGTCGCCGTCGGGGCAGATAGGCACCGTGGTTCTAAAAATAATGTGGAGACTATCACCTAAAGAGTCTATATTTTCAATAAAATGCTGACATCATGCTGAGAGAGAGAGAGAGAGAGAGAGAGAGAGAGAGAGAGAGAGAGAGAGAGAGAGAGAGAGAGAGAGAGAGAGAGGAAGAAGAAAGAAAGAAAGAGCGAGATAGATAGACAGACAGAAGGAGAGGGATAGATCGATAGAAACGTATAAAGCCAGACAAAAGAGATAGACAAAAGAATAGGCAGGGACATGAGGTATCTTTAGAACCGTTGATGCACAGCATGACGGAGTAGTATCTACTTATCTGAGACACTCTTATCATTGAAGCACATGTCTTGACTCACCTGCAGACATTCCACTACTTGAGAAATATCAAAGGAAACATTTTATCCTGGTCTGGACAAGGGAAATAATTCGTTGTACGCGTACGCAGTACTTGAGACATATCAAGGGACACAATTTATAATGGGCTGGACAAGGAAAATAATTTGCATTAATATTAATCTTTTATAAGTTAACAATCATTTTACAACAGTCACTAAGTATGCTATTTAAATTGCATATGTTTTATTATATTAATAATAGTTAGATATTCTAGGAATAAAACAATTATCTGTGTTAATTAGCAAGGACGCAAGGGATTATTTTGCTTCTTTACTAATTATTAACGCATGTTTTATGTAGCATGCAAAAGCATTTTACCTAACTACTGGTGACGGGGATTTATCGTAGACGAAGTCCATCATTTTATAGAATTCAATTTTTGCTTGTCACATTCTACTCTTTATTTCTGTGATACATCTTCCATTGGACGTACCAATGTGTCTTCGCTTCTTGGCCTTCTGGCTAAGGTCAAGTGCATTTGCTACCCCCCCCCCCCTCTTTTCCAGTAGTGCGCTTGGGCTGGTCGGAGGCTGGGATGATCGTTCTCGGTCCTTCGGCTAAGATCAGACGCATTTGCTGCCCCCAGAAGTAGTGCGCCTGGTCTGGTCGGGGGCCGGGGATCCAAACCACCTCACATAAGCATCACTTTAAATGTGGGCCCGGTGGACCACTGTGGGCAATAGCTCACAGTGGGACTAAGGGTCCACGCCAAAAAAAAGGGGAGGCGGGGTTACCAGCTAG
This sequence comes from Cepaea nemoralis, assembly GCA_014155875.1. Classification (NCBI taxonomy): domain Eukaryota; kingdom Metazoa; phylum Mollusca; class Gastropoda; order Stylommatophora; family Helicidae; genus Cepaea; species Cepaea nemoralis. The sequence continues at coordinate 523,563 of JACEFZ010004582.1, forward strand.
TCTGGGGTGACCGCCAAACAAACAAAAAAACAAAAAAATTTTGCTTGTCACATTCTACTCTTTATTTCTGTGATACATCTTCCATTGGACGTACCAATGTGTCTAGATAACTGCATTTGCAAATTGCTCTAAATTAATAGCATTGAATTTAAATGTACATTTAGGCATGATTGGTTTAATTAATATTACCGTTGCTTATGTATTCTTGTTATTCAATTTGAGACACAATTACTCACTTACTACAACGACGTCTTATCATTGTATGTAGTTCATTCTGACGTTTGTCCTGGGAAGGGATGATGCCATCAGCATAAAGTACATTAAGTATATAATGTCCATGAATGGGATAATTCCCATACATCTCATTATATAAAAAGTAAAAGTAAAGGACCCGTTTTCATACCCTGAGATGCATATGGTATATGGTGCCAACCCTACAATGTTATAGACAAACGGGTACTCGGTGGGTGATGTGGTCGATACCACATGGACATCTAATGATAAACTCACTGTGTAATGAAATCAAATCAACGGATAGTACAGATATAAGTCAGACATCCTTCTCTATGCACTGAAATGTTGCTAACGTGATGTTGATTCTTATAGTTGCTGTTTGCTGCCAATATAGGTTCATTCTTAATCGCACATCGTTTGCCACAAATATTTAATTTTTCTAGTCATTTGATTATTTCCACATATTTTACACTGTCAAATGCTTTTTTGTTGTCTATGAAACATACTAGTAGAGTGGGCAAAAGAACAGGAAATGATTGTAGGAAACACCTGGTTCAAGCAACACCCTAGAAGATTATGGACCTGGAGGAGTCCTGATAGCAGGATTAGAAACCAGATTGACTACATTCTCATTAGCAGAAGATTTAGAAACGCGCTAACAGTAGCAAAAACAGTTCCCAGTGCTGATTGTTATAGTGACCACAGACTACTCACAGGAACATTGAGGATAAAGTTGAAGAAAGTCAAGTATACAACAGGGAACACTAAATATGAGTTGTGTACATTGAGTAATGACAAGGAAATACAAAACAAATTCAACATAGAAGTACAGAACAGATTTGAAATATTGTCTGATCTAGAGATCCTATTCCAGGATGTGGATGATCAATGGGAAATGTTAAAGAATTCAATCAATGTGGCTGCAGAAAAAACTATTCCAAAATTAAAGAAGGTGGGTCGTAAGAAATGGATGACAGAGGAAATTTTACACTTAATGGAAACAAGAAGACTCAACAAAAATAATCCTGCCAAATATGAAGAAATTCACAGACAAGTCAGAATATTATGTAGGAAGTCAAAAGAATCATGGCTTGAGGAAAAGTGCTTAGAAATTGAAAAACAACACAACAGTCAAAATACCACATTAGTACACAAAAGAATTCAGGAACTTACTAATAAAAGAACAAGTACATCAACAGGCTGTCTAAAAATTAAGATGGCAAAGTCATAATAGAAAAAGATCAGATTCTACATGTATGGACAGATTATGTGAAAGACCTGTATAATGATAACAGAGAGGAACAGTATGCTATTAGATTTAATAATGAAAGACCAGCAATTTTAAAGATGGAGGTTCAAAATGTTCTTAAGCATATGAAAGCTGGCAAGGCCCCCGGTGCAGATAACATCACAACAGAAATGATTAGAGCTCTAGAAGAATTTGGACTAGAGCAAGTCACTAGACTGCTGAACACATTATATGATACTGGAGATATACCTTCTGAATTATGTAATTCTGTATTTATTGCAATCCCAAAGAAATCAGGAGCCTTAGAATGTGATCAACATAGAACAATTAGTATAATGAGTCACATCACAAAGATTTTGTTACGAATTATCATGCAAAGAGTGAGGAAGAAAATACAACCTGAAATAGGGGAAGAACAATGTGGTTTTGTAGAAGGAAAGGGTACAGTAAATGCTGTGTATATGCTGCGAACAGTTATTGAACGTGCTTTAGAAGTAAACAAGGATATACATCTTTGCTTTATTGACTACACAAAGGCATTTGATAGAGTTAGACATGTCAACATTGTGGATATGCTTGCAGATCTACAAATTGATGGGAAAGACATTAGACTTATAAAAAACATATATTGGAAACAACAAGCTGCCATAAGGATTGATAATGAAGTGGGACAGTATCAGCCAATTAAGAGAGGTGTTAGGCAGGGATGTGTAATGTCTCCAGATCTTTTTTCACTATACAGTGAAAATATTTTCAGAAATGTAGAAGACCTAAATGGAATCAGCATTGGATGACGAAACATAAATAACATTAGATATGCAGATGATACAGTATTGATTGCAGACAATGCACAGGATCTGCAACAATTAGTAGACGCGGTTGTTGTCCACAGTGAGCAGCTGGGGTTGGAATTAAATTGTAAAAAGACTCAGGATATGGCCGTCAGTAGGAAGAAAGAAGTGCCACAATGTAATATACAAGTAAATGGGATTATTCTTCAACAAGTGAATCGGTTCAATTATCTCGGAACAGTTATAACATCTGACGGCAGATGCCTTGAAGAGATTAGAACAAGAATCGCCATAGCGAAAGTAGCCTTTAGCAAGATGAAAAACATTCTGACCAATAAAATGATGTCAATTGAAACGAGAAAAAGAGTGTTGAGGGGATACATAGAGCCTGTTCTATTGTATGGGTGTGAAACTTGGACAATGTGCAGTCAACCAGAAAAACATCTGATGGCTGCAGAAATGTGGTTTCTGAGGAAAATGCAAAGAATACCATGGACAGATAGAAAAACCAATGACCAAGTACTACAAGAGACAAATGTAAATCGTAGATTGATTAGAGAAATTAGACGTAGACAGTCAAAATTTTTTGGACATGTTATGAGAAGAAATGGACTGGAGAACTTAGTGACAGCTGGCAAGATCGAAGGGAACAGACCAAGAGGAAGACCGAGAGGAAAATACCTGGATGGCTTGGCCACATGGCATGGACGAGACAGGAACACTGAGCTGATCCACGACTCTGGTGATCGAGTGAAATGGCGAATCATGACCGCCCACGCTTTCCGGCATGGCACATGATTGATTGATTGATGAAACATACGTGCAGAACTGTGTTTCTTGTTAGCTCTTTCTAATAGCGACATAAGAATTGTAGGCTTTATCTTTTTGGACAAAGGCTATTTGAGTCAAAGGAAGTGGGATGGTGCAGTGCCAAGCTTCCAGCTTCGAAGTTCATGTCTTCGTATCCCATTAATGCCGAGATTTATAAAAACAATTGCCGCTCTTGGCTCATAGATCGATCCATCTTGAAATGTGTACCAGGGAAAGTTCTAGGAAGTAAAACTAGCGAGCGTCATACTTACCACTTCACCCACCGAGCGCCGATTGGTCTTTATAAACATATAGATCAAACACCTCAAGGAGTCGACTCAAGTTATTTTATTGAAAGTGAAAACATTCACAAACCGGCGGAAGTTAAGGGGAAACCACTGTTCTATTTATGTTTTGTCAAACATTCTTTTGGTTAGTTTTGGAAGAAAATATTCAAAACATTTCTAAGGGGTAAAACCTGCATCTGTGTAGGCCTGGGATTTCATGTTCCATGATACGACAACTGAGGTTGGTTCAACAGATCATCACAATTATGTGTGTAAGATAACCTCAAAATCTATTGCAATAAGCAAGGAATTGTACTTTCACAAGCTAAGGGTCAAATGGAATAATAAACCAAATCTTCTACCAAACTGGTCATTTTTGTTAACGAGAATTTTAACATCTTGGGAATAAGGGGAGAAAGAAGCTGATGCACACTTTACGTATCACGATTGTCTCTCTTTAAATTACAAACAATGAGCTTCGGCGAATGCAGGGCATCAAAATATCGATGACAAATATTTTCCGTCTCGTGGCTCGAGACTCCAATTTCTTTTCTATTTTTGTTCGGT
>JACEFZ010004582.1:532500-705188 GCA_014155875.1 Cepaea nemoralis
ATGTATGTATATACTGGGGTAGTGTTAATTTCATGTCAGAGACTACTCTTTCCCAGTGGTATGCATGAAAATACATATAAGGCATAGAAATATATACAAAAAAAATGTAAGTTGCATTGAAATGACAAATGAAGTACAATTTTTAACACAATTCAGGTTTCATCCCCCTGATGCCTGGTTACCTTCATTGCAATAATACCCAGTCAGATCAGTAGTTCCAGCTTCACGCATCTACCTCGCAGCCATTTTGAAAAAAACGTAATAATATGATTGTTTTGCAACAACCATCTAGGCCAGACTGAAATACGGCTTTGTATTAGTCGTATTAAACACTTAAACTCTGCCCTCATTTGGTCAGGAGCTCTTATGTTGGTTTGCAATGTTGGCAGCACTATGACATGCTTGGTGGACGCCTACCTGCTGTGCCAATCATTTGAGCAACAAAATGTCTATTTATACAATATACATTAATGAATATATTTTAAATTATGGCCCTTGATGTAATTCACAAATGCAAGGGAAGTAATTTTGACATTTAAGAAATTTCATACATTACAATAATTATTTAATTTCTTAGCGTCATTGCTTGACGTTTCTTCATATTAACGAGAAAAAGTCGATAATATGAATACATTAATCAAGATATGATTCTAAGATTACACTAATCAAAATAAATAAGTACACAATTTGTATATTATATTTTATAGATTCGAAAGGATTTTACAAGTGTCATAAATTTTTGGAAATTTGTACATAGTCTGCTAATTAAGTTATACTTTTTAAACTACACCGGAAATGCACACGAAACGAAAAATTTGGTTGATGTTACATTTTCTGAATACAAATGATCCGGTTTTATTTCGGAACGGATAGTAAAATGTTCTCACAGTTGGTGTTTGATGTTATAGTATGACAACGGATTATGGTGGAATGTTCTTATTTCCGATGTGTTCACAACTTCGAACAATTTGGAGTAAATTTGCTGTAGAGGTGGTGTAGGAGTCTATGTTCAGTCCACATTTGCACATGTTAAAATATCACGGTGAAAAAAAATCACCCACAAATGTCACAATGGTAAAGTTCGCTTCTGGTAAGTGGAGAAGCGTCTGTGACATCTGTTGTTGGTGTCTATATACAATTAATATTGTTCTCATTCTAACACACACTACACAATTATACTACACTCATTACATAAGACATAAATTGATTAAAATAAGAATATTATACATGTCGGTTTGCAAACCGTATCACAATTTTGATTATTGACCTTACACAGTAGGTGAATGGAAAAATTCACACATTGGTGGCTGTGTTGGGCTGAGTGTAATATTACACAGTGCACTCAGACATTGCTTACTGGGTCTGTCGGACAACGGGACAAAAGGTCGGCGATTGTATTCATTCTGCCGGGAATATGGCGAACTTCAAAACTGAAATTCTGAAGCTTTAAGGACCAGCGAGCAATCATGTTATTTGATGGTACTGTGGAATTGATATACCTTAATGGACTGTTGTCAGTTTCGATGATAAAGTGACGTCCTAGAAGATATTTGGACAGCTTTGTTACACTTTCTACTAAGGCCAATGCCTCCAATTGCGGAATGGACCAGGCCCGCTCTCGGGGTCTTAGTTTTCTTGATAGAAAACAGACGGGATGCAAGATGTCGTTGTATTCCTGCAAAAGGACTGCACCGATCGCAATGGAGCTAGCATCTGTTCTCAATCTGAAAGGTAAACGAATGTTGGGCAATTTAAGGATGAGATTAGGTGTATTCTTATCAGAAAAATGTGCCAAAACTTTATCAAATGCATTTCGTAGGCATTCATCGTTTACAACTTTTTCGGGTTTATTCTTGGTTAGTAAATTAGAAAAAACCTCAGTTAGCTCTGAAAAATCAGGAATAAAGTTTCTGTAATAATTAATAAGTCCCAGCAAACTGCGGACTTGTTTCTTATTTGTTGGAAGTGACAGTTTTAGAATTTTCGAGACAATTTTGTTGTCTGTCATGACAAAGCCATTGGATATTCTGTACCCCAAAAATGATATCTCTTGGTAAGCCATGCTCACCTTTGAAGGCTTCACTGTCAGTCCGTGCTGTCTGATACGTTCTAGTGTCTGTTCCAGTATCTTTATATGTTCCGTCATTGTCTCTGTATGGACACAGATGTCGTCAATATAGGAAACTATATTAGGGATGTCAGATAGGAGTAGTCGTGTCATGCGTACAAATGTGGCTGGGGCATTGACTAGCCCAAATGGAAGTTTGCACCATTCGTATAGTCCCCAAGGCGTGGCGAAAGCTGTTAGATGTCTGCTGTCTTCATGTACAGCAATCTGCCAGTAACCTTTAGCCATGTCAAGGGTCGTGAAGAACTTAGCGTCAGTCAGTTCTGTCAGAAGATCGTCCGTATTTGCCATTGGTTCAAGATCTAAAACAGTTATTTTGTTCAGTTTTCTGTAATCTATGCAAAGTCGTATTGTGTTGTCCTTTTTCCGTACAATGACCATGGGTGAAGAGAAGTCTGATAGGGATCGTCTGATGATGTTGTTTTTTTCTAAGCTGATGATTTCCTGATGTAGTTGTTCCTTGTAATGTAATGGTATGGTGTATGGTCTGCATCTTATGGGTGTGTTTGATGTGAGTGTGATGTGATGCTGTACTAACTCTGTTTGTCCTGGGTTGTCTGAAAAGATGGTGTTGTACTCTTGTATCAACTGTTTGCAACTGTTTGTCTCTGCTTGACTTAGGTTTGGATTGATCTTGATCTCCTTCAAGCAGTTTGTCGTGTCTAATGTAGGTGTTGGAATCTCGTCGCTAGAATCGTCATCTTCGTGATCTATTATCACGGTGCAAGCTGTCGTATCGTCTTGTTCGTTGTCTCTGTTGAAGTATGGTCTTAGCATATTGATGTGAAATATTTTGTGTTTGTCTTTTATCAGGATTTCGTAGTCAACAGGAGAGATTTGTCTTGTCACTTTAAAAGGTCCCTGCCAAGAATCTGTCAGTAGCTGTCTGTCACTAGGTAGTAGTAGTAGTACGTCCTGTCCAGCTGTCAATGTTATAGTCCTGTTACCTTTGTCTGCGTATTGTCTGTAAGTAGCACCAGATAGTTTTAGTGCACTTTTAGCAATTTCACATGATTTCATTATCCTTTCACGCAATGATGTTACATACACAAATGATGATATGGGTTTCAATACTGGAGTGGACTCAGTTAACATTTGGTGATAAATTGTTAATGGGCCGCGTGGTTTGGCACCATAGATGAGTTCAAAAGGAGAGAAACCGGTACTAGAATGTGGTACCTCGCGATAAGCAAAAAGGACAGCTGGTAAGTATAGATCCCAGTTATTGGGGTGATCTTGAGTTACTTTGGCTAGCATGTGCTTCAGATCCCCATTAAGCTTTTCTATTATCCCGCTCGAGTGAGGATGATAGGGGCTATTGAAGACTTGCTTCACTCCTAACATTTTAGTGAAAGCTTGAGTGGATGCAGCGATAAACTGAGTGCATCTATCAGACTGGATAGTATCTGGAAACCCAATTCTGGAGAAAATATGGAAGAACACTTCCATGATATCGTTGGCAGTAATGTTCTTTAACGGAATCGCTTCTGGCCAGCGACTACATTGATCAATAATTGTTAGTATATATTTATTCCCTCTAGTAGTTGTATGACTAAGAGGGCCCACAATGTCAACTGATAATTTTTCAAAAGGTCGACTGGCTAAGTCAGTGACTTGTAACTTTGCCTGTGGGTGTTTACCTTTCTTTACCAGTTTCTGGCATGTATCACAACTTCTGCAATATGTTTTTATGTCATTACAGAATTTTGGCCAATGAAACTGTGTCAATAGTCTTGACCTGGTTTTAACATATGCCATATGACCTGCAAAAGGTATATCGTGAGCAAGATGTAAAGCTTGCTTGCGATAAGTAGTTGGTAACACAGTTTGCTTTGTTGTAACGTCACCTTTGGTGTAGTACCTGGTGAGTATATCATTGTATAAAGCAAAATGCCATTTAGCATTTTTCGTTACTCTTGGCTTTTTGCCGATCAGGTCAAAATACTTTGACAGTGAAGGATCAGCTTTTTGAGCTGTTATGAATGTTTCCTTCATCGAGTCACTAGGTGGTACTTCTGGGCTAAGCATTTGAATAGCCTCAGTTTGGTTACTATCATCTTGCACTCTAGCAGTAGCTCTTGTTACTGCGTTCACACACTCAATGACATCAGATGATGATGGAATGATATCGTCAATGATGTGATGAGAACTTAGTGCTGCATTAGCTAACATACATTCAACTGGTGATATGACATTTTCAATGACATTTGGTGGTGATGTGTTATCATTAATACATAGTGATGTTATGTCATGGTTATGATGTTTGTCATTCACTTCCGGTAAATTTCCGATGATTATATCGCACACTGGGTTTGTAAGTGCTGCGACTTTTACTTTTCCGGTGAGGAATGGTGTTTCGATGTATGCCCAAGCTAATGGATATTTTTCAATATTGCCTGAAAATGTTCTACATGTGATGTGTCTACCTGTGTAGTCTGTAGGTGTTATGAATGTTGTTTTCAGGCCAATAAGTGTACTCCCGGTGTCGCGAAGTACTGTAGCAGACTTGCCATTAACGTACCCGTGATAGATGTCTAACTTGCCTTTTGAGTCTATTACTAAGTTACCTTCCTCATTAGCAATAGGGATGGCGTGCCCGCATGTTAAGATACCATTTTCAAAGAAGGTATTACAGACAGTGCATGTGTTGGAACTAAATACGTCACAAGCCTGTGCTGCATGTACAGGATGTTTTTCTGTATTTTCGTCTTCTGACGCTGAACTATCGAACAAGGCGGCATTGGCTTTGTTGGTCATATGCCTGCCTTTACAATCCATGCGATGGTGACCGTACGCCTTGCAGAGAAAACATTTTCGTAAGCTTTTGAACGATTTACGTTCTCTGTCTTGTCTGTTTACCATATTTTGCAAGTATGTTTGGTACCCTGGGTTTTTATCGCACATCTCGTTCAAATAATGAGACATTTTACAATGAACACAATGTCTAAACTTTTCAGAGGTAGGCCTGTTTGGTTTTTGCCTACTATAGTTTTTCTCATAGTTGGCAGCTGCTACCCAGTTACTGTCAGTAGCTTCAGTGGCAAAACATTGTTTATTTGCCGTATAATAGGCCGACCCACGTCTTTCCATTTCTTCCACACATGTGCATTCATTCTCTTGCAAGAACTTAGAAAAAGATGTTGGGATAGAAGAAATAACCTTATCTCGAATAATGAGATCTTCTAATTTATCATAATTTTTGTTAATTTTGGCTGATGAAGTCCATTTGCTGAAAATGTCTCGGACTAAACAGAGGTAGTCAGAGAACGTTTGAGTTGACTTTGGACTCAGTTTACTAAATTGTTCTCTGTACCCTGCTTCATCTAGCATGAAATGTGCCATTATTTTTGATTTAATGTAATGGTACTCTTTTCCTGAGGTCTTTGGGGATGGTTTCAATGACTTTCAAAGGTTCCCCAGAAAGACTTCTCATATATAAAATATTCCATTCCGAAAGTGGAACTTGGTAATGTTCCATTAAAGTCTCAAAATTTTGGGTAAAGGCTGCTATGCAGTCACCCGAGGTATAGTTACGAACGATACCTTGGTACTTTTTATACTGGTTTTCTTTTTCCAGTCTTTCAGATTTCTTTGACTCTTTATTCATTGCAGTCTCAGTGTCCAGTTGTTTCATTTTCAACTGTAGTTCAAGTTCTTCTCTCTTACTCTGAGCTGCTATTTCTGCTTTCTTAAGTTCACTGTCTATCTCAGCTTGCTTTAATGCTGTTTCAGCCTCTATTTGCTTGGCAGCTTTTTCAATCTCTGCCTGTTTTAGAGCTCTTTCAGCTGCTCTATCTTCGCGTTCACAGTACTCAGCGTATTTCTTCTCACTCCATTGTGTTAATTCATCACCTTCTAACTTTAATTTTAAACCCATATCGATGAAATCAAATAATGACGACATGATGGAGAAAATATGTCAATGAAAATCAACCACACAAAATATGTTGTAAATGGTTAGTAGAAAAACAACTTACAATTGATTTGACTATACGATGCGTGCCCACTAATGCATACGTAAAGTTAAAGTAAAGAAAAAATATACTCAAGTGCCCTTGGATATGATGACGAATGGTTGGGCAATCGGGCTAGAAAAACTGTAAGGTCGTACTTCAGAACCACTAATGACCTCTACGGCAGGGTTATGGATGGTACGCAAAAACCTGCTTTGTTTTTGGAGAGAAATAAGTTAGCGTGTGTTTGTTGGTGTGTGCCTGTAAGTCACTAAGTGTTGATTTGGTTTGGATGGCGTTGAGTATAATTGTATGTCGTAAATTTGTCGTCAACAGTGTTTCTTTCAACAGAAGTTACACTCTTTCCAAAACTCTTTGCGTTCCACAAACTCAATACACAACAACAATCTATCTGTATTTGAACACTCAATAACATTGATGACACATCACTTACATCAAGATGACATTCAGTAAGGACAAAGACATCAAGTTTACAAGATGGCGACAAGGTCAAAATGGTGGCAAAATCACAAGGTTGACAAGGTCAAACGGTGACAAGTTTACGAATTACAAATGTTTAACACGTTTACAGGATCAAACAATATGTACTGTACATTTACTAATGATATTAAACATATTTAGACAATGTAGTAATGGATCACACTGAGACTTTTCCGATCACATGTACATCACTATAACCTTGACAAATTTTACAAGTACAAGAATTATAGTTTTAAATCACAAAGACGAACAACACACGTCTAAATATATTAGGTTCTTAAATAATGACGAGCAACCCACGTCCACACATGTCAGGATCTTATATTAGGCTCGTTGGCTAACACATGTGAGACAGTACAAGTACAACGTGATTCGACGTAAGACACAGCAACACAAGTTCTATGGATTTATTACCACATTAAATACATAACAATAGTTACAGCAATGTACAACATATAACAACTCACTACCACAATACAGCTCATAGGTCTGACGCTCACAATATCAGTCGTTCAGCTCACAACCACGGAGATTCACACAAACGCCTTGCTCTCGACACACACGTCCGTTCAGATGTCCAGTCCCAGCTTGGTCTGAGATTAGCACACACACTGCCCACTGCCTCAGGTGGGGTCACGTGGCTTTGCGTCGTCTGTCGTCAGCGCTGGTCGCGTGTCAGGTAAGAAACTTGCCAGCCGACAACTCTTGTCCGCCGGGCGCCGTAACGATGTTGCTGCTAGGCTCTGACATTTACATACATACATACATACATACATACATACATACATACATACATACATACATACATACATACATACATACATACATACATACATACATACATACATACATACATACATACATACATACATACATACATACATACATACATACATACATACATACATACATACATACATACATACATACATACATACATACATACATACATACATACATACATACATACATACATACATACATACATACATACATACATACATACATACATACATACATACATACATACATACATACATACATACATACATACATACATACATACATACATACATACATACATACATACATACATACATACATACATACATACATACATACATACATACATACATACATACATACATACATACATACATACATACATACATACATACATACATACATACATACATACATACATACATACATACATACATACATACATACATACATACATACATACATACATACATACATACATACATACATACATACATACATACATACATACATACATACATACATACATACATACATACATACATACATACATACATACATACATACATACATACATACATACATACATACATACATACATACATACATACATACATACATACATACATACATACATACATACATACATACATACATACATACATACATACATACATACATACATACATACATACATACATACATACATACATACATACATACATACATACATACATACATACATACATACATACATACATACATACATACATACATACATACATACATACATACATACATACATACATACATACATACATACATACATACATACATACATACATACATACATACATACATACATACATACATACATACATACATACATACATACATACATACATACATACATACATACATACATACATACATACATACATACATACATACATACATACATACATACATACATACATACATACATACATACATACATACATACATACATACATACATACATACATACATACATACATACATACATACATACATACATACATACATACATACATACATACATACATACATACATACATACATACATACATACATACATACATACATACATACATACATACATACATACATACATACATACATACATACATACATACATACATACATACATACATACATACATACATACATACATACATACATACATACATACATACATACATACATACATACATACATACATACATACATACATACATACATACATACATACATACATACATACATACATACATACATACATACATACATACATACATACATACATACATACATACATACATACATACATACATACATACATACATACATACATACATACATACATACATACATACATACATACATACATACATACATACATACATACATACATACATACATACATACATACATACATACATACATACATACATACATACATACATACATACATACATACATACATACATACATACATACATACATACATACATACATACATACATACATACATACATACATACATACATACATACATACATACATACATACATACATACATACATACATACATACATACATACATACATACATACATACATACATACATACATACATACATACATACATACATACATACATACATACATACATACATACATACATACATACATACATACATACATACATACATACATACATACATACATACATACATACATACATACATACATACATACATACATACATACATACATACATACATACATACATACATACATACATACATACATACATACATACATACATACATACATACATACATACATACATACATACATACATACATACATACATACATACATACATACATACATACATACATACATACATACATACATACATACATACATACATACATACATACATACATACATACATACATACATACATACATACATACATACATACATACATACATACATACATACATACATACATACATACATACATACATACATACATACATACATACATACATACATACATACATACATACATACATACATACATACATACATACATACATACATACATACATACATACATACATACATACATACATACATACATACATACATACATACATACATACATACATACATACATACATACATACATACATACATACATACATACATACATACATACATACATACATACATACATACATACATACATACATACATACATACATACATACATACATACATACATACATACATACATACATACATACATACATACATACATACATACATACATACATACATACATACATACATACATACATACATACATACATACATACATACATACATACATACATACATACATACATACATACATACATACATACATACATACATACATACATACATACATACATACATACATACATACATACATACATACATACATACATACATACATACATACATACATACATACATACATACATACATACATACATACATACATACATACATACATACATACATACATACATACATACATACATACATACATACATACATACATACATACATACATACATACATACATACATACATACATACATACATACATACATACATACATACATACATACATACATACATACATACATACATACATACATACATACATACATACATACATACATACATACATACATACATACATACATACATACATACATACATACATACATACATACATACATACATACATACATACATACATACATACATACATACATACATACATACATACATACATACATACATACATACATACATACATACATACATACATACATACATACATACATACATACATACATACATACATACATACATACATACATACATACATACATACATACATACATACATACATACATACATACATACATACATACATACATACATACATACATACATACATACATACATACATACATACATACATACATACATACATACATACATACATACATACATACATACATACATACATACATACATACATACATACATACATACATACATACATACATACATACATACATACACACATCGATTTTTATAGATATAGATATATATGGCCGACACTCAGTACTCTAAACGGACCTGTAATCAAAATGCACAAGGTGTCAGTATTGGGACTCGCTGGCTGTTGATGGTCAGGACGGAGCACTTATGGGAATGTCCCGAGTGCTGTGATATCGCTTCTTAACTCTGTTCATATTGTTTGAAATTACTACCGATAAGTAAAAACATTGTATCTTATGGAGGTCAAGAATTCGTATCACCAATTTAGAACCTGTTTCCCTGACTGTTTGCTACTTGCCAAGAAAGCAAAAACACCCAAATAATGCTTGAGTTAACTGCGAAGTCCTGTAAATGATATGCAGAAACTTTCCCTGACTGCTTCCAAGCCGCGGTAGCGCAATGGCTAACACGCTTACTTGTCGGTCCGGTGATAATATATTCGAATTCGCATCGAGGCGTATATTCAAAATTAACTAGGCTCCCATTTCGTCCAACCCTACAATGGGTACAGTAAATGTCTTGGGAAGTAAAGGCGGCCAGCGTGATATTGACCACATAACCCTTGAAGTACCAGTTGGCGTATTCAAGAATGGGGGATGAACCATATACCATCTACCACTCAAGGTGCGGAAAATGATCCTATATTTTATTGACTTATCTGACTACTTGACAGTGGGTTCGGTCCCAATTAGTAAATAATTCACAATAGTGCAAATGTTCTAGAATATACTCTGACAGTTTGCCTTTCACAATGCAATGGTTTGCCGACATACTAAAACTTTGTACAAAAAAAAAAAAAAGAACGAAAAAAAAAAGAACGAAAAAAAGAAAAAAAAGAATTCCGAAAGTAGGAATCTGGTAAGGGTCTGTGATGTTAGGACCATTACATTGTGTAGATCTTGGTGTATTGGAGAAATAAGTGGCTTGTCTTTCCCTCTCTTAGCTTGCGGCTAGCCGTGGAATCGAACTCTTTTCCGACAGCGGGCATGCCATTTCCAGCGCAACTTCCCAACCATTATACCAACGCGCCTGCAACTTTGTAAATACACATGCATAATTCTTTCATAAAAGTCTTCAGCCTTCAACATCAGAGTTCGTTTCTTTAACTGTTTATTATGATCCTGTTCACTCTCCTTTGCCACACATTGAATGACACTCATATCGGTCTTTCTGATTCGCTAATTTATTCCACAATCTTTCCAAGCTTCGTCTGCAGTCTGCATGGGAGAGAAATGCACTGGTTCAGTTTATATTATTGACAAATCGACCACATGCTGAATCGCTTTGTCATTAGCTTCGTATTCAATCTCTATTTTCTTTAGAAATACACTTAGTAACAGATTTCATTTGTATCTGCACGCTGAAAGGTACTGAATGAGTAGAGACATTCTCTTGACGTTTCCTTATTGATAACGTGAAACATTCCATTTAATGATTTATGAAGTAATAATTACAAATATTTGCTGTGATCGATGCGGCTCGATGGATAAAAGAAAATAGAAACAAGGAAGGAAGCTGAGTGTGTGCCAGTGCAAGAGAGCAAATATTTCAGAGAAGTGAACAAAGAGCAGTATAGTATTTGTCAGAGAAAGAATGTGTTGGAGATTTCGAGAGGAGTTATGTCAGGTTTTTTAAGAGATAAAGGAGCTGCGCTATGACACTGGTTAGCACTTATATCTATTGGCACAGTGGTAATGTGTTCGAATCCACTTAGACGTAGGGATTGATAAGAAAGACCTGAGGTCCTAGGCTGACCTTTTATAAATAGGTGCCAAGAAACGTTCTGTGTAGTGTAATTAATCACATCACCTATTGAGTGGCCCATTGTTCTATAAAATAAATATGTCGATTGCACCATACACGAAATATGCTTACAACGTGGAAAGGAGTCCTTTAAATGAAAAGGTTAACGTCCCTTTTACATGTCATAAGTGGTAATATTTGGATCAGAAAATATCAATAAATCATTCTAGAAACAGGCGAGCAAGAAAACATGATAATTTTTAACATGACCAAAACTAACAAAAAACAGACCTAAAGCATTGTAGTTTCCAAGAAAACACATTATTATATGCGTCATTCATCTTAAATATCTATGCTATAAAGTGACTAACGATGGAAGATGCGACAACTTCTGGAATATTTTGCTCCAACCATTCTGAAGAATTGCAGGCCCTAAACATTACAGCGTCGACACAAAACATATAACTTGTCATTAGCAACAGTCCTATTTCACACGGATGAATTTTCAGTTCCGCAAGCCCTCAACGGTGACTAACAATCGGCATTGAAAATACACTAAATGCTTTGAATACAAAGTACTGCGGTGGAAACTGACATATTGTGGCATAACAAGAAACATGAGAACAAACACGTTGTCAAATGAGAGATCAACACACAAACATACGAATCAATCTATAAACTTCAATGGATACAGGACCAACATCTTGGCCATTAAGGAGGAATCCCACTACAGAGACATTCACAACCATATTCGTCGTGCAAAACAGGTAATAATGTTCCGTCTCTGAAAAGGACACAGCAAAGTAGACAATCTTTTACAAAGTCTCAAAATAGTTCTATCACCCGTGTGCACATGGAACAAACTACACAGACAGTTGAACAGATTCTTAAAAATGGACACATGATGACTGAATTTACGATATCATCTCTGGTCACTCCGTACGCACATTATCGGGGCCAATTGGGATCAATTGGGCACAGATCGGGGCCAATTGGTATCATGTAAATAGTGTGGAAAAATAAATAATCAACATGTCCTAGAAATAATGATGCTGCAGGGTGAGGCCCGGCGGTCTGGGGGACATTCAGCACTGCAAGGAAAGGCCAGACAGACACATACTCAGACTACTATTGGTGTTATTCAGTTGGGACTCTTTGCTGTTTGTTGAAAGTGGGGACGGAGAGTAACTGGGAATGCCCCGAGTCCTGTGATATAGGTTCTTGGCTCAATTAAACTTGTGAATAAGCATGGCATGTTTGCCGTTGTTAACACAACTGAAATAAAAATAAAAATAAAAAACTGGTCGTCAATTAGTTTAAGTTTCTTTAAATATACGTTGAAATGATATTAAATCAAGACTGAACTAAATTAAATAAATATTAATATATTTAAAAGTCTGAAATACTTTCAACAGTTCCATAATCTCATTTTGGAAACAAATGTGGCCAGTCCGACAGAAGAGAATGCAGAACAAGCACTCATTGCGACAAAATGTCTGGAAATGGAGTCTTTTGGCATTGATTTGCTTCCTATGGTGAACTGTCAATGTTCAAATAAACGGGCACCCGCCTATTACAATTGGTAAACAAATTGTTTGCTAAAGCTAGTGTCTGCCGTTACAAGCAGTACAGGGAGTTTGGGCAAATGTAATCTCAGACACGCGACCTTTATGGTGGAAAAATAAACAGTAGTTGGCGTTTGCAGGATACAAAGTAACAGTGTAACAGACTAGACCCCAGCAGTCTCTGGGACCAATATTTGGTCTCCACATTAACTTTGCTCGAAAGCTTTGCCTAAGTCTTTTGTAAATGTTTTTGGGTGTTGCATTCAATACGAACTCTCATAGATAGTTTTTGTGGTTGATATAGAAACTCAGCGTGATTTATGTAAACTATTTATTAAACTGATATATAGTAACCGAAATTGTGAGAAAATTTAGTGAGTGGAAATATACATTTTGAGAAGGATTTTTCGAATGTTGTCGAAAGAGTATAAAATATACCTCCGTGTCGATGACAGCTGCTGAAATTACTAGATCGCACATCAAAACCATACCCCCCCCCCCCAAAAAAAAAAAAAAATAAAAATAAAAAAAATTACTGGTAACATCAACATAAGAGATGACGCGTAGCAATTAGACATAGGCGTAACGATTACTAAGGAAAGAATCAAAGCAAGGCAAAAAGTATCCTTGCAAGTAACTTTAAAAATTGCGCAGTAAATAATAGTATAAGCAACATAAAGTAATTAAAATAACAGATGTCACAGAGGGCTTTTATGATCATAACAGTCAGTTTTCTCAAGAGAATACACACGAAGAAGAAGTAGCAGCAGAAGAAGAACAAGTAGTAGTAGTAGTAGTAGTAGTAGTAGTAGTAGTAGTAGTAGTAGTAGTAGTAGTAGTAGTAGTAGTAGTAGTAGTAGTAGTAGTAGTAGTAGTAGTAGTAGTAGTAGTAGTAGTAGTAGTAGTTCTGGATTTGATTATCAATACAGGAGGGATGTACTCTTTAATTGCCGGTCTCTTGAAGTTGTTACGTGGACTGTGTGCATCCTAAACTATTTATTCCTTAGGTGTCACTGTCATTTAAAAACTATCCTTAGGTGTAATGTGCTAAAATAATACGATCCTCGGTCACAGGTAGTAGCTGAAGTCACAAGAAGGGGTAGAATGGATTGGTGTATACAAGTATTGCACATACATAGTAAGGGAACGTATACTGTAGACAAATTACCAATTAACGCCAGGTAAGCTGCCCTAAAATAGACAGACTTTCTTCCAAATAGACCCTGCACTGATGCATATAATAATAAGCAAACAATTGAATAGAATTCTCCACTTTACATTGGATGTGTGGACTACGAAAAGGCCTATTAGAGTATTGATAGGAGTCCCCTTGATTATTGACGAGGCATCATTGGATCCCACAGAAAATTATGAACGTAATAAAGACAACATATAAACACATGATGTGCGTCGTCCTACACAAGGGAACAATAACAGAGACATTCGACATAAGAACAGGGGTGAGGCAAGGATGTTGTTTTGTCACCTGTGTTATTTTTACTGACCAAAGACCAGATTATTAAGACAACAAGCACTGCTATAAATGGAAATCAATAGACTTTTCTTATTATGAAGTTCGATGGTATCTGAGATATGGGTGATCTAAATTTCCTAATAACACTGTCTTCCTGTCACACACACGAATTCAGATCAGAGGATAAACTAACACATTGGTTGGGAGTAACAACTTGTAGATTTAACAATTCATAGGGAAAAGACAAAGGCAATGAGAATAAGTAAATGCCAGATGACCCTTGGCTTGTGAAACCGCAATTCTCATATCATCTCATTTCATCCATCTAATCATATTCCTCTTACTTGCGGTGTCGAGGTGAAGTATAAACAGCGGGAGAGTGCCCGCTTATGGCTTCATGTATCGATATTCCCATGTACTCTGTTATTCCCTTCGTCATACCGTTTACATGGTCGGCCTCTTCCTTTGCTTCTGTCGCTTGTTTCCCGGGAGGAAGGTGGAATCAACAAGCACATCTACAAACTTGTTATCTGTTTGGATTATTGACTGACTTCTGTCTACACTGCTCCCTTCTGTCTCCCTCCATATATCTATTTCTTTCACTCTCTCGGTTATTCCCTCAACACATACTCCGACAACAGTTCCTTTCAATGATAAATAAAAGATTTATTAATAAAAAAACTATGTCTGGTGTATGTATGGATTGGGTAAGCGTAGTTGATAGTGTATTATAGTGTTAGTGACAGAATGACCTCTGAATGTCTAGTAGTGGTGACACATCTCGCCCACTCAGTTTTCAAAACCACAGGACAGCACATCAAACAGGAAAGCTCTCACCCTGGATGATCTATATGCTTGAGTCTGACGATAAATCCGTTATTGAATGAAACAAAACTGTTCACGCTATATCACTGTCCAGTAATAATAATCAGTCAGTTTATGACTTCGCCGAGTCTGTTTCATTACATTATTTATCCGACATTAAAAAAACACCACATCACCACAGTTCAGCATATTGTCTATATGAGTAGCAATGTTTTTACTGTCTATTGTCTAGGTCTACAAGACGTAGGTACTGTTGTTTTGCTTTGTTTTCTTCAAACTTCTATTCCTTTTTCTCTTATTATTCGTTAGTTATCTGGATTTCTTTTTCAAAGTCCTTTAAAAGTACAGTTTATTTCTTCTTTGATCCTGTCTACTTTATTACTTCGTTTATTGGGGTATTTGCTCTCCCACAATGAATTGATTGAATTGTTTTTCAACCAAGCTTTTCGAGCACACAAGAAGTATGTGTATTCTCTTATATCCCGATGGGAGTTGAACCTGTGAACAATAACAGAAATCCAGTGGTAAGTGTCTGCCACTTAATACTACTTATGCAAGTGTCCTTCTCTAGCCATAATGACAAGGCTCCGAAGTAAACACCACATAAGACATATGAATTCATCAAAGTCTAACTATTCACTAATAGAAAGCAATGATAAACGCTATGCTCACACATCTATTGTCCTATGCTAAAACTATACTCTAATATATAATACTATACATATGCACTTATCTCCTGGCATCGAAACACACTAGCGAATAACACACTAACATTCCTATTCGTTCAACCATTAGGGACGTGTATTTTCTTTCCCATCTCAGGAGCATATCTCATTCAGCCCAGTTCGGAACACACACTAACCAGAAATCCCCTGTTCGGTTATTATAACGGAGTGTCAAATCCTACGCTGATTGTTTGATCTACCATCCTCAACCCTCCTCTCTGACGTATCCTGCCCATCAAAAGCGGCGAAATCACGTAGTGGTTAGTTGTCAGTTCTCTCAGTTGTCACGCTGTTCCCTGACGCTGATACTTCAAAGCATCTCCGTTCCCGTACGATTTCCCGTCGGGCCGATACGGAGGGGGCGACACTGACCTCGGCACGTACCTGATCTATTTATATTCGGAGGTCAATGTTCTTTACTTATTCCTCCTCTCAGAATGAAGTACACAATTGTTAACCCTCCTCCGTCATTGCATTTTGAATGTAATGTATCAAGGAATCTACAAACTGCATTTTCGGACATAGGCCCCCTCTTAAGAGAGTTGACCACGTCGGACTCCTACCATGTAGTTTTGATTCTTATGATCCTCCAACATTTCCTCTCCTTGGAGTTGGATGTCCAGCATAAGAAATCCGCTCCTACATTCTCCTTACCATGGATCTTCCACTAGTGAAGTTGTCCCGTAGCATCAACAACGACCATCACATCCATCGTGCGTTGAGCTTCTGCGGAACCGTAGACTATTAAAATCACGTGTGATGATATGATTTTATCCTCACATGGATCAAACACCTCATCCAGTAGGGCGACCTCATATGCACCCTACATACTACTCATGACTGAAAATAGGTTGGCTCATCGCCCTGTACGTTCAGTCGACCTCCCTTCCACTGGACGTAAGCGATGGTACAATACAGACGGATAGTCCCATATGATGTAAACTGTTCCCCATGCCCTTTGGGTTCTACCGGCTTTGCCTCTGGAGGGATGTGCGTTGTGGTACAGCGCCCCCAACGCAGGCCAGAGGACAACGACTTTAAAGACACCGAAATATCACTGGAAGCTTTTGGAATTCATCGGTGAAACCTGGGAGACTGCTGCGAAAGCACCGTAATTCGTTCGTACATCATTACACAAGAATACAGTCACTTGTGAACCAACAGGACTGCAAGACGCTGTGAAGAAGAGGCTGGACATAAAAGACCACTTCCCTTCTACTGGAAAGGTCAAATTTCATTCTTTGCCCGACATTGTCAAAGAACACTTTCGAGTCAAAATAGGTATTTCAGCCATGTTAGAACTCCGGCTCCCCACTGGATGCAATGAATGGTCTCATCATGTCTTGATGGACAAACAAACAATCATCCGAAATCTAATACGATTTTGCGTGTAGGTTTTGGTCCACCATAAATGATTATATTTTTTCCTACACTTAGATATTCGTGCAAACCTACTCATAACTTTTTTACTATCGCATCTGTAAAAAAAGGTCAGTTTTGGGGGGAAATTGCTTATTCTTCTCTAGGCAGTTACCATACTGTCTGTGACTATATCCCAAGTGTTCTCCTCGAAACATAAGCATCCTCTCGTCTGCCGTCGTAGCAAGCTGGACGACCATAACCTACAACTATCATCTGTCGCTGCCTTCAACCTCATTCCACCACATGGCACCCCTATGGCTGTTCCCGTGTATACCCGATGATTCCGGGATAACTAGTTGTGTTGGTACTGGTTAACATCCTTTCCCCCAAGGGTGGCTCTCGTTTGGATGCGAAGTGTTAAGGAGGCACCTCCTTCTGTTTGATGAGGATTACCCCTAACCCCGCCTATCAAAAGTGTGCTATATCGAGCTTGTCTCCTAGGTACCGATGGTTTGTCAAACCTTTCTGCGGTAGAATTAATCGCTTCACGCAAAGTTTAAATTATTTTGCTCACGGCAACTCCTGTTATGTCAGCGATGTGGCAGTCCGAAGTGTCGGTCCCTGCTTTATTGAAAAACCAGATTGGTCAGAAATTTTAACTGGGCTCTGGACTGTATATTTAGGTCGCCGGCCTATACTATATATTTTGTAAACCTTAGGATGTGATATGTATTCTACTATCAAGGTACCTACAAACATTATATGCTTTCTTGTGTTTCAATAAGATTTTAATTTGTTTATAATTCAATGTCCTTGTTTCATTTTAAGATCCCGGTTTACTTCCATACTTGGATTCATGCTCCGTTATGGCTACTAAGAAAATGAAAATTGTCGCCGAGCCAGCCGCCGTTTGTTCACATGAAGAATGGGGAGTAAAGTCACTTCTTTTGTGGAAACAAAAGACCGAGACCAAACTAGTTTCATAATATGCGGCGAAATTGTTGCCCTTATTGAGCAGAGTGACACAATCTTGCATGCGCACGGTACATCAGAGGTGGGTAGAATCAGAGTGCTATTGACGTACATTATCTAGTCAACTAACTCAAAAACATCTATACCAACATATTCACAGTTTCCTCGTTGAGAGACACTGGTGAGTTACCCGCTCTGAAGAAATAGATGTCCATGAAACGTGGTTTAGAAACAAAGAACTCCCTTTCACGAGAAACAGTTTGCTGAAAATGAAATCTGTCGAGCTCGTCAAGTTATACAAATATTCATAATGATGGGCAGACGACTAAACCGTTTACATAGATGGCAAACTTCATCACAAAGAATTTATGATTCAATTCATCAATCATGTGGCCTGCCCGAAAATGTGTGGCGGTCCGAGCCTCGCCATTTCACTCGATCTGTCACATTTAGTGACGTATGGTGATCAGCTTAGTGTATCCTGACGAGCGAAGGCGCATATGCCATGTGTCACATTTCTACATCCCATCATATGTTTTTTCCAGCTTAACTGCTTATTGTCAACCGCTTCACATCCATTACAACAAGTACAGCCTATATGTAGCATCTCCACACTCTTTTTCTCGTTTCGATTGACTCTTTGATGGTCAGCCTGTTTTCATCTTGTGCCTAAAGGCTAACGTTCGCGCCATGGCATTCTTTGTTCTATCTCTACAAGGCATCTCCCATCATGTTATGATGAAGCACAGCAAACGATTTGTGTCCTGGAGAAAGCCGATATTGTTTTTGACAACTATCAGCCTTTCGACAAGTTTAGTTGTGCGAAAATAGAGAGCTTTGAGAGAAAAAGTGGTTTAGTTTGTCGACAGATGACGGGAGAAAAACTATGGCAACTTGTTATGTCTGCTCTGGCGCTGATCAGTCTACTGAACTCCGAAGTAAGTCCCAACATTGCACTCGTGTTAATTTCGTTGTTGTCAATTTGGACTTTCATATAACGGTAATAGTTTGGCAATACTTTCGTTTGCGTATGCTATGTTAGAGACAACTTGGAAAGTGACACTTTCGTGGGAAGTGTGCAAGTTTGACAAATTTTACAGTGACTTATAATCTTAGGATGGATATATCAGCTTCGTGAGGTGTTACAGTCTATGAGGATGAATGGCTGAGTGGGGCAGATCAGGAAACGGTGGATGATGTATAAAGTTCCGTGCCGGCTCTGTTCTCCATCTAGCGTAGACCCGCTTTCGTAAAGGGAGAAACTCATGTGTCAAGTTCCACCCCGTGTGGGATAAGCTACATCCGAACTTGTGCACTCATACAACAGGTCGGTCAATTTCTAAGGGGTAGTGATATGAACAGTCTTGTGTGTTTCCTCATTTTTTTTTCAAATTTGTGATTTTTTTTTTTCTTTTTGTATCATTCTCTTAATTGCTTTCATTTTTTTCTCCTCTTTTATTCGTCTCATTCTGTCGTAATTCCTTTAATGTAGTCACAGGGGAATCTCGGTGACTAATATGTTGTGTTTTGTGTGTATGTGTTTGTTTGGCTGATGAAGGCTAATCGCCGTGCAATACGTCCTGTATGTGTCGTAATTCTGTTATGTAAAGCTGCATTACTTTGTGTCATTTTATTATTGTTTACATTTTCAGAGCTTTAACCGCAGTTCCACCTCAATTTTTTATTTGAGAGTGACAGAGAGATTCTGTTCCAGATCCTTGATTGTAATCTTGATGATGTGCAAGTTGAACTACTGTTCAGCTCATTGATTTGCAAGCAAAAGACATGTTGAAGGAGAAGCACAGAGTAAGGAAAACTTGTTGAAATTTACCACTGCGTACAGTAGTGATGTGATGTTGAGTTTCCGAACTGAAGAAATTGCACTTGGTATGGCATCAGTGTTTTTGAAACAACTTATGTCTGTGGCAAACTTTTCAAAATGAAGTAAGTTAACAATCTAACGAGATTGAATGATGAACATTTGAAAGCAATTCTCTTGATTGGATGCAATAATTCCAAACCAAATATTGATGATATCTTGAAAGCCAAACGCCAGTTCACAAATCTCACTAACCTTTTTGCTGCTTTAGTTTGTGGAATTCAGATATGTGCACACTATGTGTCTGATGTAACTATTTTTTGTGTGTGTGCTAACCTAGCCTTCTTTGTTAACTTTTTTTAAGTAAATAAAAATGAAGGTTGTCTTGTGTGTTGTTTGTGCATTGCACGCCACCTCACTCATAATTAAAAGTGGACTGCTGCTAAATTTAGATTTTCGTATTTTTTCCCCAGAGCGTTCGTGTTCTGGCTTGCAGGTATTGTCAGAATGATTATGCGGCCTCGCGCTTTGTCGTTTATTTTGTCAGTTTATTACGTGTCCCACTGTGTGACCCCTGGATAAGAACGCGAGATCTTACACATCCGGTGTGCTAATTCTGAGCTAGAGGATTCAACCCAACACTGGAAGTGGACTAAAATGTTATCTGTTCGTCCTTTGACTTTGGGACGCAAATTACAAGCACCACTAAAGTCTGATTAGGTGCGTCTGATGCGAGGGACACTTCTAATAGGGAAAGCTAATCCACACACAAAATTAAGCTCAGTGATATTGTATAGACTATCCTTAAGTTCAAAGCGAGCAAGCGCAAAATAAATAATAATAATAATAATAATAATAATAATAAAATGTTTTGCATATCCTTTACAGGATATCGCACCACATCAGCATCTTTCAGCTGCTTGTTGTTTCTTGGCAAGATATCACTCAGTAGTTTGCACTCAGTAGTTTGCCATTGCTTTCTGAGCGGCCGGCTCACATACCCCGTAAGTTAACCGACCCGATTCGAACCACTGCTGATTCTCACCAGTCGTCACGTCTACAATCTTACGAGATTATACGAGATTACGGAGAAAAGTCGCTAACCTCTAGGCCAGGAAGCCGGCAATATATAATAATAATAATAATAATAATAATAATAATAATAATATATAATAGTAATAATAATAATAATAATAATAATAACAGCAACAAAAATACAGGTAAAACCAAATATTCTTAATCAGAATGAATCGGTACAGGCTATCACGGAACAACATATAGCATCTGATGGGAGGTGTCTTGAAGAGATTATAACAAGAAAGCTCTGTGGCATAGTATTTCCTTTTGCAAGATAGAAAACATACCACCAATAAAAATTATGTCAATTGCCTCTAGAAAAAGAGTGCGAGAAGTGCTATATAAAATTACACTTTTGTATGGATGTGAAACGTGGACGATGGGCAGACAAAGATGAAAAACATCTAGTGCAGTTGAAATGTTTATCTAAAGAAAACGCAAAGAATGCCAGGAACAACAGAGAACAGCACAATGCAGCACAGTCCTAATACAAACAATGAAAACTGTAAACTGATTAGAGAAATCAGACTGAGACAGTCAAGATTTTAGGACATGTTATAAGAAGTAATAAAACTGGAGAACTTGGAGACAACTGACAAGAGATAGTTGTACCGAATCACCTGTTCCTATTATATTTC
This sequence comes from Cepaea nemoralis, assembly GCA_014155875.1. Lineage (NCBI taxonomy): Eukaryota > Metazoa > Mollusca > Gastropoda > Stylommatophora > Helicidae > Cepaea > Cepaea nemoralis. The sequence continues at coordinate 555,242 of JACEFZ010004582.1, forward strand.
CATTTATCCTTATATTACACTGTACAAGGGAGTTCTCTTAATGTGTTCGTGCCGCACGAGCGAAATTGCATACGTTGAACATGATCATGTCATAGTCATATGATAAGTACTGACCATGAATAAAAGAGCATGTACTTATCGCCCCTATGATGCATAGGTTCTGTTTCTGACCGTTGATCCAAAATCCGCCCAAAGAGCTCAAAGAGCGGTGATTCAGTTCCTTTCATTTGACGGATGTCGCCCAGTGGACAGTCATCGAAGAATGCAGGCAGCGTATGGTAACAAATGTGTGTCGAAGATAACAGTGACAGACTGGGCACGAATGTTTCGGAAAGGACCAGTTCACGACAAATCTTCGACGGCCGGATCAAGCACATATTGCTGTAGAAGAAAAAAACCATCGTCAAAATTGATGCCGCAGTACAGATGAACCGTTGTCGAAGCATACGTTCGCTAGCGTAAGAATTTGATGGGTCAATTGGGACAATTCAAAAGGTCGTTCGTAAGAAACTGCAATACGGAAGGTGTGTTCACAGTGGGTACCATGGATGTTGACCGACCACCAAAAAGAGGAACGCATGGATGGTTTTTGAACCACTTGCTGCGTTACAGAGTGGAGGGTGATGCATTTCTCTTCCGCATAGTGGCAGGCGATGAATCATGGTGTCACCATTTTGAGCCTAGTAGCAAAAGAGAGAGCAGCAATGGAAGCATGCTGTAAAACCAAAAGCCACAATTCAAGTTACAGGTTTCCGTTGGTAAAGTTATCCTGAGAGCATTTTTTTTGTTAGCAGGAAGGGCTATTGTTGGTCGACTTTAAAGAACCTGGTGTCAACATCAACTCTACCCACTACTTGCAAACACTAGACAAGCTGTAAAAAACATCAAGAATAAACGACCCGCATGCTTTTTCGCGGTGTGATTTTTGTTGCACGATAATGCTCGTCCGCATGTCGCAAAGATTGTGCGGAAGCATTGCAAGGAAGAAGTGGGAAATTCTGCAACATCCAGCCTATAGTCCTGATTTGTCGCCATGTGATGTTTTTTTTTTTTGGGACCTCTAAAATAATTCTTTCAAGGGGCAAACGATTTCACACAGGTGCAGACGTAATGAACGCGGCAAACACTTGGTTCAGTGAGCAACCATAATCCTTTTTTACGGACGGCATTCGCCGCCTGCCTAAGCAATGAGATGCTTGCCTGGTATGCCTACGGCGACTTCTTCTGACCAACCATGGTGCATAATTCATTCAAAATGAATGCTTTGTTTATTCTACCACACCTGTTAATGTTTCTTTCATGCCTTTTGTAATAAGCCACTAGAACGGGTTTCAAATGAACGTCCCTAAAGTCACATGTATCTCTTAGTCACAACCATAATCTATGTCTTCTTACAATATAATTATAAATCTAGTTGTTCACTGTATGTAATCTCCTTCATCCACTAAATGTTATGGATGGTGCTCATTGTCTGCAGTCAATACTGTATCATTAACACATTTAATATTATTGATGTTACGTGATTCCTCGTGCATCTTCTAAATATCTCAAAATATGTTCACCGTATAGAAAAAAAAAATGATCTGGAGACATTACACCCCCGTCTCAAACCTCTCTTAATAGGCTGATATTGATCACTTCATTAGCTATCTTTATGGCAGCTTGTTTCCAATAAATGTTTTTTTACTAGCCGAATGCTTTCCCATCAATGTGTAGATCTGCACGCATCTTCATCATGTTGGCGTTCTTTTAATTTTAGTTTTTAAAAAATGTTAGTTGCATATCATTTACAGGATGTCGCAGTCAGCTGCAGGATGTTTTGGCTGTTCGTGATTTCTTGGGGAGGTTTACATTCAGTAGTTTACCATTGGTTTCTGAACGACCGCACTCATAACATTTTATAAAAACCAACGCAAGGTGGTCTGCTGCCAAATCGCCATAGCTGTGTTTCGAACGCGAGATGTGGGATTACGTACTGCGTCACTAACCCCTTAATTTAATAGACAACCAACTATTTAAGTTTGTAGTGTATTTGTAATCGCTTTAATTTTTTCCATCTTTTAGACAAAATAGGATTAGTACCGACTAACGTTAAAATTGAATATACATTTAAAGTATGATGCTAAGTTGCTGTTGGTGTTTTTTTTTTTTTTTTGGTTTGGGGGGGGGGGGGGGGGGGGGGGGGGGGGGGGGTTTGATTTCCTCAAATTTCCCAGTGCTATAGAAGCTTATTTTGCTTTTAGTATTCTTGTTCTGGTATCTATCTGTGTTCCCCAAATTGTATCTACCTACATCTTGCAACCTAGATGGGTGTTTGATTACGTCTCTTGAAGTGGAGGTTAGGATCGACTAGCCTCTCTCAGGAGGGGTGAAAAGTGAAAATTATTAGCCTGCCGATGACCCGCAGACTACGCAAGTCAACCCCACCTCCACGTGGTGCAGACTGGGAAACATGACCGCGAGGTCATGGGCTAAAGGGGATTTGGCTCGCCATAGGGATGGACTCCTTATGATCATATTTTTGTCTTAAACCTGCGACTTGGCCTAGCAAGCCGCGAGGGATCTTCATTACTGCTCGTAGAAAATACTAAGAAACATAAACGGACGGACTGACACTAATGGGATATAGACCCGGCAATGTTAGTGGACTAGAGATAGATCAGCGATTCAAAAAATAGGCACAATGAACGTCTGCGGTTTTAATAGTAAAGAAGAAGAACTTATTGCAACAGGATAGCCTCGGTGTTTGGGAGTGAACACAAGAGCCGAGGTATCACTGGAACTCTCGTGTATACTAACCCCAGGGATTGACTAGGTAGATACACTTGGTAATACTAGTACTGACCACCTTGTGCAAGGTTACAAGTGTATGAGTCTACAGCCCTCCAAGATTCTAAGCCTCTACTATCTACCCTCTACCTAGGGACCTTGAACCTTAGGTCTCGTCCAAGACCACACACATTAACTGTAGAAAAGACATGTCAGCAATCAAAAAGTTTTAATGTACACTATAGACACAGGTAGGAATTGGAACATCCTGATATGAGAAGAATCTATATACAATATAGAGAATAGGTCATGAGAAGAGGTCAGAGATGATTCCGAACATGTTCATCCCTAGGCGTCGAAGAATTTTGCTGGGTGTTTCCGTCGAGTCGTTCCGTTAGACTCACCCGCTCTCTCCCAACACTGCTGTCTGGAATCTTATGGACCCGGTGATCATGTAATGGGACTGGCCATCTGGACCCCGATGACTGGACTGGTTCGCACCACAACAATTCGAGAATAGTCACTTGCTACTGTCGCTATGACTGCTGTTCCTACACAGTCTGGATCGGCGACCTGCTCACCTGAGGTGTCCCTGGTGACCGTTGATAATCCATCCATCCATCATGTGCCATGCGGTAAGCGTGGGCGGTCATGTTCTGCCATCTCACTCGATCAACAGAGTCGTGGATCAGTTCCGTGTTTCTGTCTCGACCATGCCACAAGGCCAAGCCATCCAGATACTTGTTTCTAGGTCTTCCCCTTGGTCTGTTCCCCTCGATCTTACAGTTGTCACCAAGTTCTCCAAATCATTTCTTCTCATAACATGCCCAAAAAATTGTGACTGTCTACGTCTAATGTCTTGATCAGTTTACGATCTTCATTTGTTTCTTGAAGGACTTCTTTCATTGGTCTTTCTGGCTGTCCATGGTATTCTTTGCATTTTCCTCAGAAACCACATTTCTACAGCCATCAGATGTTTTTCAGCCTGGCTGCTCATTGTCCAAGCTTCACATCCATATAAAAGTACAGGTTCTATGTAGCATCTCAACACTCTTTTTCTCGTTTCAATTGACATCTTTTTATTGGTCAGTATGTTTTCATCTTGCTAAAGGCTACTTTTGCCATGGCGATTCTTGTTCTAATCTCTTCAAGGCATCTCCCATCAGATGTTATTACTGTTCCGAGATAATTGTATATATTCACTTGTTGAAGAATATTCCCATTTACTTGTATATTACACTGTGGTATGTCGTTCTTCCTAGTGACGACCATAATCTGTGTCTTTTTACAATTTAATTCTAACCCTTGTTGTTCACTGTGTGTAACAACCGCATCTACTAAATTTTGCAGGTCCTGTTCATTGTCTGCAATCAAGACTGTATCATCTGCATATCTAATGTTATTGATGCATATATAGTCATTTCAACGTTCAATACAATGTCAAGTGATGATACACCCTGGTTGGGCGAAGTTGTATTTCAGAAGCCCTTCTTGGTTATAGCCACTAAGTTACAGCACCTCCTAACTTGGCTATGGAATATCTCGTGAGTGTTGCTACTCTCTGGTAGAGGACTAACTGAATAGATGGCTTGAAATCAGGTCTGACCGGACTCCACCTGAGTCTGGTCCTCAACAATGGCATTCATAATATGTGCACAGTGACTAATTGGTTAATAACAATGTTAATGGCATTAGGATCTGATGATGCTCAAGCACTGTGGTACACATACTTCTAGCTGGATAACAACAATGATAACGTCAGTAGGTTCTGTTTAGGATCTTGATATGATGCATTAATATGTACGTGGGTGTGTAACATGAAGACGACAAAGTCAGTTTGGTCTAGTAATGACTCGACACTGCTTTAAACCTCACCCATATGTGGAAACACTCTGGTAGTACCGATTGTATCACAAATGGTTCGGTGGCTGTAAACAACGATGATGGAAACTGATGTGCTTCCAGAGCTAGGACGTACCCAAGCCTGGGTTGTCCCCTGGATCGAGCATATTACCACAATCTTCCATCGGAGTCTCAGCTTCGTTGATTAACACATAACAGGCAACACCTGAAAAGGAGAGCAGTAGGTGAGAGTACTCGGCATCAACACAGATCCACAGGCATTAATTCTTACAACACTGCCTTCAGATATATCTAATTAATATTCACATAATTAGGTAATCACCCCTATCGAGGCATAGCTGAAGCATGTATAGAAATCCAATGTCAGATGGCACCTGGATCAGCCCGTCGGAAAATTAAGTTCCGTGCAGATCGCGTCTGATCCTACTTTATTCTCATACTTCTAGCTGCTCTGGTCTCCTGTAATTCTGCACTAATTCTATTTACAAAATAGAAACTTAAATCTCCGGAAGAGTCGGTCTCTGGACCACTCCCCATCATTGGACATACTATTATTGTATTAATTAACTAACTCCTAATTAATCAATAAACAAATAATGCAACAGTGAATAATGAACCCATCCGTTTCGATGATGGGATGTCCGTCCCAGATAACAGCAAAACCCTCATTCATAATCCTCCTGTTATGGAAGGCTTGAAGTTCTCTTTCATAAAACATGTATGGTTCACCACATGTTCCAGGTGTAACCTCGAATTCCGTTCTCCTCCCAAGCGGATTAGCCTTGGGCAGGCACTGGTGTGCCAATTAAATACATTTTAGAATTGCAATAAATCCCATGCCCCACATGTCCCGGGGTCTCTTTCAACATGCATGCATCTTCCCTCCATCAATCACACAAGCACTCAGGTACTCATGATCATATACGGAAAGAACACAGGAAAGTGTATAGTAGAACCCCGATCACTCTCCCAACAATCGCGACTTTAACGCACAGGCATATCGCGTCGGACCGCTTTGTACCTCGACCCGTCGCTCGTTTAGGTAGCGCACTTCATCACCTAATAAATACGCCGCAATAGTACAGTATATATTAACACAACTACATGATCATACCTAAAATTAACTACACACTTTCCAGAAATGACACCAACACTATTTAGCAATCACAAAATAGCTGCATCACTTCTCTAGTGCCTAGCACTACATGCTACTGCTGAGATAGACGAATCACTCCGTTGTCCGAATTCCACACTATCAATCTAGCTAATAATCAAGAAGCACCACTAACAGCACACAACATAAACTGGCTTTCACAAGGTACCTCAGGTAATAGCAGTAAACAGTTTAACACACTTGTAAAGTTAACTAATAAATGTAAGTTCTCACAGCCTGTAATCTGACTAGTAAATAACTATACATGCCTCGTTAAGGACTTTGCACCCAACCAATAAGTTTAAGCTATGCTTTCACCAATATCGGTCGCGACACGGCAGTACACACACGAACTACTGACCTATCTCTCCAGTCGCTTATCGATCGCAAATGTGATACTAATCATGAGATTTCGCATATCTAATTAGCTGCAGTACAATCGCGTGTTTCGCTGTATTAAGCCACGAAATTACTTAAAGTTTCATACTACTGAACCCCTTGGAACATCACCAATTCAGCTGAAATGACCTGTCCGTGGCCAACATTGCCTCTTCTTGACAGTTCCGAGCCGACTTTACGCAGCGTCTGCTCTGATGGAGAGATCGAGAGTGAATGATCCACCAAATATGGCTAGCTTCCGCTATTGCGTACTAATCTCGAGCATGGAGAAGTAGGGATCACGGAGTATTCCACGTGACGGTGAAGCATGAAGTCTCCCCAAGTAGAGAACATTCCTCGTTCACTCAGGGATAATTTGAGTGCGCCCCGCGAGCACTATCTCTCAAATCTAGGCGCTTCGCGAACCTTCAAGGCTGTGTAAACAACCTGATTTTCCCCGCGTTATTTATAACCGGGAAAATCCTTACGACGCTAACGGTTTTCCCTGGGGATTCCGAGCACGAAGCCAACTCGTGACACTTATAGTAAAATGAAAGAGAGGAAAATTGGACTAATGGGAATAGAGGACACCAAAATAAATGGGGAAGGATGCAAGGAGATCCACCACAGTTATACGTTTGTCTACTCAGGAGTGGAACAGCAAAAAAGGGCAAGACATGGTGTGGGAATAGTAATTGAACCACGGCTAGCAAGAGGAATACTAGAAATAAAATATATATCAGAAAGAATCATAACAGTGAGAATAAAAGAACAAACAATTACAACATATGTACAAATATACGCACCATGTAATGCAAACAATAATGAGCAAGAATGCGAGGACTTCTACGAAGACATCCATGACTTGCTAAATAAAATAGATAAGCAGGACAACATCATAGTTATAAGTTATCAACGCAAGACTAGGACACAAAAGAGCGGGCATAGAAAAACATCTTTGAGCATTGGAAACCAATATAATGAAAGAAATGATAACGGAAGTAGACTGATAGAGCTATTAAGCCAACACGACCTCTGTATAACAAATACATTCTATAAACACAAAGACTCACAAATATATACCTGGTATAAATGGAACGGTCTAGATACTAAAAGCCAAATTCATTTTATATAACAAGAAATAATAGTGCCCAGTTAGGTATAAACACAGACCACAAAGCAGTCGTTGCCACAATAAGAATCATCATTAGAAGGAAGCAAAGACCAGGAAAATACGTATCATGCGAATCAGTAAACTTAAAAAACCTCACAGACGAGGCAGTGGGGGAAAATTATAAAAAAGAGCTTACTGAAATCTTTGTAAAATTACCTATAGAAAGAAAGACAGTGGAAGAAGAGTGGGAGATATTCAAATCAAGCATTTTAAATACTACAAAGATAACATGTGGAACCATGACAAAACGCAAAACACGGATAAAGAAAATAACAAGTTTGTGGAACGCAGAAGTAAAGAAAGCTGTAAAAGACAAAAAGGAAACAATATAAAAAGTGGTCGAAGAGCAAACAGGAATGGATTACATATAATATAGAATATCGAGAAGACATGTGAATAGAATAGTAAAGAGAGAAAAACAAAAAGACTGGGGGGTATATGAAGAAACTCTAAATAAAAACTACAAGGAAATGGAAACTTCTATAAAAAGATAAGTGCAATGAGAACCAGAGGAGAACCTTTTGACCCAACTAAAAATAATTAGCAACGAAAATGGAAAACCAGCTAGTGAAAAAAACACAAATCCTAATAAGATGGAAACAGTACTTCGAACAACTTCTCAACATCCCATCAGATGTCACAGGAATTCAAGAAACGACACAGATGCTACCGAATAACTATAACCAGACATACTGAAAGAAGAAATTATAGAAGTCATCAGATTAGCCCCATTGAACGAATCACCAGGACAAGATGAAATACCCAAATCAAACTAATTAAAGCAGCAAGAGAAGTAGGAACAGCATGGCTACACATACCTTTCAAACGATGTTTGGGTAGAACAACAGACACACGAGATTGGGGAAACGCCATAATTATCCCAATTTGGAAAAAACAAAGGCAGCAAAAGAGACTGCATACAATATAGATGCATTTCACTGTTGAGTCATACTGGGAAATTATTTTGCAAAAGTCTTGAGAAAAGACTACGAACTATTATAGAACCTCAGCTAAGCCAAACACAACTTGGATTAGGAAAAACAAAGGATGCACAGATGCCATTTTGCTCTTAGACAACTTATAGAAAAATCAATCGAATTTAACTAAACACTCTGCTTATCCTTTGTCGACAAAGAAAAGGCATTCCTCGACACCGCAAGGTACAAGAGGAACATGATGAGATGAGATGAGATGAAAAGGCATTTGATAGAGTAGATAGAAACAAGCTGTCGGAAATCCTTAAACAATATGAAGTGAGTACACATCTAATAAACCCATGTAGAAGCTTATACAACAACAGTGAATGCATAGTGAGAGCAGCTGGAGGACACTCAGAACCCTTCACCATAAGATCTGGAGTACGACAAGGTTGTGTATTGTCCCCTCTTGTTTATAACATACATAGACAACATATGTAAAGAAACCAGCCAAACAGAGGCCGCAAGAACACGACGAGAACACAGAAGAAGAACCATCTGCAAATCTAACCATTAGAGAACTTCTGTTTTCGAACGACAAGCACTAATAGCAAAATCAGGAAGCTGAATTACAAGACCACATGAATAGTCTAAACGAAATGTGTAGGGAACATAACATGAAAATTAGCACAAGTAAAACAGAGGTAATGACTATAACTAAAGAAGAAAAAGCAACAACAATTTCACCTAAACGACATCCATTGAAACAAGTAAAGAGTTTCAAGTACCTAGGAAGTATAATATCATCAAATGGCAAATCAGAAGACGAGATCGAAAATAGATGCAATAAGGCCAACCAACTCATTGGACAAATGGTCACCAATACTAAAGAACAAACATGTATCAATAACTACTAAGAAAGCACTTTACAACACAATCTTCCTACCAACTCTATGTTACCAATGCCAAGCCTGGACAATGACAGAAAAAGAGAAAAGAAAATCACAACAACAGAACTGAGATTCCTGAGAAGAATACTCAATGTTTCAAGAAGAGATAACTGATCAGAAATGAAGAACTCAGGACTAAAGCGGGGTCTATAGCTTGCCACTAGATTTTATCTATGCACTGCAGCAAGTCAATGGCTTTGGGCCATGCAAGTAGATACCAACTAACAGTATACCACAACAAGCAATGATGTACAGGCCAGAGGGAAGCTGTCACGAAACTGCAGTTTAGTGATTCTTGATAACTTACATATCAAAATGCAATGACGGAGGAGAGTTAACAATTGTGTACTTCATTCTGAGAGGAGGAATAAAGTAAAGAACATTGACCTCCGAATATAAAAATAGGATACAGGTACGTGCCGAGGTCAGTAGCGCCGCTCGTATCGGCCGACGGGAAATCGTACGGGAACGGAGAATGCTTTGAAGTATCAGCGTCAGGGGAACAGCGTGACAACTGAGAGAACTGAACAACTAACCACTACGTGATTTCGCCGCTTTTGATGGGCAGGATACGTCAAGAGAGGAGGGTTGAGGATGGTAGATCAAACAATCAGCGTAGGATTGGACACTCGTTATAATAAGCCGAACAGGGGATTTCTGGTTAGTGTGTGTTCCGAACTGGGCTGAATGAGATATGCTCCTGAGAGGGGAAAGAAATACACGTCCCTAATGGTTGAACGAATATGGAATGTTAGTGTGTTATTCGCTAGTGTGTTTCGATGCCAGGAGGATAAGTGCATATATATAGGTATTAATATATTAGAGTATAGTTTTAGCATTGGACAATAGATGTGTGAGCATAGCGTTTATCATTGCTTTCTATTAGTGAATAAGTTAGACTTTGATGAATTCATATGTCTTATGTGGGTGTTTACTTCGGAAGCCTTGTCATTATGGCTGGAGAAGGACACTTGCATAAGTAGTATTAAGTGGCAGACACTTACCACTGGATCTGTTATATTGTTCAACTCCATCGGGATATAAAGAGAAGATAGACACATACTTCTTGTGTGCTCGAAAAGCTTGGTTGAAAAACAATTCAAGTCAATTCATTGTGGGGAGAGCAAATACCCCAAAAACGAAGTAATAAAGTAGACAGGATCAAAGAAGAAATAAACTGTACTTTTAAAGGAACTTTGAAAAAGAAGATCCAGATAACTAACGTAATAAGAGAAAAAAGGAATAGAAGTTTGAAGAAAACAAAGCAAAATAACAGTACCTACGTCTTGTAGACCTAGACAATAGACAGTAAAAACATTGCTACTCATATAGACAATATGCTGAACTGTACTGATGTGGTGTTTTTTAATGTCGGATAAATAATGTAATGAAACAGACTCGGGCGAAGTCATAAACTGACTGGATTATTATTACTGGACAGTGATATAGCGGTGAACAGTTTTGTTTAATTCAATAACGGATTTATTGTCTGACTCAAGCATATAGATCATCCAGGTGAGAGCTTTCCTGTTTGATGTGCTGTCCTGTGGTTTTGAAAACTGAGTTTGCGAGATGTGACACCACTACTAGACATTCAGAGTTCATTCTGGCACTAACAATAGAATACACTATCAACTACGCTTACACAATCCATACATACACCAGACATAGTTTTTATTAATAAATCTTTTATTTATCGTTGAAAGGAACTGTTGTCGGAGTATGTGTTGAGGGAATAACCGAGAGAGTGAAAGAAATAGATATATGGAAGGGAAGACAGAAGGAAGGAGTGTAGACAGAAGTCAGTCAATAATACCAACAGATAACAAGTTTGTAGATGTGCTTGTTGATTCCACCTTCCTCCCGGGAAACAACGCGACATAATTGGTGGAGCAGCGGGGTAGGAAATAATACCCATATGACCTGGAGGCATAACAGGACATATGCATAGAGGGGTACCTGCATATTGGCACAGGCATAGCGGAGTACCTGCATGTTGGGACATACTGATGGGAATAAAAATAAGTATACATTGATGACTTTTAATGGAAGGACGTCCATTGGATATATGGTGCCATTACATTTACGGTGGAAAACATTTCATTAACGCTGGTGACTTTACAGTGAGAAAGTTCCAGACAGGGTGAATGTGGATAGGTGGTAAGACACATTACATACCTAGTCACACGGTCACACGTCTACATAAGTCTTTATCCTATATCTCCTCTTGTGGATGAGAGAGTGGTTGTGATGTACTGTGTGGTGTTGGAGATATTATATTAAATAGACATAGATAAATGATATAGGTTCTAGGTAGATTAGCTGTTTATAGGAAGGACTTCTTTATTGCTTTGAGGTGTCTGTACTCAACTTGCTGAATTACCTGCTTTAACTATGGCAACTCCTAAAGTAGCTACAGTTGAACTGAGGGCCAATGGGGAGGAAATTGGTTTAGCTGGTTCGGAACTAACTGATTACATACAGGAACGAGAAAGGAAATTCGTCAAGCGAAGAGAAGATCGAAAGGCGAGTTGGAAGTGAGAAGAATAGAGGTGGAGACCAAGAAAATGGAAATGGAATAGGAGACCAAACGAATGGAAATGGACCAGGAGACCAGGAGACTGGGACTGGAACAGGACAATAAGAGGTTGCAAGCAGAGGAAGCCAACAAGCTAAGGGAACATGAATACCGCATGCGAGAACTGGAGCTCAAGACACAAACGAAGGGAGAAACTGACGGGACAGAAGGAGGATCCTTTCCCAGGGTTCACTCAACATGAGTGGACAGGGTTACCATGCCATGAAGTTTCCCTTGGCGGTCTTTGATGAAAGTAAAGAGAAGATATACCAGTTTTTGGATCGGTTCGAGGCTATGGCAGTCGCTATGGGACTGGATAGAACCCGATGGGCTCTTAATTATCCCAGGCTTTACGTGGTTCAGGGTACGAGGTCTACACACGCCTACCACCAGGACAGGAAAATCAGTATGAGGAATTGAAAGCCGCTTTGATGAAACATTATGAAGTCACAGCACAAACGTACCGGAAGAAGTTTAGATCGTCTAGACGAGAGCCAGGAGAACTATTCGTCGCCTACAGTCTGAGGCTGAAATCCTATCTCCAGAAATGGATGGACTTGGCAGAATTCAAGAGGGATTATGAGAGTCTCGAAGAGATGATGGTGGTCGACCAGATGCGAAAGCAAATGTCGAAACCTCTCAGAACCTTCTTGGGAGAACAAGGGGCGGAACGGATTGATGTTGTGAATAAGCTGGCGGAACGATTCGTAGAGGTACATGGGGAGGCTGCGGAACTCAGTATTCAAACCAAAGGTCAGGAGAAACAAGAGAAAAAGAAACCTAAGAACTGGGAAGGAGAAAAGTGGAACCTTATATAAAGCACACAGAAGAGAGTTCCGAGAAGGTGAAGGAAGGAAACCAGAACACCTCGAATTCTCCAGCGAAACGACAGTGGTCCGAGAAGTGGTGTTCATTCTGCAAGGTGCCATCTCATAACACGAAGGACTGCAGATCGAAACCTAAAAGTTCTTACTTCGCAGCATGCAAAGTGATTCCTACGACGGTGATCACAGACAGGCTGAGGTTGGCGAAGGAGCAAGGAACCAAAAGGACACACGGAAACCTAGGAAGGGAACATGGTGCACTCACTGCCAGTCGACAACACATAATACTGTGGACTGCAGATGCAAGGCAGAAGATGCCAATTGCATAACCAACCTCGAGGAATCAAAAGAGGAAGGCAAGGACACGGTCAAGGAGATGGAAGACACTCCGGACTAAGAGAGGCCACCTGTGGTCGAACTGATTAAAGTCAATGGCCAGCAGGTTGTTTGTCTCTACGATACCGGTTTGGATGGGGAAGCGGTGGTGGACGCCAGCTTGGTAAGCCCAGACCAACTTACAGGGGAGACCATAGAAATACAGCCGGCAATGAGGAGTGCTGTTACCATGACGCTGCCAATCGCCAAGGTGGAGATTAAATCCAGGTACGTCACGGGCATTATCCAGCTGCTGTATTATCTGACTCCTTTTTTCCCATGATCATTGGCACAAAATATGTCTTTTGGGGATGCCCAAACAGCCAGCCCACAAGGGAACAGTAGTCAGTGGATCTCAAGGGAAGGAAAAAGAGGCAGAGACACTATGCGACAACTCAGAGATAGGAGAATTGCATACTGCCCAGAGGAAGGATACTACGTTGCGTCCTTGCTACAGGAAGCTGCAAAGAAGTGCTGAGCCACCAGAACGAGGACAGTACTTTCTGAAGAATCGACTACTCTATCGGAGAGCTGGGAGGGGAGACAATCTGCACGAGCAGTGGGTGGTTCCAGAGACCCACCGTCCTCATATTCTTCGGAGTGGACACATCATAGGCGTGAATCGACATATGGGTGTCCGAGAGACCCTGCAGCAAATTTCCGGCCATTATTGCTGGCCAGGAATGACCGGAGATGTACGCCGGTGGTTGAAGTCTTGTTCAGAGTGCCAGAAAGCACCACCCAACAAGCGGACTAAGAGTAACATAGCTCTTAAAGTGGAAGGCAAAGTGGAAGTGTGGAGTCCAACAGAGACCAATATACTCCAAGTAGGATGGAAAGGACCTTATCCTGTGAAAAGGTGGTGTCCAAGAACATCTACAAAATCCGGATCGGGGAAGAGCAGAAAAATCTCCCTAGACATCTCATTAGGAAATATGAGGACAGATCCGGGAGCAAAGCTTCGCACTTTATGGTGATGGCAGCCATTGGGACAAAAGTTACCAGTCCAGACGAAGACCAGAGATCGCAAGTACAACATAGGAGAGCCTAGGACAGTACGTGATAGGTCAGATTTACCCAACGGAGGGAGGAGGGAAATCACACGTCAGAGAAAGGACAAGAGGGAAACTTTCCCCAGTAACCAAGTTCAAAAGGGGTGGGTAACGTCGGGAAAGACGCGGAATACCCAAGACTCCAACCTAAGATTGGCTGACCAGATACAATATCGCCCAAGATGGTCCTGGAAGCAAAAGTCCAGGAGATTTGGGAAAGACGACTCGGTCCAACGAGGACGAGGGGGAACATCCCCAGAGGCAAAGCCGGGAGAAACCAAGAGGACATGGAAGCAGTGTTACAATCAGGATGGGACGATCCGTCTGTATTGTAAGCCATCGCTTACGCCAGTGGAAAGGAGGTCGACTGAACGTACAGGAGCGATGAGCCAACACTAGTTTCAGTCATGAGTAGTATGGTAGGGTGCATATGAGGTCGCCTACTGGATGAGGTGTTGATCCATGTGAGGATAAAATCATATCATCAACACGTGATGTTAATAGCTACTTCGCAGAAGCTCAACGCACGATGGATGTGATGGTCGTTGTTGATGCAACGGGACAACTTCACAGTGGAAGATCCATGGTAAGGAGAATGTAGGAGCGGATTTCTTATCTAGACATCCAACTCCAGAGGAAGAGGAATATGTTGGAGGATCATAAGAATCAAAACTACAGGGATGAAGAGTCGACGTGGTCAACTCTCTTAAGAGGGGGCCTATGTCACGAAACTGCAGTTTAGTGATTCCTTGATAACTTACATATCAAAATGCAATGACGGAGGAGGGTTAACAATTGTGTACTTCATTCTGAGAGGAGGAATAAAGTAAAGAACATTGACCTCCGAATATAAAAATAGGATACAGGTACGTGCCGAGGTCAGTGGCGCCCACTCGTATCGGCCGACGGGAAATCGTACGGGAACGGAGAATGCTTTGAAGTATCAGCGTCAGGGGAACAGCGTGACAACTGAGAGAACTGAACAACTAACCACTACGTGATTTCGCCGCTTTTGATGGGCAGGATACGTCAAGAGAGGAGGGTTGAGGATGGTAGATCAAACAATCAGCGTAGGATTGGACACTCGTTATAATAAGCCGAACAGGGGATTTCTGGTTAGTGTGTGTTCCGAACTGGGCTGAATGAGATATGCTGAGAGGGGAAAGAAATACACGTCCCTAATGGTTGAACGAATATGGAATGTTAGTGTGTTATTCGCTAGTGTGTTTCGATGCCAGGAGGATAAGTGCATATATATAGGTATTAATATATTAGAGTATAGTTTTAGCATAGGACAATAGATGTGTGAGCATAGCGTTTATCATTGCTTTCTATTAGTGAATAAGTTAGACTTTGATGAATCATATGTCTTATGTGGGTGTTTACTTCGGAAGCCTTGTCATTATGGCTAGAGAAGGACACTTGCATAAGTAGTATTAAGTGGCAGACACTTACCACTGGATCTGTTATATTGTTCACAGGTTCAACTCCCATCGGGATATAAAGAGAAGATAGACACATACTTCTTGTGTGCTCGAAAAGCTTGGTGAAAAACAATTCAAGTCAATTCATTGTGGGAGAGCAAATACCCCAATAAACGAAGTAATAAAGTAGACAGGATCAAAGAAGAAATAAACTGTACTTTTAAAGGAACTTTGAAAAAGAAGATCCAGATAACTAACGTAATAGAGAAAAGGAATAGAAGTTTGAAGAAAACAAAGCCAAAACAACAGTACCTACGTCTTGTAGACCTAGACAATAGACAGTAAAAACATTGCTACTCATATAGACAATATGCTGAACTGTGGTGATGTGGTGTTTTTTAATGTCGGATAAATAATGTAATGAAACAGACTCGGGCGAAGTCATAAACTGACTGGATTATTATTACTGGACAGTGATATAGCGGTGAACAGTTTTGTTTCATTCAATAACGGATTTATCGTCAGACTCAAGCATATAGATCATCCAGGGTGAGAGCTTTCCTGTTTGATGTGCTGTCCTGTGGTTTTGAAAACTGAGTGGGCGAGATGTGACACCACTACTAGACATTCAGAGGTCATTCTGTCACTAACACTATAATACACTATCAACTACGCTTACACAACCATACATACACCAGACATAGTTTTTATTAATAAATCTTTTATTTATCATTGAAAGGAACTGTTGTCGGAGTATGTGTTGAGGGAATAACCGAGAGAGTGAAAGAAATAGATATATGGAAGGGAAGACAGAAGGGAGCAGTGTAGACAGAAGTCAGTCAATAATCCCAACAGATAACAAGTTTGTAGATGTGCTTGTTGATTCCACCTTCCTCCCGGGGAAACAAGCGACAGAAGCAAAGGAAGAGGGCCGCCATGTAAACGGGTATGACGAAGGGAATAACAGAGTACATGGGAATATCGATACATGAAGCCCATAAGCGGGCACTCTCCCGCTGTTTATACTTCACCTCGACACCGCAAGTAAGAGGAATATGATTAGATGGATGAAATGAGATGATATGAGAAGTGCGGTTTCACAAGCCAAGGGTCATCTGGCATTACTTATTCTCATTGCCTTTGTTTTCCCTATGAATTGTTAAATCTACAAGTTGTTACTCCCAACCAATGTGTTAGTTTTCCTCTGATCTGAATTCGTGTGTGTGACAGGAAGACAGTGTTATTAGGAAATTTAGATCACCCATATCTCAGATACCATCGAACTTCATAATAAGAAAAGTCTATTGATTTCCATTTATAGCAGTGCTTGTTGTCTTAATAATCTGGTCTTTGGTCAGTAAAAATAACACAGGTGACAAAACAACATCTTGCCTCACCCCTGTTCTTATGTCGAATGTCTCTGTTATTGTTCCCTTGTGTAGGACGACGCACATCATGTGTTTATATGTTGTCTTTATTACGTTCATAATTTTCTGTGGGATCCAATGATGCCTCGTCAATAATCAAGGGGACTCCTATCAATACTCTAATAGGCCTTTTCGTAGTCCACACATCCAAGTAAAGTGGAGAATTCTATTCAATTGTTGCTTATTATTATATGCATCAGTGCAGGGTCTATTGGAAGAAAGTCTGTCTATTTTAGGCAGCTTACCTGGCGTTAATGGTTAATTTGTCTACAGTATACGTTCCCTTACTATGTATGTGCAATACTTGTATACACCAATCCATTCTACCCTTCTTGTGACTTCAGCTACTACCTGTGACCGAGGATCGTATTATTTTAGCACATTACACCTAAGGATAGTTTTAAATGACAGTGACACCTAAGGAATAAATAGTTTAGGATGCACACAGTCCACGTAACAACTTCAAGAGACCGGCAATTAAAGAGTACATCCTCCTGTATTGATAATCAAATCCAGAACTACTACTACTACTACTACTACTACTACTACTACTACTACTACTACTATACTACTACTACTACTACTACTACTACTAATACTACTACTACTACTACTACTACTACTACTACTACTACTACTACTTGTTCTTCTTCTGCTGCTACTTCTTCTTCGTGTGTATTCTCTTGAGAAAACTGACTGTTATGATCATAAAGCCCTCTGTGACATCTGTTATTTTAATTACTTTATGTTGCTTATACTATTATTTACTGCGCAATTTTTAAAGTTACTTGCAAGGATACTTTTGCCTTGCTTTGATTCTTTCCTTAGTAATCGTTACGCCTATGTCTAATTGCTACGCGTCATCTCTTATGTTGATGTTACCAGTAATTTTTTTTATTTTTATTTTTTTTTTTTTTGGGGGGGGGTATGGTTTTGATGTGCGATCTAGTAATTTCAGCAGCTGTCATCGACACGGAGTATATTTTATACTCTTTCGACAACATTCGAAAAATCCTTCTCAAAATGTATATTTCCACTCACTTAAATTTTCTCACAATTTCGTTACTATATATCAGTTTAATAAATAGTTTACATAAATCACGCTGAGTTTCTATATCAACCACAAAAACTATCTATGAGAGTTCGTATTGAATGCAACACCCAAAACATTTACAAAAGACTTAGGCAAAGCTTTCGAGCAAAGTTAATGTGGAGACCAAATATTGGTCCCAGAGACTGCTGGGGTCTAGTCTGTTACACTGTTACTTTGTATCCTGCAAACGCCAACTACTGTTATTTTTCCACCATAAAGGTCGCGTGTCTGAGATACATTTGCCCAACTCCTGTACTGCTTGTAACGGCAGACACTAGCTTTAGCAAACAATTTGTTTACCAATTGTAATAGGCGGGTGCCCGTTTATTTGAACATTGACAGTTCACCATAGGAAGCAAATCAATGCCAAAGACCATTTCCAGACATTTTGTCGCAATGAGTGCTTGTTCTGCATTCTCTTCTGTCGGACTGGCCACATTTGTTTCAAAATGAGATTATGGAACTGTTGAAAGTATTTCAGACTTTTAAATATATTAATATTTATTTAATTTAGTTCAGTCTTGATTTAATATCATTTCACGTATATTTAAAGAAACTTAAACTAATGACGACCAGTTTTTTATTTTTATTTTTATTTCAGTTGTGTTAACAACGGCAAACATGCCATGCTTATTCACAAGTTTAATTGAGCCAAGAACCTATATCACAGGACTCGGGGCATTCCCAGTTACTCTCCGTCCCCACTTTCAACAAACAGCAAAGAGTCCCAACTGAATAACACCAATAGTAGTCTGAGTATGTGTCTGTCTGCCTTTCCTTGCAGTGCTGAATGTCCCCCAGACCGCCGGGCCTCACCCTGCAGCATCATTATTTCTAGGACATGTTGATTATTATTTTTCCACACTATTTACATGATACCAATTGCCCCGATCTGTGCCCAATTGATCCCAATTGGCCCCGATAATGTGCGTACGGAGTGACCAGAGATGATATCGTAAATCAGTCATCATGTGTCCATTTTTAAGAATCTGTTCAACTGTTACTGTGTAGTTTGTTCACATGTGCACACGGGTGATAGAACTATTTTGAGACTTTGTAAAAGATTGTCTACTTTGCTGTGTCCTTTTCAGAGACGGAACATTATTACTGTTTTGCACGACGAATATGGTTGTGAATGTCTCTGTAGTGGGATTCTCCTTAATGGCCAGATGTTGGTCCTGTATCCATTGAAGTTTATAGATTGATTCGTATGTTTGTGTGTTGATCTCTCATTTGACAACGTGTTTGTTCTCATGTTTCTTGTTATGCCACAATATGTCAGTTTCCACCGAGTACTTTGTATTCAAAGCATTAGTGTATTTTTCAATGCCGATTGTTAGTCACCGTTGAGGGCTTGCGGAACTGAAAATTCATCCGTGTGAAATAGGAACTGTTGCTAATGACAAGTTATATGTTTTGTGTCGACGCTGTAATGTTTAGGGCCTGCAATTCTTCAGAATGGTTGGAGCAAAATATTCCAGAAGTTGTCGCATCTTCCATCGTTAGTCACTTTATAGCATAGATATTTAAGATGAATGACGCATATAATAATGTGTTTCTTGGAAACTACAATGCTTTAGGTCTGTTTTTTGTTAGTTTTGGTCATGTTAAAATTAATCATGTTTTCTTGCTCGCCTGTTTCTAGAATGATTTATGATATTTCTGATCCAAATATTACCACTTATGACATGTAAAAGGGACGTTAACCTTTTCATTTAAAGGACTCCTTTCCACGTTGTAAGCATATTTCGTGTATGGTGCAATCGACATATTTATTTTATAGAACAATGGGCCACTCAATAGGTGATGTGATTAATTACACTACACAGAACGTTTCTTGGCACCTATTTATAAAAGGTCAGCCTAGGACCTCAGGTCTTTCTTATCAATCCCTACGTCTAAGTGGATTCGAACACATTACCACTGGCCAATAGATATAAGTGCTAACCAGTGTCATAGCGCAGCTCCTTTATCTCTTAAAAAACCTGACATAACTCCTCTCGAAATCTCCAACACATTCTTTCTCTGACAAATACTATACTGCTCTTTGTTCACTTCTCTGAAATATTTGCTCTCTTGCACTGGCACACACTCAGCTTCCTTCTTGTTTCTTTTCTTTTATCCACCGAGCCGCATCGATCACAGCAAATATTTGTAATTATTACTTCATAAATCATTAAATGGAATGTTCACGTTATCAATAAGGAAACGTCAAGAGAATGTCTCTACTCATTCAGTACCTTTCAGCGTGCAGATACAAATGAAATCTGTTACTAAGTGTATTTCTAAAGAAAATAGAGATTGAATACGAAGCTAATGACAAAGCGATTCAGCATGTGGTCGATTTGTCAAAATATATAAACTGAACCAGTGCATTTCTCTCCCATGCAGACTGCAGACGAAGCAGGAAAGATTGTGGAATAAATTAGCGAATCAGAAAGACCGATATGAGTGTCATTCAATGTGTGGCAAAGGAGAGTGAACAGGATCATAATAAACAGTTAAGAAACGAACTCTGATGTTGAAGGCTGAAGACTTTTATGAAAGAATTATGCATGTGTATTTACAAAGTTGCAGGCGCGTTGGTATAATGGTTGGGAAGTTGCGCTGGAAATGGCATGCCCGCTGTCGGAAAAGAGTTCGATTCACGGCTAGCCGCAAGCTAAGAGAGGAAAGACAAGCCACTTATTTCTCCAATACACCAAGATCTACACAATGTAATGGTCCTAACATCACAGACCCTTACCAGATTACTACTTTCGGAATTCTTTTTTTCTTTTTTCGTTCTTTTTTTTTTCGTTCTTTTTTTTTTTTTTGTACAAAGTTTAGTATGTCGGCAAACCATTGCATTGTGAAAGGCAAACTGTCAGAGTATATTCTAGAACATTTGCACTA
Organism: Cepaea nemoralis; assembly: GCA_014155875.1. Lineage (NCBI taxonomy): Eukaryota > Metazoa > Mollusca > Gastropoda > Stylommatophora > Helicidae > Cepaea > Cepaea nemoralis. Next base: position 576,114 of record JACEFZ010004582.1, read on the forward strand.
TTGTGAATTATTTACTAATTGGGACCGAACCCACTGTCAAGTAGTCAGATAAGTCAATAAAATATAGGATCATTTTCCGCACTTGAGTGGTAGATGGTATATGGTTCATCCCCCATTCTTGAATACGCCAAACTGGTACTTCAAGGGTTATGTGGTCAATATCACGCTGGCCGCCTTACTTCCCAAGACATTACTGTACCCATTGTAGGGTTGACGAAATGGGAGCCTAGTTAATTTTGAATATACGCCTCGATGCGAATTCGAATATATTATCACCGGACCGACAAGTAAGCGTGTTAGCCATTGCGCTACCGCGGCTTGGAAGCAGTAAGGGAAAGTTTCTGCATATCATTTACAGGACTTCGCAGTTAACTCAAGCATTATTTGGGTGTTTTTGCTTCTTGGCAAGTAGCAAACAGTCAGGGAAACAGGTTCTAAATGGTGATACGAATTCTTGACCTCCATAAGATACAATGTTTTTACTTATCGGTAGTAATTTCAAACAATATGAACAGAGTAAGAGCGATATCACAGCACTCGGGACATTCCCATAAGTGCTCCGTCCTGACATCAACAGCCAGCGAGTCCAATACTGACACCTTGTGCATTTGATTACAGGTCCGTTTAGAGTACTGAGTGTCGGCCATATATATCTATATCTATAAAAATCGATGTGTGTATGTATGTATGTATGTAGTATGTATGATGTATGTATGTATGTATGTATGTATGTATGTATGTATGTATGTTATGTATGTATGCGGTATGTATGTATGTATGTATGTATGTGTATGTTATGTATGTATGTATGTATGTATGTATGTATGTATGTATGTATGTATGTATGTATGTATGTATGTATGTATGTATGTATGTATGTATGTATGTATGGTATGTATGTATGTATGTATGTATGTATGTATGTATGTATGTATGTAGTATGTATGTATGTATGTATGTATGTATGTATGTATGTATGTATGTATGTATGTATGTATGTATGTATGTATGTATGTATGTAGTATGTATGTATGTATGTATGTATGTATATGTATGTATGTATGTATGTATGTATGTATGTATGTATGTATGTATGTATGTATGTATGTATGTATGTATGTATGTATGTAATGTATGGTATGTATGTATGTATACATACATACATACATACATACATACATACATACATACATACATACATACATACATACATACATACATACATACATACATACATACATACATACATACATACATACATACATACATACATACATACATACATACATACATACATACATACATACATACATACATACATACATACATACATACATACATACATACATACATACATACATACATACATACATACATACATACATACATACATACATACATACATACATACATACATACATACATACATACATACATACATACATACATACATACATACATACATACATACATACATACATACATACATACATACATACATACATACATACATACATACATACATACATACATACATACATACATACATACATACATACATACATACATACATACATACATACATACATACATACATACATACATACATACATACATACATACATACACACATCGATTTTTATAGATATAGATATATATGGCCGACACTCAGTACTCTAAACGGACCTGTAATCAAAATGCACAAGGTGTCAGTATTGGGACTCGCTGGCTGTTGATGGTCAGGACGGAGCACTTATGGGAATGTCCCGAGTGCTGTGATATCGCTTCTTAACTCTGTTCATATTGTTTGAAATTACTACCGATAAGTAAAAACATTGTATCTTATGGAGGTCAAGAATTCGTATCACCAATTTAGAACCTGTTTCCCTGACTGTTTGCTACTTGCCAAGAAAGCAAAAACACCCAAATAATGCTTGAGTTAACTGCGAAGTCCTGTAAATGATATGCAGAAACTTTCCCTGACTGCTTCCAAGCCGCGGTAGCGCAATGGCTAACACGCTTACTTGTCGGTCCGGTGATAATATATTCGAATTCGCATCGAGGCGTATATTCAAAATTAACTAGGCTCCCATTTCGTCCAACCCTACAATGGGTACAGTAAATGTCTTGGGAAGTAAAGGCGGCCAGCGTGATATTGACCACATAACCCTTGAAGTACCAGTTGGCGTATTCAAGAATGGGGGATGAACCATATACCATCTACCACTCAAGGTGCGGAAAATGATCCTATATTTTATTGACTTATCTGACTACTTGACAGTGGGTTCGGTCCCAATTAGTAAATAATTCACAATAGTGCAAATGTTCTAGAATATACTCTGACAGTTTGCCTTTCACAATGCAATGGTTTGCCGACATACTAAAACTTTGTACAAAAAAAAAAAAAAAGAACGAAAAAAAAAAAGAACGAAAAAAAGAAAAAAAAGAATTCCGAAAGTAGGAATCTGGTAAGGGTCTGTGATGTTAGGACCATTACATTGTGTAGATCTTGGTGTATTGGAGAAATAAGTGGCTTGTCTTTCCCTCTCTTAGCTTGCGGCTAGCCGTGGAATCGAACTCTTTTCCGACAGCGGGCATGCCATTTCCAGCGCAACTTCCCAACCATTATACCAACGCGCCTGCAACTTTGTAAATACACATGCATAATTCTTTCATAAAAGTCTTCAGCCTTCAACATCAGAGTTCGTTTCTTTAACTGTTTATTATGATCCTGTTCACTCTCCTTTGCCACACATTGAATGACACTCATATCGGTCTTTCTGATTCGCTAATTTATTCCACAATCTTTCCAAGCTTCGTCTGCAGTCTGCATGGGAGAGAAATGCACTGGTTCAGTTTATATTATTGACAAATCGACCACATGCTGAATCGCTTTGTCATTAGCTTCGTATTCAATCTCTATTTTCTTTAGAAATACACTTAGTAACAGATTTCATTTGTATCTGCACGCTGAAAGGTACTGAATGAGTAGAGACATTCTCTTGACGTTTCCTTATTGATAACGTGAACATTCCATTTAATGATTTATGAAGTAATAATTACAAATATTTGCTGTGATCGATGCGGCTCGGTGGATAAAAGAAAATAGAAACAAGGAAGGAAGCTGAGTGTGTGCCAGTGCAAGAGAGCAAATATTTCAGAGAAGTGAACAAAGAGCAGTATAGTATTTGTCAGAGAAAGAATGTGTTGGAGATTTCGAGAGGAGTTATGTCAGGTTTTTTAAGAGATAAAGGAGCTGCGCTATGACACTGGTTAGCACTTATATCTGTTGGCACAGTGGTAATGTGTTCGAATCCACTTAGACGTAGGGATTGATAAGAAAGACCTGAGGTCCTAGGCTGACCTTTTATAAATAGGTGCCAAGAAACGTTCTGTGTAGTGTAATTAATCACATCACCTATTGAGTGGCCCATTGTTCTATAAAATAAATATGTCGATTGCACCATACACGAAATATGCTTACAACGTGGAAAGGAGTCCTTTAAATGAAAAGGTTAACGTCCCTTTTACATGTCATAAGTGGTAATATTTGGATCAGAAAATATCAATAAATCATTCTAGAAACAGGCGAGCAAGAAAACATGATTAATTTTTAACATGACCAAAACTAACAAAAAACAGACCTAAAGCATTGTAGTTTCCAAGAAAACACATTATTATATGCGTCATTCATCTTAAATATCTATGCTATAAAGTGACTAACGATGGAAGATGCGACAACTTCTGGAATATTTTGCTCCAACCATTCTGAAGAATTGCAGGCCCTAAACATTACAGCGTCGACACAAAACATATAACTTGTCATTAGCAACAGTTCCTATTTCACACGGATGAATTTTCAGTTCCGCAAGCCCTCAACGGTGACTAACAATCGGCATTGAAAAATACACTAAATGCTTTGAATACAAAGTACTGCGGTGGAAACTGACATATTGTGGCATAACAAGAAACATGAGAACAAACACGTTGTCAAATGAGAGATCAACACACAAACATACGAATCAATCTATAAACTTCAATGGATACAGGACCAACATCTTGGCCATTAAGGAGGAATCCCACTACAGAGACATTCACAACCATATTCGTCGTGCAAAACAGGTAATAATGTTCCGTCTCTGAAAAGGACACAGCAAAGTAGACAATCTTTTACAAAGTCTCAAAATAGTTCTATCACCCGTGTGCACATGTGAACAAACTACACAGACAGTTGAACAGATTCTTAAAAATGGACACATGATGACTGAATTTACGATATCATCTCTGGTCACTCCGTACGCACATTATCGGGGCCAATTGGGATCAATTGGGCACAGATCGGGGCCAATTGGTATCATGTAAATAGTGTGGAAAAATAAATAATCAACATGTCCTAGAAATAATGATGCTGCAGGGTGAGGCCCGGCGGTCTGGGGGACATTCAGCACTGCAAGGAAAGGCCAGACAGACACATACTCAGACTACTATTGGTGTTATTCAGTTGGGACTCTTTGCTGTTTGTTGAAAGTGGGGACGGAGAGTAACTGGGAATGCCCCGAGTCCTGTGATATAGGTTCTTGGCTCAATTAAACTTGTGAATAAGCATGGCATGTTTGCCGTTGTTAACACAACTGAAATAAAAATAAAAATAAAAAACTGGTCGTCATTAGTTTAAGTTTCTTTAAATATACGTGAAATGATATTAAATCAAGACTGAACTAAATTAAATAAATATTAATATATTTAAAAGTCTGAAATACTTTCAACAGTTCCATAATCTCATTTTGGAAACAAATGTGGCCAGTCCGACAGAAGAGAATGCAGAACAAGCACTCATTGCGACAAAATGTCTGGAAATGGAGTCTTTTGGCATTGATTTGCTTCCTATGGTGAACTGTCAATGTTCAAATAAACGGGCACCCGCCTATTACAATTGGTAAACAAATTGTTTGCTAAAGCTAGTGTCTGCCGTTACAAGCAGTACAGGGAGTTGGGCAAATGTAATCTCAGACACGCGACCTTTATGGTGGAAAAATAAACAGTAGTTGGCGTTTGCAGGATACAAAGTAACAGTGTAACAGACTAGACCCCAGCAGTCTCTGGGACCAATATTTGGTCTCCACATTAACTTTGCTCGAAAGCTTTGCCTAAGTCTTTTGTAAATGTTTTGGGTGTTGCATTCAATACGAACTCTCATAGATAGTTTTTGTGGTTGATATAGAAACTCAGCGTGATTTATGTAAACTATTTATTAAACTGATATATAGTAACGAAATTGTGAGAAAATTTAAGTGAGTGGAAATATACATTTTGAGAAGGATTTTTCGAATGTTGTCGAAAGAGTATAAAATATACTCCGTGTCGATGACAGCTGCTGAAATTACTAGATCGCACATCAAAACCATACCCCCCCCCCCCCCCCAAAAAAAAAAAAATAAAAATAAAAAAAAATTACTGGTAACATCAACATAAGAGATGACGCGTAGCAATTAGACATAGGCGTAACGATTACTAAGGAAAGAATCAAAGCAAGGCAAAAAGTATCCTTGCAAGTAACTTTAAAAATTGCGCAGTAAATAATAGTATAAGCAACATAAAAGTAATTAAAATAACAGATGTCACAGAGGGCTTTATGATCATAACAGTCAGTTTTCTCAAGAGAATACACACGAAGAAGAAGTAGCAGCAGAAGAAGAACAAGTAGTAGTAGTAGTAGTAGTAGTAGTAGTAGTAGTAGTAGTAGTAGTAGTAGTAGTAGTAGTAGTAGTAGTAGTAGTAGTAGTAGTAGTAGTAGTAGTAGTAGTAGTAGTAGTAGTTCTGGATTTGATTATCAATACAGGAGGGATGTACTCTTTAATTGCCGGTCTCTTGAAGTTGTTACGTGGACTGTGTGCATCCTAAACTATTTATTCCTTAGGTGTCACTGTCATTTAAAAACTATCCTTAGGTGTAATGTGCTAAAATAATACGATCCTCGGTCACAGGTAGTAGCTGAAGTCACAAGAAGGGTAGAATGGATTGGTGTATACAAGTATTGCACATACATAGTAAGGGAACGTATACTGTAGACAAATTAACCAATTAACGCCAGGTAAGCTGCCTAAAATAGACAGACTTTCTTCCAAATAGACCCTGCACTGATGCATATAATAATAAGCAAACAATTGAATAGAATTCTCCACTTTACATTGGATGTGTGGACTACGAAAAGGCCTATTAGAGTATTGATAGGGAGTCCCCTTGATTATTGACGAGGCATCATTGGATCCCACAGAAAATTATGAACGTAATAAAGACAACATATAAACACATGATGTGCGTCGTCCTACACAAGGGAACAATAACAGAGACATTCGACATAAGAACAGGGGTGAGGCAAGGATGTTGTTTTGTCACCTGTGTTATTTTTACTGACCAAAGACCAGATTATTAAGACAACAAGCACTGCTATAAATGGAAATCAATAGACTTTTCTTATTATGAAGTTCGATGGTATCTGAGATATGGGTGATCTAAATTTCCTAATAACACTGTCTTCCTGTCACACACACGAATTCAGATCAGAGGATAAACTAACACATTGGTTGGGAGTAACAACTTGTAGATTTAACAATTCATAGGGAAAAGACAAAGGCAATGAGAATAAGTAAATGCCAGATGACCCTTGGCTTGTGAAACCGCACTTCTCATATCATCTCATTTCATCCATCTAATCATATTCCTCTTACTTGCGGTGTCGAGGTGAAGTATAAACAGCGGGAGAGTGCCCGCTTATGGGCTTCATGTATCGATATTCCCATGTACTCTGTTATTCCCTTCGTCATACCGTTTACATGGTCGGCCTCTTCCTTTGCTTCTGTCGCTTGTTTCCCCGGGAGGAAGGTGGAATCAACAAGCACATCTACAAACTTGTTATCTGTTGGGATTATTGACTGACTTCTGTCTACACTGCTCCCTTCTGTCTTCCCTTCCATATATCTATTTCTTTCACTCTCTCGGTTATTCCCTCAACACATACTCCGACAACAGTTCCTTTCAATGATAAATAAAAGATTTATTAATAAAAACTATGTCTGGTGTATGTATGGATTGTGTAAGCGTAGTTGATAGTGTATTATAGTGTTAGTGACAGAATGACCTCTGAATGTCTAGTAGTGGTGTCACATCTCGCCCACTCAGTTTTCAAAACCACAGGACAGCACATCAAACAGGAAAGCTCTCACCCTGGATGATCTATATGCTTGAGTCTGACGATAAATCCGTTATTGAATGAAACAAAACTGTTCACCGCTATATCACTGTCCAGTAATAATAATCCAGTCAGTTTATGACTTCGCCCGAGTCTGTTTCATTACATTATTTATCCGACATTAAAAAAACACCACATCACCACAGTTCAGCATATTGTCTATATGAGTAGCAATGTTTTTACTGTCTATTGTCTAGGTCTACAAGACGTAGGTACTGTTGTTTTGCTTTGTTTTCTTCAAACTTCTATTCCTTTTTTCTCTTATTACGTTAGTTATCTGGATCTTCTTTTTCAAAGTTCCTTTAAAAGTACAGTTTATTTCTTCTTTGATCCTGTCTACTTTATTACTTCGTTTATTGGGGTATTTGCTCTCCCCACAATGAATTGACTTGAATTGTTTTTCAACCAAGCTTTTCGAGCACACAAGAAGTATGTGTCTATCTTCTCTTTATATCCCGATGGGAGTTGAACCTGTGAACAATATAACAGATCCAGTGGTAAGTGTCTGCCACTTAATACTACTTATGCAAGTGTCCTTCTCTAGCCATAATGACAAGGCTTCCGAAGTAAACACCCACATAAGACATATGAATTCATCAAAGTCTAACTTATTCACTAATAGAAAGCAATGATAAACGCTATGCTCACACATCTATTGTCCTATGCTAAAACTATACTCTAATATATTAATACCTATATATATGCACTTATCCTCCTGGCATCGAAACACACTAGCGAATAACACACTAACATTCCATATTCGTTCAACCATTAGGGACGTGTATTTCTTTCCCCTCTCAGGAGCATATCTCATTCAGCCCAGTTCGGAACACACACTAACCAGAAATCCCCTGTTCGGCTTATTATAACGAGTGTCCAATCCTACGCTGATTGTTTGATCTACCATCCTCAACCCTCCTCTCTTGACGTATCCTGCCCATCAAAAGCGGCGAAATCACGTAGTGGTTAGTTGTTCAGTTCTCTCAGTTGTCACGCTGTTCCCCTGACGCTGATACTTCAAAGCATTCTCCGTTCCCGTACGATTTCCCGTCGGCCGATACGAGTGGGCGCCACTGACCTCGGCACGTACCTGTATCCTATTTTTATATTCGGAGGTCAATGTTCTTTACTTTATTCCTCCTCTCAGAATGAAGTACACAATTGTTAACCCTCCTCCGTCATTGCATTTTGATATGTAAGTTATCAAGGAATCACTAAACTGCAGTTTCGTGACATAGGCCCCCTCTTAAGAGAGTTGACCACGTCGACTCTTCATCCCTGTAGTTTTGATTCTTATGATCCTCCAACATATTCCTCTTCCTCTGGAGTTGGATGTCTAGATAAGAAATCCGCTCCTACATTCTCCTTACCATGGATCTTCCACTGTGAAGTTGTCCCGTTGCATCAACAACGACCATCACATCCATCGTGCGTTGAGCTTCTGCGAAGTAGCTATTAACATCACGTGTTGATGATATGATTTTATCCTCACATGGATCAACACCTCATCCAGTAGGCGACCTCATATGCACCCTACCATACTACTCATGACTGAAACTAGTGTTGGCTCATCGCTCCTGTACGTTCAGTCGACCTCCTTTCCACTGGCGTAAGCGATGGCTTACAATACAGACGGATCGTCCCATCCTGATTGTAACACTGCTTCCATGTCCTCTTGGTTTCTCCCGGCTTTGCCTCTGGGGATGTTCCCCCTCGTCCTCGTTGGACCGAGTCGTCTTTCCCAAATCTCCTGGACTTTTGCTTCCAGGACCATCTTGGGCGATATTGTATCTGGTCAGCCAATCTTAGGTTGGAGTCTTGGGTATTCCGCGTCTTTCCCGACGTTACCCACCCCTTTTGAACTTGGTTACTGGGGAAAGTTTCCCTCTTGTCCTTTCTCTGACGTGTGATTTCCCTCCTCCCTCCGTTGGGTAAATCTGACCTATCACGTACTGTCCCATAGGCTCTCCTATGTTGTACTTGCGATCTCTGGTCTTCGTCTGGACTGGTAACTTTTGTCCCAATGGCTGCCATCACCATAAAGTGCGAAGCTTTGCTCCCGGATCTGTCCTCATATTTCCTAATGAGATGTCTAGGGAGATTTTTCTGCTCTTCCCCGATCCGGATTTTGTAGATGTTCTTGGACACCACCTTTTCCACAGGATAAGGTCCTTTCCATCCTACTTGGAGTATATTGGTCTCTGTTGGACTCCACACTTCCACTTTGCCTTCCACTTTAAGAGCTATGTTACTCTTAGTCCGCTTGTTGGGTGGTGCTTTCTGGCACTCTGAACAAGACTTCAACCACCGGCGTACATCTCCGGTCATTCCTGGCCAGCAATAATGGCCGGAAATTTGCTGCAGGGTCTCTCGGACACCCATATGTCGATTCACGCCTATGATGTGTCCACTCCGAAGAATATGAGGACGGTGGGTCTCTGGAACCACCCACTGCTCGTGCAGATTGTCTCCCCTCCCAGCTCTCCGATAGAGTAGTCGATTCTTCAGAAAGTACTGTCCTCGTTCTGGTGGCTCAGCACTTCTTTGCAGCTTCCTGTAGCAAGGACGCAACGTAGTATCCTTCCTCTGGGCAGTATGCAATTCTCCTATCTCTGAGTTGTCGCATAGTGTCTCTGCCTCTTTTTCCTTCCCTTGAGATCCACTGACTACTGTTCCCTTGTGGGCTGGCTGTTTGGGCATCCCCAAAAAGACATATTTTGTGCCAATGATCATGGGAAAAAAGGAGTCAGATAATACAGCAGCTGGAATAATGCCCGTGACGTACCTGGATTTAATCTCCACCTTGGCGATTGGCAGCGTCATGGTAACAGCACTCCTCATTGCCGGCTGTATTTCTATGGTCTCCCCTGTAAGTTGGTCTGGGCTTACCAAGCTGGCGTCCACCACCGCTTCCCCATCCAAACCGGTATCGTAGAGACAAACAACCTGCTGGCCATTGACTTTAATCAGTTCGACCACAGGTGGCCTCTCTTAGTCCGGAGTGTCTTCCATCTCCTTGACCGTGTCCTTGCCTTCCTCTTTTGATTCCTCGAGGTTGGTTATGCAATTGGCATCTTCTGCCTTGCATCTGCAGTCCACAGTATTATGTGTTGTCGACTGGCAGTGAGTGCACCATGTTCCCTTCCTAGGTTTCCGTGTGTCCTTTTGGTTCCTTGCTCCTTCGCCAACCTCAGCCTTGTCTGTGATCACCGTCGTAGGAATCACTTTGCATGCTGCGAAGTAAGAACTTTTAGGTTTCGATCTGCAGTCCTTCGTGTTATGAGATGGCACCTTGCAGAATGAACACCACTTCTCGGACCACTGTCGTTTCGCTGGAGAATTCGAGGTGTTCTGGTTTCCTTCCTTCACCTTCTCGGAACTCTCTTCTGTGTGCTTTATATAAGGTTCCACTTTTTCTCCTTCCCAGTTCTTAGGTTTCTTTTTCTCTTGTTTCTCCTGACCTTTGGTTTGAATACTGAGTTCCGCAGCCTCCCCATGTACCTCTACGAATCGTTCCGCCAGCTTATTCACAACATCAATCCGTTCCGCCCCTTGTTCTCCCAAGAAGGTTCTGAGAGGTTTCGACATTTGCTTTCGCATCTGGTCGACCACCATCATCTCTTCGAGACTCTCATAATCCCTCTTGAATTCTGCCAAGTCCATCCATTTCTGGAGATAGGATTTCAGCCTCAGACTGTAGGCGACGAATAGTTCTCCTGGCTCTCGTCTAGACGATCTAAACTTCTTCCGGTACGTTTGTGCTGTGACTTCATAATGTTTCATCAAAGCGGCTTTCAATTCCTCATACTGATTTTCCTGTCCTGGTGGTAGGCGTGTGTAGACCTCGTACCCTGAACCACGTAAAGCCTGGGATAATTTAAGAGCCCATCGGGTTCTATCCAGTCCCATAGCGACTGCCATAGCCTCGAACCGATCCAAAAACTGGTATATCTTCTCTTTACTTTCATCAAAGACCGCCAAGGGAAACTTCATGGCATGGTAACCCTGTCCACTCATGTTGAGTGAACCCTGGGAAAAGGATCCTCCTTCTGTCCCGTCAGTTTCTCCCTTCGTTTGTGTCTTGAGCTCCAGTTCTCGCATGCGGTATTCATGTTCCCTTAGCTTGTTGGCTTCCTCTGCTTGCAACCTCTTATTGTCCTGTTCCAGTCCCAGTCTCCTGGTCTCCTGGTCCATTTCCATTCGTTTGGTCTCCTATTCCATTTCCATTTTCTTGGTCTCCACCTCTATTCTTCTCACTTCCAACTCGGCCTTTCGATCTTCTCTTTCCGCTTGACGAATTTCCCTTTCTCGTTCCTGTATGTAATCAGTTAGTTCCGAACCAGCTAAACCAATTTCCTCCCCATTGGCCCTCAGTTCAACTGTAGCTACTTTAGGAGTTGCCATAGTTAAAGCAGGTAATTCAGCAAGTTGAGTACAGACACCTCAAAGCAATAAAGAAGTCCTTCCTATAAACAGCTAATCTACCTAGAACCTATATCATTTATCTATGTCTATTTAATATTATAAATCTCCAACACCACACAGTACATCACAACCACTCTCTCATCCACAAGAGGAGATATAGGATAAAGACTTATGTAGACGTGTGACCGTGTGACTAGGTATGTAATGTGTCTTACCACCTATCCACATTCACCCTGTCTGGAACTTTCTCACTGTAAAGTCACCAGCGTTAATGAAATGTTTCCACCGTAAATGTAATGGCACCATATATCCAATGGACGTCCTTCCATTAAAAGTCATCAATGTATACTTATTTTTATTCCCATCAGTATGTCCCAACATGCAGGTACTCCGCTATGCCTGTGCCAATATGCAGGTACCCCTCTATGCATATGTCCTGTTATGCCTCCAGGTCATATGGGTATTATTTCCTACCCCGCTGCTCCACCAATTATGTCGCTTGTTTCCCCGGGAGGAAGGTGGAATCAACAAGCACATCTACAAACTTGTTATCTGTTGGTATTATTGACTGACTTCTGTCTACACTCCTTCCTTCTGTCTTCCCTTCCATATATCTATTTCTTTCACTCTCTCGGTTATTCCCTCAACACATACTCCGACAACAGTTCCTTTCAACGATAAATAAAAGATTTATTAATAAAAACTATGTCTGGTGTATGTATGGATTGTGTAAGCGTAGTTGATAGTGTATTCTATTGTTAGTGCCAGAATGAACTCTGAATGTCTAGTAGTGGTGTCACATCTCGCCCACTCAGTTTTCAAAACCACAGGACAGCACATCAAACAGGAAAGCTCTCACCCTGGATGATCTATATGCTTGAGTCAGACAATAAATCCGTTATTGAATTAAACAAAACTGTTCACCGCTATATCACTGTCCAGTAATAATAATCCAGTCAGTTTATGACTTCGCCCGAGTCTGTTTCATTACATTATTTATCCGACATTAAAAAACACCACATCAGTACAGTTCAGCATATTGTCTATATGAGTAGCAATGTTTTTACTGTCTATTGTCTAGGTCTACAAGACGTAGGTACTGTTATTTTGCTTTGTTTTCTTCAAACTTCTATTCCTTTTTTCTCTTATTACGTTAGTTATCTGGATCTTCTTTTTCAAAGTTCCTTTAAAAGTACAGTTTATTTCTTCTTTGATCCTGTCTACTTTATTACTTCGTTTATTGGGGTATTTGCTCTCCCCACAATGAATTGACTTGAATTGTTTTTCAACCAAGCTTTTCGAGCACACAAGAAGTATGTGTCTATCTTCTCTTTATATCCCGATGGGAGTTGAACAATATAACAGATCCAGTGGTAAGTGTCTGCCACTTAATACTACTTATGCAAGTGTCCTTCTCCAGCCATAATGACAAGGCTTCCGAAGTAAACACCCACATAAGACATATGAATTCATCAAAGTCTAACTTATTCACTAATAGAAAGCAATGATAAACGCTATGCTCACACATCTATTGTCCAATGCTAAAACTATACTCTAATATATTAATACCTATATATATGCACTTATCCTCCTGGCATCGAAACACACTAGCGAATAACACACTAACATTCCATATTCGTTCAACCATTAGGGACGTGTATTTCTTTCCCCTCTCAGGAGCATATCTCATTCAGCCCAGTTCGGAACACACACTAACCAGAAATCCCCTGTTCGGCTTATTATAACGAGTGTCCAATCCTACGCTGATTGTTTGATCTACCATCCTCAACCCTCCTCTCTTGACGTATCCTGCCCATCAAAAGCGGCGAAATCACGTAGTGGTTAGTTGTTCAGTTCTCTCAGTTGTCACGCTGTTCCCCTGACGCTGATACTTCAAAGCATTCTCCGTTCCCGTACGATTTCCCGTCGGCCGATACGAGCGGGCGCTACTGACCTCGGCACGTACCTGTATCCTATTTTTATATTCGGAGGTCAATGTTCTTTACTTTATTCCTCCTCTCAGAATGAAGTACACAATTGTTAACTCTCCTCCGTCATTGCATTTTGATATGTAAGTTATCAAGGAATCACTAAACTGCAGTTTCGTGACAGCTTCCCTCTGGCCTGTACATCATTGCTTGTTGTGGTATACTGTTAGTTGGGAACCTACTTGCATGGCCAAACCATTTGACTTGCTGCCTTCTAATAAAATCTAGTGCAGCTATAATCCCCACTTTAGTCCTGATTTCTTCATTTCTTATCTTATCTCTTCTTGAGTATTCTCCTCAGGAATCTCATTTCTGTTGTTGTGATATTTCTTTTCTCTTTTTATGTCATTGTCCAGGTTTGGCATTGGTAACATAGAGTTGGTAGGAAAATTGTGTTGTAAAGTGCTTTCTTAGTAGTTATTGATACATGTTTGTTCTTTAGTATTGGTTAAATGTGTCCAATGAGTTGGTTTGGATTATTGCATCTATTTTCGATCCCGTCTTCTGATTTGCCATTTGATGATATTATACTTCCTAGGTACTTGAAACTCTTTACTTGTTTCAATGGATGTTCGTTTAGTTAAATCGTTGTTGCTTTTTCTTCTTTAGTTATAGTCAATACCTCTGTTTTACTTGTGCTAATTTTCATGTTATGTTCCCTACACATTTCGTTTAGACTATTCATGTGGTCTTGTAATTCATCTTCTGATATTGCTATTAGTGCTTGGTCGTTCGAAAACAGAAGTTCTCTAATGGTTAGATTTGCAGATGGTTCTTCTTCTGTGTTCTCGTCGTGTTCTTGCGGCCTCTGTTTGGCTGGTTTCTTTACATATGTTGTCTATGTATGTTATAAACAAGAGAGGGGACAATACACAACCTTGTCGTACTCCAGATCTTATGGTGAAGGGTTCTGAGTGTCCTCCAGCTGCTCTCACTATGCATTCACTGTTGTTGTATAAGCTTCTACATGGGTTTATTAGATGTGTACTCACTTCATATTGTTTAAGGATTTCCGACAGCTTGTTTCTATCTACTCTATCAAATGCCTTTTCATCTCATCTCATCTCATCATGTTCCTCTTGTACCTTGCGGTGTCGAGGAATGCCTTTTCTTTGTCGACAAAGGATAAGCAGAGTGTTTAGTTAAATTCGATTGATTTTTCTATAAGTTGTCTAAGAGCAAAAATGGCATCTGTGCATCCTTTGTTTTTCCTAAATCCAAGTTGTGTTTGGCTTAGCTGAGGTTCTATAATAGTTCGTAGTCTTTTCTCAAGACTTTTGCAAAATAATTTCCCAGTATGACTCAACAGTGAAATGCATCTATATTGTATGCAGTCTCTTTTGCTGCCTTTGTTTTTCCAAATTGGGATAATTATGGCGTTTCCCCAATCTCGTGGTGTCTGTTGTTCTACCCAAACATCGTTTGAAAGGTATGTGTAGCCATGCTGTTCCTACTTCTCTTGCTGCTTTAATTAGTTGATTTGGTATTTCATCTTGTCCTGGTGATTCGTTCAATGGGGCTAATCTGATGACTTCTATAATTTCTTCTTTCAGTATGTCTGGTTATAGTTATTCGGTAGCATCTGTGTCGGTTTCTTGAATTCCTGTGACATCTGATGGGATGTTGAGAAGTTGTTCGAAGTACTGTTTCCATCTTATTAGGATTTGTGTTTTTTCACTAGCTGGTTTTCCATTTTCGTTGCTAATTATTTTAGTTGGGTCAAAAGGTTCTCCTCTGGTTCTCATTGCACTTATCTTTTTATAGAAGTTTCCATTTCCTTGTAGTTTTTATTTAGAGTTTCTTCATATACCCCCCAGTCTTTTTGTTTTTCTCTCTTTACTATTCTATTCACATGTCTTCTCGATATTCTATATTATATGTAATCCCATTCCTGTTTGCTCTTCGACCACTTTTTATATTGTTTCCTTTTTGTCTTTTACAGCTTTCTTTACTTCTGCGTTCCACAAACTTGTTATTTTCTTTATCCGTGTTTTGCGTTTTGTCATGGTTCCACATGTTATCTTTGTAGTATTTAAAATGCTTGATTTGAATATCTCCCACTCTTCTTCCACTGTCTTTCTTTCTATAGGTAATTTTACAAAGATTTCAGTAAGCTCTTTTTTATAATTTTCCCCCACTGCCTCGTCTGTGAGGTTTTTTAAGTTTACTGATTCGCATGATACGTATTTTCCTGGTCTTTGCTTCCTTCTAATGATGATTCTTATTGTGGCAACGACTGCTTTGTGGTCTGTGTTTATACCTAACTTGGGCACTATTATTTCTTGTTAATATAAAATGAATTTGGCTTTTAGTATCTAGACCGTTCCATTTATACCAGGTATATATTTGTGAGTCTTTGTGTTTATAGAATGTATTTGTTATACAGAGGTCGTGTTGGCTTAATAGCTCTATCAGTCTACTTCCGTTATCATTTCTTTCATTATATTGGTTTCCAAATGCTCAAAGATGTTTTTCTATGCCCGCTCTTTTGTGTCCTAGTCTTGCGTTGATAACTTATAACTATGATGTTGTCCTGCTTATCTATTTTATTTAGCAAGTCATGGATGTCTTCGTAGAAGTCCTCGCATTCTTGCTCATTATTGTTTGCATTACATGGTGCGTATATTTGTACATATGTTGTAATTGTTTGTTCTTTTATTCTCACTGTTATGATTCTTTCTGATATATATTTTATTTCTAGTATTCCTCTTGCTAGCCGTGGTTCAATTACTATTCCCACACCATGTCTTGCCCTTTTTTGCTGTTCCACTCCTGAGTAGACAAACGTATAACTGTGGTGGATCTCCTTGCATCCTTCCCCATTTATTTTGGTGTCCTCTATTCCCATTAGTCCAATTTTCCTCTCTTTCATTTTACTATAAGTGTCACGAGTTGGCTTCGTGCTCGGAATCCCCAGGGAAAACCGTTAGCGTCGTAAGGGATTTTCCCGGTTATAAATAACGCGGGGAAAATCAGGTTGTTTACACAGCCTTGAAGGTTCGCGAAGCGCCTAGATTTGAGAGATAGTGCTCGCGGGGCGCACTCAAATTATCCCTGGAGTGAACGAGGAATGTTCTCTACTCACGCTTCACGCTGCACGTGGAATACTCCGTGATCCACTACTTCTCCATGCTTCGAGATTAGTACGCAGTAGCGGAACTAACCATATTGGTGATCATTCACTCTCGATCTCTCCATCAGAGCAGACGCTCGTAAATTCGGCTCGGACTGTCAAGAAGATGCACGTTGGCCACGGATAGTCATTTCAGCTGGATTGGCGATGGTTCCAAGGGTTCAAGTAAATGAAACTTTAAGTAATTTCGTGGCTTAATATAGCGAAACACGCGATTGTACTGCAGCTAATTATATATGCGAAATCTCATGAACTAGATTTCACTTTGCGATCGATAGGTGACTTGAGAATAGGCCGTAGTTCGAGTGTGTACTGCCGTGTCGAGACCGATATTTGTGAAAGCATAGCTTAACTATATTGGTTGTCTGCAAATCCCTTAACGAGGCAATGTATAGGTTATTTACTAGTCAGAGTAACAGGCTGTGAGAAATTGCATTTATTCAGTTAACTTTACAAGTGTGTTAAACTGTTTACTGCTATTACCTGATGTGCCTTTGTGAAGCCAGTTTATGTTGTATGCTGTTATTGGTGCTTCTTGGGTATGTAGCTAGATTGATATTGTGGAATTCGGACAACGGAGTGATTTGTCTATCTCAAGCAGAGCATGTAGTGCTAGGCACTAGGAGATGATGCAGCTATTTTGTGATTGCTAAATAGTGTTGGTGTCATTTCTGGAAAGTGTGTAGTTACTTTTAGTAGTGATCATGTAGTTGTGTTAATATATTCTGTACTTTTGCGGCGTATATATTAGGTGATGAAGTGCGCTACCTAAACGAGCGACGGGTCGAGGTACGAAGCGGTCCGACGCGATATGCCTGTGAGCTAACGTCACGATTGTTTGGAGAGCGATCGGGTTCTACTCTACACTTTCCTGTGCTCTTTCTGTATATGATCATGAGTACCTGAGTGCTTGTGTGATTGATGTGAGGGAAGATGCATGAATGTTGAAAGAGACACCGGGACATGGGGGATATGGGATTTATTGCAATTCTAATATGTATTTAACTGGCACACCAGGCCAGTTGAACCGTTCAGTGCCTGCCCAAGGCTAATCTGCTTGGGAGGAGAACGGGAATGGGAGCGGACACCTGGAACATGTGGTGAACCATACATGTTTTATGAAAGAGAACTTCAAGCCTTCCATAACAGGAGGATTATGAATGAGGGTTTTGCTGTTATCTGGGACGGACATCCCATCATCGAAACGGATGGGTTCATTATTCACTGGTTGCATTATTTGTTTATTGATTAATTTAGGAGTTAGTTAATTAAGAATAATAATAGTATGTCAAATGACGGGGAGTGGTCCAGGGACCAACTCTTCCAGAGATTTAGTTTCTATTTTGTAAATAGAATCAGTGCAGTTACTTAACAGAACCACAGGAGACCTGTAGAAGTATGAGAATAAAGTAGGATCAGACTAGATCTGCACGGAACTTAATCTTTCCGACGGGCTGATCCAGGTGCTATCTGACATTGGATTTCTATACATGCTGCAACTATGTCTTGATAGGGGTGATTCCCTAATTATGTGAATATTAATTAGATATATCTTAAGGCAGTGTTGTTAGAATTAAGGCATGTGGATCTGTGTTGGTGCCGATTACTCTCATCTACCGCTCTCCCTTTCAGGTGTTGCCTGTTATGTGTTAATCAACGACGCTGAGACTCTGATGAAAGATTTTGGTAATATGCTCGATCCAGGGGACAACCCAAGCTTGGGTACCGTCCTAGCTCTGGAAGCACATCAGTTCCATCATCGTTGTTGACAGCCACCGAACCATTTGTGATACAATCGGTACTACCAGAGTGTTTCCCACATATGGGTGAGGTTTAAAGCAGTGTCGAGTCATTACTAGACCAAACTGACTTTGTCGTCTTCATGTTACACACCACGTACATATTAATGCATCATATCAAGATCCTAAACAGAACCTACTGACGTTATCATTGTTGTTATCCAGCTAGAAGTATGTGTACCACAGTGCTTGAGCATCATCAGATCCTAATGCCATTAACATTGTTATTAACCAATTAGTCACTGTGCACATATTATGAATGCCATTGTTGAGGACCAGACTCAGGTGGAGTCCGGTCAGACCTGATTTCAAGCCATCTATTCAGTTAGTCCTCTACCAGAGAGTAGCAACACTCACGAGATATTCCATAGCCAAGTTAGGAGGTGCTGTAACTTAGTGGCTATAACCAAGAAGGGCTTCTGAAATACAACTTCGCCCAACCAGGGGTGTATCATCACTTGACATTGTATTGAACGTTGAAATGACTATATATGCATCAATAACATTAGATATGCAGATGATACAGTCTTGATTGCAGACAATGAACAGGACCTGCAAAATTTAGTAGATGCGGTTGTTACACACAGTGAACAACAAGGGTTAGAATTAAATTGTAAAAAGACACAGATTATGGTCGTCACTAGGAAGAACGACATACCACAGTGTAATATACAAGTAAATGGGAATATTCTTCAACAAGTGAATAGGTACAATTATCTCGGAACAGTAATAACATCTGATGGGAGATGCCTTGAAGAGATTAGAACAAGAATCGCCATGGCAAAAGTAGCCTTTAGCAAGATGAAAAACATACTGACCAATAAAAAGATGTCAATTGAAACGAGAAAAAGAGTGTTGAGATGCTACATAGAACCTGTACTTTTATATGGATGTGAAGCTTGGACAATGAGCAGCCAGGCTGAAAAACATCTGATGGCTGTAGAAATGTGGTTTCTGAGGAAAATGCAAAGAATACCATGGACAGCCAGAAAGACCAATGAAAGAAGTCCTTCAAGAAACAAATGAAGATCGTAAACTGATCAGAGACATTAGACGTAGACAGTCACAATTTTTTGGGCATGTTATGAGAAGAAATGATTTGGAGAACTTGGTGACAACTGTAAGATCGAGGGGAACAGACCAAGGGGAAGACCTAGAAACAAGTATCTGGATGGCTTGGCCTTGTGGCATGGTCGAGACAGAAACACGGAACTGATCCACGACTCTGTTGATCGAGTGAGATGGCAGAACATGACCGCCCACGCTTACCGGCATGGCACATGATGGATGGATGGATTATCAACGGTCACCAGGGGACACCTCAGGTGAGCAGGTCGCCGATCCAGACTGTGTAGGAACAGCAGTCATAGCGACAGTAGCAAGTGACTATTCTCGAATTTGTTGTGGTGCGAACCCAGTCCAGTCATCGGGGTCCAGATGGCCAGTCCCATTACATGATCACCGGGTCCATAAGATTCCAGACAGCAGTGCTGGGAGAGAGCCGGGTGAGTCTAACGGACCGACTCGACGGAAACACCCAGCAAATATTCTTCGACTCCTAGGGATGAACATGGAATAATCTCTGACTCTTTTCTAATCTATTCTCTATATTGTATATAGATCTTCTCCTATCAGGATGTTCCAGTCCTACCCGTGTCTATAGTGCACATTAAATTGTTTGATTGTTGACATGTCTTTTCTACAGTTACCGTGTGTGGTCTTGGACGAGGCCCTAGAGGTCCTGGTCCCTAAGTAGTGGGTAGATAGTAGAGGTTTAGAATTTGGGAGGGGCCTGTAGACTCATAACACTTGTAACCTTGACAAGGTGGTCAGTACTAGTAGTACCAGTGTATCTACCTATCAAACCCCTGGGGTTAGTATACACGAGAGTCCCAGTGATACCTCGGCTCTTGTGTTCACTCCCAACAACCGAGGCTATCCTGTTGCAATAAGTTCTTCTTCTTTACTATTAAAACCGCAGACGTTCATTGTGCCTATTTTTTGAATCGCTGATCTATCTCGTAGTCCACTAACATTGCCGGGTCTATATCCATTAGTGTCAGTCCGTTTATGTTTCTTAGTATTTCTACGAGCAGTATGAAGATCCCTCGCCGGCTTGCTAGGCCAGTCGCAGGTTTAAGACAAAAATATGATCATAAGGAGTCCATCCCCTATGGCGAGCCAAATCCCCTTTAGCCCATGACCTCGCGGTCATGGTTTCCCAGTCTGCACCACGTGGAGGTGGGGTTGACTTGCGTAGTCTGCGGGTCATCGGCAGGCTAATAATTTTCACTTTTCACCCCTCCTGAGAGAGGCTAGTCGATCCTAACCTCCACTTCAAGAGACGTAATCAAACACCCATCTAGGTTGCAATGTAGGTAGATACAATTTGGGGAACACAGATACCAGAACAAGAATACTAAAAGCAAAATAAGCTTCTATAGCACTGGGAAATTTGAGGAAATCAAACCCCCCCCCCCCCCCCCCCCCCCCCCCCCCCCCCCCCCAAAAAAAAAAAAAAAAACACCAACAGCAACTTAGCATCATACTTTAAATGTATATTCAATTTTAACGTTAAGTCGGTACTACTATTTTGTCTAAAAGATGGAAAATAATTAAAGCGATTACAAATACACTACAAACTTAAATTAGTTGGTGTCTATTAAAATTAAGGGGTTAGTGACGCAGTACGTAATCCCACATCTCGCGTTCGAAACACAGCTATGGCGATTTGGCAGCAGACCACCTTGCGTTGGTTTTTATAAAATGTTATGAGTGCGGTCGTTCAGAAACCAATGGTAAACTACTGAATGTAACCTCCCCAAGAAATCACGAACAGCCAAAACATCCTGCAGCTGACTGCGACATCCTGTAAATGATATGCAACTAACATTTTTAAAACTAAAATTAAAAGAACGCCAACATGATGAAGATGCGTGCAGATCTACACATTGATGGGAAAGGCATTCGGCTAGTAAAAAACATTTATTGGAAACAAGCTGCCATAAAGATAGCTAATGAAGTTGATCAATATCAGCCTATTAAGAGAGGTTTGAGACAGGGGGTGTAATGTCTCCAGATCATTTTTTTTTTCTATACGGTGAACATATTTTGAGATATTTAGAAGATGCACGAGGAATCACGTAACATCAATAATATTAAATGTGTTAATGATACAGTATTGACTGCAGACAATGAGCACCATCCATAACATTTAGTGGATGAAGATGTTACATACAGTGAACAACTAGATTTATAATTATATTGTAAGAAGACATAGATTATGGTTGTGACTAAGAATACATGTGACTTTAGGGACGTTCATTTGAAACCCGTTCTAGTGGCTTTATTACAAAGGCATGAAAGAAACATTAACAGGTGTGGTAGAATTAAACAAAGCATTCATTTTGAATGAATTATGCACCATGGGTTGGTCAGAAGAAGTCGCCGTAGGCATACAGGCAAGCATCTCATTGCTTAGGCAGGCGGCGAATGCCGTCCGTAAAAAAGGATTATGGTTGCTCACTGAACCAAGTGTTTGCCGCGTTCATTACGTCTGCACCTGTGTGAAATCGTTGCCCCTTGAAAGAATTATTTTAGAGGTCCCAAAAAAAAAAAAAACATCACATGGCGACAAATCAGGACTATAGGCTGGATGTTGCAGAATTTCCCACTTCTTCCTTGCTAATGCTTCCTGCACAATCTTTGCGACATGCGGACGAGCATTATCGTGCAACAAAATCACACCGCGAAAAAGCATGCCGGGTCGTTTATTCTTGATGGCTTTTTTACAGCTTGTCTAGTGTTTGCAAGTAGTGGGTAGAGTTGATGTTGACACCAGGTTCTTTAAAGTCGACCAACAATAGCCCTTCCTGCTAAACAAAAAAAATGCTCTCAGGATAACTTTACCAACGGAAACCTGTAACTTGAATTGTGGCTTTTGGTTTTACAGCATGCTTCCATTGCATGCTCTCTCTTTTGCTACTAGGCTCAAAATGGTGACACCATGATTCATCGCCTGCCACTATGCGGAAGAGAAATGCATCACCCTCCACTCTGTAACGCAGCAAGTGGTTCAAAAACCATCCCATGCGTTCCTCTTTTTGGTGGTCGGTCAACATCCATGGTACCCACTGTGAACACACCTTCCGATATTGCAGTTTCTTACGAACGACCTTTTGAATTGTCCCAATTGACACATCAAATTCTTACGCTAGCGAACGTATGCTTCGACAACGGTTCATCTGTACTGCGGCATCAATTTTGACGATGGTTTTTTTTCTTCTACAGCAATATGTGCTTGATCCGGCCGTCGAAGATTTGTCGTGAACTGACGTCCTTTCCGAAACATTCGTGCCCAGTCTGTCACTGTTATCTTCGACACACATTTGTTACCATACGCTGCCTGCATTCTTCGATGACTGTCCACTGGGCGACATCCGTCAAATGAAAGGAACTGAATCACCGCTCTTTGAGCTTCTTTGGGCGGATTTTGGATCAACGGTCAGAAACAGAACCTATGCATCATGGGGCGATAAGTACATGCTCTTTTATTCATTGGTCAGTACTTATCATATGACTATGACATGATCATGTTCAACGTATGCAATTTCGCTCGGTGCGGCACGAACACATTTAAGATGAACTCCCCTTGTACAGTGTAATATAAGGATAAATGGAAATATAAATAGGAACAGGTGATTCGGTACAACTATCTCTTGTCAGTTGTCTCCAAGTTCTCCAGTTTATTACTTCTTATAACATGTCCTAAAATCTTGACTGTCTCAGTCTGATTTCTCTAATCAGTTTACAGTTTTCATTTGTTTGTATTAGGACTTGCTCATTGGCTTTTCTGTCTGTTCCTGGCATTCTTTGCGTTTTCTTTAGATACCACATTTCAACTGCCACTAGATGTTTCTCATCTTGTCTGCCCATCGTCCACGTTTCACATCCATACAAAAGTGTAATTTTATATAGCACTTCTGCACTCTTTTTCTAGAGGCAATTGACATATTTTTATTGGTGGTATGTTTTCTATCTTGCAAAAGGAAAACTATGCCACAGAGATTCTTGTTATAATCTCTTCAAGACACCTCCCATCAGATGCTATTGTTGTTCCGTGATAGCTGTACCGATTCATTTGATTAAGAATATTTGGTTTTACCTGTATTTTTGTTGCTGTTATTATTATTATTATTATTATTATTATTATTATTATTATTATTATTATTATTATTATTATTATTATTATTGCCGGCTTCCTGGCCTAGAGGTTAGCGACTTTTCTCCGTAATCTCGTATACTCTCGTAAGTGACGTGACGACGGTGAGAATCAGCAGTGGTTCGAATCGGGTCGGTAACTTACGGGGTATGTGAGCCGGCCGCTCAGAAAGCAATGGCAAACTACTGAGTGCAAACTACTGAGTGATATCTTGCCAAGAAATCAACAAGCAGCTGAAAGATGCTGATGTTGGTAGCGATATCCTGTAAAGGATATGCAAACATTTTATTATTATTATTATTATTATTATTATTATTATTTTGCGCTTGCTCGCTTTGAACTTAAGGATAGTCTATACCATATCACTGAGCTTAATTTTGTGTGTGGATTAGCTTTCCCTATTAGAAGTGTCCCTCGCATCAGACGCACCTAATCAGACTTTAGTGGTGCTTGTAATTTGCGTCCCCAAGTAAAGGACGAACAGATAACATTTTAGTCCAACTTTCCAGTGTTGGGTTGAATCCTCTAGCTCAGAATTAGCACACCGGATGTGTAAGATCTCGCGTTCTTATCCAGGGGTCACAGTGGACCGGATAACTGACAAAATGACAAGCGCGGGCCGCATAATCATTCTGACAATACCTGCAAGCCAGAACGAAAGCTCTGGGGAAAAAATACGAAAATCTAAATTTAGCAGTCCATGTTAATTATGAGTGAGTGGCGTGCAATGCACAAACAACAAAGACAACCTTCATTTTTATTTACTTAAAAAAAGTTAACAAAGAAGGCTAGGTTAGCACACACAAAAAATAGTTACATCAGACATAGTGTGCACATATCTGAATTCCAC
The DNA here is from genome assembly GCA_014155875.1 of Cepaea nemoralis. NCBI lineage: Eukaryota > Metazoa > Mollusca > Gastropoda > Stylommatophora > Helicidae > Cepaea > Cepaea nemoralis. The sequence continues at coordinate 600,779 of JACEFZ010004582.1, forward strand.
AAACTAAGCAGCAAAACAGGTTAGTGAGATTTGTGAAACTGACGTTTGGCTTTCAAGATATCATCAATATTTGGTTTGGAATTATTGCATCCAATCAAGAGAATTGCTTTCAAATGTTCATCATTCAATCTCGTTAGATTTGTTAACTTACTTCATTTTTGAAAATGTTTGCTCACAGACATAAGTTGTTTCAAACACTGATGCCATACCAAGTGCAAATTTCTTCAGTTTCGGAAACTCAACATCACGTACGCAGTGGTAAATTTCAACAAGTTTTCCTTCTCTGTGCTTCTCCTTCAACATGTCTTTTGCTTGCAAATCAATGAGCTGCAACAGTAGTTCAACTTGCACATCATCAAGATTACAATCAAAGGGATTCTGGAACAGAATCTCTCTGTCACTCTCAAATAAAATTTGGTGGAACTGCGGTAAAGCTCTGAAAATGTAAACAATATAAAATGACACAAAGTAATGCAGCTTTACATAACAGAATTACGACACATACAGGACGTTGCGGCGATTAGCCTTCATCAGCAAACAAACACATACACAAAACACAACATTTAGTCACGAAGATCCCCTGTGACTACATTAAGGAATTACGACAGAATGAGACGAATAAAAAGAGGAGAAAAAAATGAAAGCAATTAAGAGAAAATACAAATTTGAAAAAATAAATGGAAAACAAATGTTCCTATTTACCTTAGAATTCCGACCTGTGTATGTTCACAGTTCGGATGTGTCTTTCCCACGGGGTGCTTGCTGATGTACGATGCGGTGTATGAACAGAGCGGCCGGAATTTATACATCATCCAACTGTTTCCTGATCTGCCCCACTCCAGCCATTTTTATCCTCCATCGACTGTAACACCTCGAAGCTGATTCCACTGAAGATTATAGTCCTGTAAAATTTGTTGCACTTCCACGAAAGTGTCATTTCCAGTTGTTCTACCATGCATACTGCAAACGTATGCCAACTATTCCGTTATATGAAAGTCCAAATTGACACCACGAATTAACACGAGAAGTTGTGACGTACTCGAGAGTTCAGTAGACTCATCCAGCGCCAGAGAATACAATAACAAGTTCCTAGTTTTCTCCCGTATCTGTAGCACTATTTTCTCTCAAAGCTCTTCTATTCTTCGCACAACTAAACTTGTCGAAAGGCTGATAGTTCCAAAACATATCGGCTTTCTCAGGACACAAATCGTTTGCTGCTTCAATCATAACATCTGATGGGAGATGCCTTGTAGAGATTAGAACAAGAATCGCCATGGCGAAAGTAGCCTTTAGCAAGATGAAAAACATGCTGACCAATAAAAAGATGTCAATCGAAACGAGAAAAAGAGTGTTGAGGTGCTACATATAGGCTGTACTTTTGTATGGATGTGAAGCGTTGACAATAAGCAGTTAAGCTGGAAAAACATCTGATGGCTGTAGAAATGTGCCACATGGCATGGTCGAGTCAGGAACACTAAGCTGATCCACTACTCTGGTGATCGAGTGAAATGGCGAGTCATGACCGCCCACATTTTTCGGCATGGCACATGATTGATTGATTGATCATAATTCTTTGATGAAGTTGCCATCTGTAAACGGTTTTAATCGTTCTGCCATCTTATGCACTATTTTATAACTTGAACGAGTGACAGATTCATTTTCAGCAAACTTTCTCGTGAAGAGATTTCTTTGTTTCTAAACCACGTTTCATGGACTCATATTTCTCAGAGCGTAACCTTCCAGAGAACTGTGAATATGTTGGTAGATGTTTTTGTTTTATAGTGTCGCTGAAGATTGTACTCTGTCAAAAGGGCAACACTTTCGCCGCATATTATGCAACTGGTTTTCTGGTCTTTTGTTTCCACAAAGAAGTGCTTTACTCCCCATTCTTCATTGAAAACGCGGCTCTCGGCGCCCACTTTTCTTTTCTTAGTAGCCATAATGAATGAAGTATGAAGTAAACGGGATCTTAAAAATGAAAAAGACATTGAATTATAAACATAATTAAAATCTTATTGAAACACAAGAAAAGCATATAATGTTTGTAGGTACCTGTGATAGTAGAATATATCACATAATAAGGTTTACAAAATATATATATAGGGCCGGCCTAAATATACAGTCCAGAGCAGTAAAATTTCTGCCCATCTGGTTTATTTCATAAAGTAGGACAGACACTTGGATCATCGCACAGAGTTCCTTGAGCAATTTAAACATTTGCGTAAGGATCTTCTCCCGCAGAAAGGTTGAAAACCATTGACCTGGAGACAAGCTCGATTAGCACTTTGATAGCGGGGTAGGGGTATCCCTCATCAAACATGAAGTGAGGTGCCTCCTTCCCTCCGCTATCCAACGAGACACCCTTGGGCAAGGTGTAGTACCCATTTAGTTTCTCGATCATGGTTACGTGAAGCCATGGGTGCATGTGGTGGATGAGGTTGAAGAGCAGCCGATAGATAGTTGTAGGTTATGGTCTCCAGCTTCACGACGGCAGGCAGAGGATCTCTTTTTTCTGGGAGACAATGGCTATAGTCACAGACCAGTATGGTCACTGCTAAGAAGGAAAGCAATGGCAAACTACCTTTTTTACAGATGCGAAGAAAATTATGTTTTGCGATATAATAGAAAAATAATCATTTTTGGTGGACAAAACATCAATAACATTAGATATTCGGATGATGTTGTTTGTCCATCAAGAATGATGATGACCATTCATTGCATCCAGTGGGGAGCCGTGAGTTCTAACATGGCTGATAATACCTATTTTGACTCGAAATGTTCTTTGACAATGTGGGCAAAGAATGCTTGACTTTCCAGGAGGAGTGGTTTTTATGTCCAGCCTCTTCTTCACAGCTCTTGCAGTCCTGGTTGCTTCACAAGTGACTGTATTCTTGTGTAATGATGTACGCCACGAATTACGGTCTTTCGCAGCAGTCTCCCAGGTTTCAAGATGAATTCCAAAAGCTTCCAGTGATATTTTCAGAGTGTCTTTAAAGCGTTTCCTCTGGCTGCGTTGGGGGAGCTTACCACAACGCAGCTCGCCGTAAAAATTCGTTTAGGGAGCCTGTGATCTGCCATGCGAGTTAAATTACCAGTCCAGCGAATCTGATTCTTCATTAGTTGAGTGTGGACGCTCTTTCTAGAACTCCAGTGTCTGTGATCTTGTCTTGCCATTTAATTTTCAATAACTTCCTAAGGCAGACTGTGTGGAAGTGGTTTAATTTTCTAGCGTGTCGCTGATAAACTGTCCAGGTTTCACAAGCATATAGCAGTGTGGATAATACAACTGCTTTGTAGACTTTCAGTTTTCTTTGCAAGTTTATTCCATTTATGTTCTATACATTCTTGCACAGTCTGCCAAAGGCCGCACTGGCCTTGGAGATTTTTGCATTCACGTCGTCATCCGTGGCAGCTTGTGAAACAGTGCTGCCAAGACAGGTGAATTTGTCCACAACACTTAGTCTATGACCTTTCACCTTAATATTCGGCACGGTGTGATTATTCCCTGGAGCTGACTGGTATCTAACTACAGTCTTATCCAAGTTGATATTGAGCCCAAAGTTGGCACAGGCTTATGAGAAAGCTGAAACATTGTGTTGCATGTCTGCCTCTGAGTTAGCATATAGAGCGCAATCATCAGCAAACAGGAGCTCTCTGACGGTGTCGCTGTTAGTTTTGGTTTTAGCTTTCAGCCTTCTGAGATTGAATAACTTTCCATCCATACGGTAGTTGATGTCTATTCCAATGTCGTTGTTCTCGAAGGCATTTGTCAGCATAGCTGAAAATACGAGGCTGAACAGTGCTGGTGCCAAGGAACATCCTTGCTTCACTCCATTGGTGACAGGAAAGAGCTCAGACAGTTCACCATTTTCTTGTACTCTTGCCTGCATACCATCATGAAATAGCTGCACTATTTGGACAAACTTTCGTGGACAACCATATTTCGCCATAATCTTCCACAGTCCGTCTCTGCTGACTGTATCAAAAGCTTTGGTAAGGGCAATGAAAGTGGAGAATATTTATGAGTTCTGTTCCTGGCATTTCTCTTGCAGCTGCCTTGCAGCGAAAATCATGTCAACGTTTCCTCGTTCTTTTCTGAAGCCACATTGGCCCTCAGGAAGGAGACCTTAATCGAGATGGGCCGAGAGGCGATTGAGAAGTATTCTGGCGAGTATCTTCCCTGCAATTGAGAACAAGAAGATGCCTTGGTGATTGTCATAGGATTGGCGGTTTCCTTTATGATTGTAAAGGTGGCTATTGACACGTCCTTGAAATCTTGTGGTATGGTCTCGTTCACCCATATGTTTGTAAAGACTATAGGACCGGCCCACTTGTCTTGTATATGGAGTCAGGACCAGGCGCCTTACCACTGGAAAGATGCTGGATGGCTTTATTCACTTCCACTATGGTTGGCAGGTCATCAAGTGTAAAATTTGTGGGAACTTTAGGTAGGCAGTTGATGGTTTCATCATCGAAGAAGGAAGTTGCATTTAAGATATTACTGAAATGCTCTGCCCAGCGTTGACAGATTTCTTTCTTATTGGTGACCAATGTTCTCCCATCTGCACTGAGAAGGGGAATTATGCCTGGTGATGGAGGACCGTAGATTGATTTCAGTGAGTCGTAGAAGTTTTTCATATCATGTCTGTCAGCAATGCCTTGAATTTCATCAGCTTTGTTCGTTCAGTCAGTAGTCCAGCATGTGCCGAAGTTTCTGCCGGAGATATGCGGGTGATACAGTATTGATTGCAGACAATGAGCAGGATCTGTAACATTTAGTAGGAGCGATTGTTGCGAACAGTGAACAACTTGGGTTAGAATTAAATTGTAAGAAGACACAGATTATGGTCGTCACTAAGAAGAAGGAAATACCACTACGTAATATACAAGTAAATGGTAATATTCTTAAGCAAGTCAATTGGTACAATTATCTCGGCACAGTCATAACATCTGATGTTCGATGCTGTGAAGAGATTAGAACAAGAATCGCCATGGCAAAGGCAGCCTTTTGCAAGATGAAAAATATATTGACCAATAAAAAGATGTCAATTGTACTTTTGTGTGGATGTGAAGCGTGGACAATAAGCAGTCAAGCTGGAAAAACATCTGATGGCTGTAGAAATGTGGTTTCTGAGGAAAATGCAAAGAATACCATGGACAGACAGAAAAACCACTGAACAAGTCCTTCAAGAAACAAATGAAGATCTTAAACTGATTAGAGTCATTAGTCGTAGACAGTCAAAATTTTTGGGCATGTTATGATAAGGAATGACTGGAGAACTTGGTGACAACTGGCAAGATAGACGAGAAAAGAACAAGGGGAGGGCAGAGAAGTGAATACCTGGATGGTTTGGCCACATGGCATGGTCGAGACAACATTGAGCTGATCCACGACTCTGGTGATCCAGTAAAATGGTAAAACATTACCGCACACGCTTACCGGCATGGCACATGATGATGATGATTATGAACACCTTGACCGGGGAATTTTTCTGAGCTGAGGATAATATTTTTGTAATAACACAAGGCTTTAATGGCATTTTTATGCTATGTTTGCTACTGTATTGCCTCTATTCATACTTGTAGTTCACTTACCTATCACTGTCAAACAAAGAATGGCAGGCAAAAAGAAGTAAATATTTATGGAGCGTAAAATAATTTCGTCCTCTAAAAAGTACTGGAGAGTTTTGGTCATAGACCATAACTTTATGAAAGGAATCCCAACTGCACCTCCCCGCGGTGTGGCTAACACAGCTCTGGGGACCGAGTATCCACCGAAATAAGTGGACAACTCTGCAGCTGAGCAGAGCAGGGCACTCACTTGTCCTGACAGTCGGAAATGGCTGTCAAAGGCAGAGTTAAAAGACCACCGTGTGAATGTGGAAGGCAAGGGGAAACCACCACATTATCTTCCCAAGATTTCATGGCGACACACATTTCAGAAATAGTGAACGACGTTAATGGCTGTCTTAGGACATCCTCGTCCGGTAGGGACAGTCATGAGCCACAGGTGACACCAGACCGTCATCCAGCTACTGATGGCAAAACTAAAACAATAACTAAACTAAATAAATTTAGAGTAGGAACGTGGAATGTTAGGACATTAAATGAGCAAGGAAAGTTAAACAATGTTCTAAGAGAAATGGAAAACATGAAAATGAATATACTAGGCATAAGTGAGATGAGATGGAAGGGATCTGGCAAAATTATAACCGACAAACACACAATAATTTATTCTGGAGGGGACACACATGAAAAAGGTGTAGGAATAATATTTGATGAAAATACAGCCAAATCTATGACTGGATACTGGTGCATTTCAGATAGAGTTATAATGGTCAAAATCAAAGGCAAACCAATAGATATAAATATTATACAAGTATATGCACCAACAACAAACAGTAGTGATGAAGATATACAAAACTTTTACGATGAAGTTGAAATGGCAATAGCCCAAATTGGATCACAAGAAATAAAAATAATACTGGGGGATTTTAATGCAAAAGTAGGAAAGGGAAAAATAGAGGATATAGTGGGGAATTACGGTTTAGGTACAAGAAATGAAAGAGGAGAGAAACTAATAGAATGGGCAAATATTAATGATATGATAATTGGAAACACATGGTTTAAACACCATAAAAGACGACTATACACATGGAAAAGCCCTGATATGAAAATACGCAACCAAATTGACTACATACTTATTAATAAAAGATTTAGAAATGCATTACTTAATGTAAAGACAATGCCTGGTGCTGACGGTAACAGTGATCATGTACCACTATGTGGACAAATAAAAGTAAGATTAAAGAGAGGGGAAAAAATGGTTAAAAACTTGAGACTTAATAAAGAGGTTCTGAAAGTAGATAAAGAAATTCAAGAACAATACAGAGTGACTGTGAAAAATAGGTACAATGCAATAGCTAAAAGTACAGAGTATAAATGAACAATGGGAAATGTTAAGGGACTTCATTCATCAAACTAGCAAAGAAATATTACCGGAGAGAAGCCAAAAAGCTAAGAAAAAAATGGATGAATGAAGAAATGTTAAGGTTGATGGACAAAAGGAAACAGAATAAAAATGACAAACAAGAGTATGCTAAGATAAATAAAGAAATAAGAGATAAATGTGTGAAGGCAAAAGAAAGTTGGTTAAATGAGCAATGCAGAAAAATTGAATTAAATTCCATTAAAGATCAAAAAAGTATGTACAGACAAATCAGCGAGCTCACAGGAAGAAAAATAAGAATAAATACAGGGTGTTTGAAATCAAAAACAGGACAGACTTTATTGGAGGAAGGTGCTATAATGAAGAGGTGGAATGAGTATATAAGAGAATTATATAATGGAGAAAGGGAAGAATTAACAGAAGAAAGTAACTTAGAAGGCCCACCTATTCTAAAAGAAGAAGTCGCTGATGCTATGAAACATATGAAGAAAGGAAAAACAGCTGGGCCAGATGAAATCACAATAGAAGAATTAGAAGTGTTGGGAGAATTTGGAGTAGATATATTAACCAAAATGTTGAATGATATTTACAGTAGTGGATATTTACCCAGTGATATGCTGAAATCTGTATTTATAGCTATACCAAAAAGACCAGGAGCAGTTGATTGTGAAGATGTTCGCACAATTAACCTCATAAACCATGTCACTAAGCTTCTACTCAGAATTATAATGAGACGAACAAGAAAGAAAATAAAAATAGAAATTAGTGAAGAACAGTATGGTTTTATGGAAGGAAAGGGTACAAACAATGCAATATATATATTACGAACACTAATAGAAAGATCAATAGAGAAACAAAGAGACATATATTTATGCTTCATAGATTATATTAAGGCATTTGATAAAGTAAAACATGATGAGCTGATTAAAACGTTGGAAGATATCAACATTGATGGGAAAGATTTAAGAATAATAAAGAATATATTCTGGAACCAAGTAGCAGCAATTAAAATGGGAAATAAAGAGGGTAGTTACGAACAGATAAAGCTAGGAGTACGACAGGGGTGTGTCTTGTCACCCGATCTTGTCTCCCTGTATAGCGAAGTAATAATGAGAGAGATCAAAGAGAAGCCAGGAATACTAATCGGAGGATATAATATAAACAATATACGCTATGCAGATGACACAGTATTGTTAGCGGATAATGCAACAGACCTACAACAATTGTTGGACAGTGTAGTAACAGAGAGTGCACAGAAAGGACTGTCCTTGAATATCAAGAAAACAGTAACAATGGTGATATCAAAGAAAATGGGGACGCCAAAATGTGACATAGAAATAGAAGAGGAAATTCTCAACCAAGTGGATAATTTTAAATACCTAGGGGAACTTATAACATCAGATGGAAGATGTACAAAAGAGATTAAGAGCAGAATAGGGCAGGCAAAGACAGCATTTCAGAAAATGAAGAGTATCTTATGCAATAAGTCGCTATCAATGAATGTAAGAAAGAGAGTACTAAAATGCTATATAGAACCAGTTTTGCTGTATGGCAGCGAATCTTGGAATGTAAATGAACAAATTAGGAAGAACTTAGAAGCAACAGAGATGTGGTTTTTAAGACGAATGTTGCGAATTCCTTGGACTGCCAGAGTAACTAACAACGATTGCCTGAAAGAGGCTAATGAAACTAGAACACTATATACAACAATAAGAAAGAGACAAACATCTTTCTTTGGTCATGTGATGAGAAGAGAGGCATTGGAGAACATCGTGACAACTGGAAAGATCGAGGGGAAGAGAGGCAGAGGCAGACCAAGAGAAATGATGCTGGACGGACTGAGACGGTGGCATGGAGGAATATCATCAGCAGAGTTGATCCAGAACACCAAAGACCGAGATCTGTGGAGAGCCATGAACGCCTACGCCAGCCGGCACGGCACTTGATGATGATGAAAATAATTTCACTATTTGTAACCACGGCTATGGTAAATATTGACAGCCGGGCGCATCTGGGGGCGGGAAAGTTGCGTGTTTGGGAGTCATGCCATGGAAACCATGGTAATGTCAGAGCTTAAGTGGAGCTACCATGAGCCAGGGAGGGACTAGGGATGGCGTGAAATAAACAAAGATTACAATAAACAAGAAAATATAAATACAATAATTTAAAATTGAAAATAGTAAATTTAAAGCACATAGCCAGGAGGTCTCCGCACGTGTGTAGATCATCTAGTATTCTAAACATAATATTAAATTTAAATTGTATCACAACGTCTCGTGTTCCAAACGTTTTATCAAGCAAATTCGAGTACAGTCGGCGGGCCTATGAACTGACGTTGCGGGCCGTAGTTTGGTGACCCCAGCATTAGGTCATGCAGACCTCCATTTGTATACTACATTGTGGGACGCAGATGTGTTTCCAAGGCACCAGGGTTGGGTTCTATACTGGCCAAGACCTATTGACGCGTCCTCGCCTAGCGTCCTGGGCAAATAGGTCCCTTCGAGGTCCTGGCTAAAGTCAGTAGGATCGTTGATTACTCCGAAGTTGGAGAGTGTCTGCCTGCACGGCGAGGAACCACCAGTCTGCACACCAATAAGCGAGACATGGGACATGGATACTCACGCAAACATCAGGTCCTTTATGACATCACATTGATGTTGGACAACAGGATGTCTTCATCCGACATACAGGACTTCGCGCTGGAGATCACAGCCAGCGAACACAAGCAAGCATACTACATTTTGGTATTTATTTCTTCATAATCTTTGTCTTCTTACAATTAAATTCTAACCCTAATTGATCACTGTGCACAAAACCAGTAAACATCTCTCTTAAAAGGCTAATATTGACCTACTTCATCACCAATCTTTATGTCAGTTTATTGTTTACTAATCTAAAGTCTTTCCCCATAAATGTGTAGATCTGCACGCATCTTTATCATATCGACATGTTTGACTTTATCGAAAGCCTTCGTGTAGTCAATGAAGCAGAAATGTAAGTCTTTGTTTACTTCTATCGAACATTCATTAATGTTATCAGCAAATACACGGTATTTACTGTACTCTTGCCGTCTACGAACCCACATTATTCTTCCTCTATTTCGGGTTGTATTTTCTTCTGAACATTTTGCATGATGATTCTTAACAAATGCTTCGTGGTGTGGTTCATTATGATAATTGTTTGATCCTGCTCAAGGCCTCTGATTTCTTCGTAATTGCAATAAATAATGATTTACATAAGTCAAGATTGACATCTCCTGTATTATGTTAGTAGTATGGTGACCTGGTCTATGCCATATTCTTCTAAGCAATTAAAATCTTTTCTGACATTGTCTGAACCCAGGCTCTTGCCAGTTTTAATACCATTACGAGCATTCTAAACTTCCATCTTCAGAACTCGTGGTCCTTCATTATTATATGCAATATCATACTTTGACCATATTAAAAGTCACATTGGTTTGGAAAGAACGGTGATGGAAGGAATGGTTCCTGGAAGACACAGCAGCTGTCGACAAGCACAGAACTGGGCACAGGATATTGAAGATATATTGGGCATAACAATGCACGAAGCAACAGAACTCTCAAAGGACCGGGAACTTTTTTAGCGTGCCGTCATGATTGAAGTTTTCTACAAAAGACCTGCTACATGATGAATGTGTCTATAAAAAGAAGTTGCAAAGAATAAAAACGAATAACAGATTATCAATACTTGCAAATGTGTTTAAGTGCTATCTCAGTGTACTCAATAGCATCACAACTATCTATGTATAGGGTTACCACAAAGGGGCAGACCAGTCATGCATTTTCTTTAATTGTTCGTAATAATCTTAACACTTTCTCCGTAATCCCGTTTATCACGCAGAGTCTCGTAGCGGGCGAGAACTGGAAGCGGTTCTACCCCCGCTGGTGACTTGCGGGATAACTGAGCCGGCCGCTCAGAAAGCAATGGCAAACTACTGAGAGTAATCCTGTCAAGAAATCAGCAGACAGCTGTAAGATGCTGCTGTTGAACAGCGATGTCCTGTAAAAGGATATGCGAGTTAAAAAAAAAAAAATCTTAAAGCAGCATTAGGGTGTGTTTGTGTTTGTGTTATTTGATCCATGATTGGTTAATATAATATTATGAGATCAACAATGCTGTTTCAGTAGTTAGATGCGGTTTCTGTCCATAAATAGTTTATGTACACCAACAGAACAGCTGGCAATTTAGTAGTTCGTTTATGTAATGCAATAGAGCGACTGAAAAGTTGGTAATTCATGTTTGTACTACAATAGAACATCTATGAATTTAGAAATTTGTGTTAGCGTTCACATAAAGTACGATGTTTTCCCTTTAATATGTCAAGCCTTACCGACTACTGCAATTGTTACATATTAGTCCACAATTTCAATCTTTCTAGCGTAAAAACAATACTCACGCATGAGTTAATTTGCGTATGCTGTGGCGTCTGTCTGTCTGTCTGACTGTCTGTTTGTCTGTCTGTCCGTCTGTCCACGACTGTGTATGAATGTATATATGTGTGTGCGCGTGTGTGTATACGTATTACGTATATTCATATATACACATGTATCGATGTACGGCTTCCTGCAGACCTGCAATCACTTTTAGCCTGGAATCAATACTATTTACTCACTGTCAACTTGTGTAGCATACTTCAGCTGGAAATTTATTGATGTAGCATATCTGAGAGGCATGCAGAGTCACGCAATACAGAACTTCAGAGGCCGTGGCTGTAGGCGTGATATTTGCTTATTCTAATATAATATTTAACTGGAGAAAACTGAGACTGCATTATGGACAAGTGTTGCTTTGTTAGCGTATAAGAGAATAAATTGCCTGTAATAATAGCGTATATAAATTCATTCTAGTTAGCTGGAAGCTCCTTGTAATTGAAAATATCTAGTTTAGCTTGATCTATTACGTAATGAATTTGAAAAAAACACACACACAAAGATTAGCTCATGTACCATCTTCATTGCACAGGTTCCCTTGTAGTTATCGCCTCTTGCAATGACACAGTATAGTAAGTAAATGTAAGTAAAGGCTATTTACCGTCCCTCGCAATGACAGTATAGTCAGTACATGTGAGTAAAGGACCATTTACCGTCCCTCGCAATGACAGTATAGTCAGTACATGTGAGTAAAGGACCTTTTACTGTCCCTCGCAATGACATTATAGTAAGTAAATGTAAGTAAAGACCCATTACCGTCCCTCGTAATGACTGTATAGTCAGTACATGTAAGTAAAGGACCATTTACCGTCCCTCGCAATGACAGTATAGTCAGTAAATGTAAGTAAAGGACCATTTACCGTCCCTCGCAATGACATTATAGTCAGTACATGTAAGTAAAGGACCATTTACCGTCCCTCGCAATTACAGTATAGTCAGTAAATGTGAGTAAAGGACCATTTACCGTCCCTCGCAATGACAGTATAGTCAGTAAATGTGAATAAAGGACCATTTACCGTACCTCGCAATGACAGTATAGGAAGTAAATGTGAGTAAAGGACCATTTACCGTCCCTCGCAATGGCAGTATAGTCAGTAAATATGAGTAAAGGACCATTTACCGTCCCTCGCAATGACAGTATAGTCAGTAAATGTAAGTAAAGGACCATTTACCGTCCCTCGCACAGACAGTATAGTCAGTAAATGTGAGTAAAGGACCATTTACCGTCCCTCGCAATGACAGTATAGTCAGTAGGCTACATGTAAATAAAGGACCATTTACCGTCCCTCGCAATGACAGTATAGTCAGTAAATGTAAGTAAAGGACCTTTTACTGTCCCTCGCAATGACAGTATAGTCAGTAAATGTAAGTAAAGGACCATTTACCGTCCCTCGCAATGACAGTATAGTTAGTAAATGTAAGTAAAGGACCATTTACCGTCCCTCGCAATGACAGTATAGTCAGTAAATATAAGTAAAGGACCATTTACCGTCCCTCGCAATGACAGTATAGTCAGTAAATGTGACTAAAGGATCATTTACCGTCCCTCGCAATGACAGTATAGTCAGTACATGTAAGTAAAGGACCATTTACCGTCCCTCGCAATGACAGTATAGTCAGTAAATGTGAGTAAAGGACCATTTACCGTCCTCGCAATGACGGTATAGTAAGTAAATGTGAGTAAAGGACCATTTACCGTCCCTCGCAATGACAGTATAGTCAGTACATGTAAGTAAATGACCATTTACCGTCCCTCGCAATGACAGTATAGTCAGTAAATGTAAGTAAAGGACCATTTACTGTCCCTCGCAATGACTGTATAGTAAATGAATGTAAATAAAGGACCATTTACCGTCCGTCGCAATGACGGTATAGTAAATTAATGTAAGTAAAGGACCATTTACCGTCCCTCGCAATGACAGTATAGTAAATGAATGTAAGTAAAGGACCATGTACCGTCCCTCGCAATGACATTATAGTAAATTAATGTAAGTAAAGGACCATTTACCGTCCCTCGTAATGACAGTATAGTAAGTAAATGTTGAGTAAAGGACCATTTACCGTCCCTCGCAATGACGGTATAGTAAATGAATGTAAGTAAAGGACCATTTACCGTCCCTCGCAATGACGGTATAGTAAATGAATGTAAGTAAAGGACCATTTTCCACGCCTTAAGGTGCCTTGAGCATTTTGTGTGAGACCCATATTTGTGTAGACCACTTGGTCAGTGGTCAGTATAACATTGGTCGCCCTTACTTTTACAAGACATTTCCGGAACCCATTTCGGGCTCGGTCGACCCAGGTGCCCACATCAATTTAAAGCATTCTAATTCGCCCTGATTCGTATCGAACCCGTGACAACTTAGCCGGCGGGCGAACGTCTGGCCACTGCGCTACAGCTGCACTCAATGACAATACAGACTATCGTTTTATTCCCACCCCATCCGTTGTTGTAATCTTGCACGTAGGATGCAAATAAAATCAACACCAGCAATCAAAAACGAAGAAAAATAGGAGGAAAAGACAGAACCATCATACAAGTGAGAAGTCAGCCATCGCAAGGAGGAAAAACAACATTATTAAATGGGAAACAGCAGTAAGAGAATAAATAACTAAACATAGCGATAATAATAATAGTAATAATAAAAATAATAATAATAATAATAATAAACACTAAGTATAATAAAGAAGGATAATACTAACTAAACAAAAGTGTAACAAATGATTATTTGATCAATAATAATAATAATAATAATAATATTAATAATAATAATAATAATAATAATAACGATAATAACAATAATAATAAAGTAGTAACAAAGAAAGGAAACGGGTCAAAATTAAAACACAGAGTATGATACAAGCAGTAACAACAGTAGTCGTAGTAGAAATGGGCGATAAGAAAGAAAAAAGCACAGCAGACATCGCCAGTGAACAAACGAACCAAAGGAGACACTAAAGGTGGCACCTGTTAGGCCTGCCAAAATTAAAGAACATAGTTTCAAAGAACCAGGAAACAGATTTAATTGAATACGAAGCAGGGCAATTAAAACCAAAGCTGAGGATGCTGTATAAACAAAGTGGATACAATGTGTGTGTGTGTGTGTGTGTGTGTGTGTGTGTTCATGTGTGTGTGTATGCGTGTGTTTACACTGATCGGTAGGTTGGTTGTTTGCACGTGTGTAACTCTCTACCTGCAGCAAGGTATCAGCAGGGTATTCTAACGCTGTATGTACCCAAAATCTGTTCTGTATCCAAAAAGAAGGTAGCATTCAAAAAGTGGATCACAACTAAATCTGAACAGGACTATATTACTTATAGCAGTGGTTCTCAACCGGTGGGGAATCCCCCCCCCCCCCCCCCCCCAGGGGGGAATTTTGGGGTTTCCAGGGGGGAAATGAAGATTATTTCAAGATCGTGTTAATACAAGAACCGATTACTTGATTTTGTTTTTCCCTTCATACTTTACTGTTCTGTACGTCTCACCCTTCTAAAATTCATTTTATAAAGTAAGTAGACCCACAAATCACGTTTTATGTGGACGTCTAGACTTGTTTTAGTATGTGCTTCCACTATTACATATACTGTGTAGGGGCGGGAGGGGGTAATTTTTAGGTAGGAAACACGAAAGGGGGGTGGGGGGGGGGGAATGACGTTCTGAAAATATGGTGAAGGGAGGCACAGGCCAAAAAAAAGGTTGAGAACCACTGACTTATAGAATAGCACGACGTAATGCCAAACGAACAATTTTGTCACACCGTGATCATGGTTGTTTTTCATTCCTAATTTCATTAGATCTGTGTTTGTTAAATTGTCTTTGCTGATAAATTCTGCTGTATACCACTTGTCGATGGCATTAACTGCTCCTTCTTCTAATTGCTTGCTCATAGCCTGTAACGCCAGACCATTAAGTGATGCGAACTGGAAAAAAAAAGTAAAGAACCATTTTCACAAACGTTGGGCATTTGATACTAGCCTCAAATGTGTACATTCAAATCTGTACTCAAGTGCAGATGTGGTAAATAGCGCACTTGACCCATTTACTTCCCGTAATATTTATTGTTACAATTACAGCGACGAAGACAAAGACGAATATTTTGATAAACTTGCAGACACGTTAAATAATGTCAAGGAGACAGATGAACGAGTTGTGATGGGTGATTTTAACGGACGAATAGGCACACAAAGAACACCATGGGAGGATTGCATGGGGCCATTCAGCGACACAGATGCTGAATGTAACAGTAATGGTCAACATCTACTCAACATATGCTCCGAACATGAGCAAATAATAGCAAATAGTTTTTTTCAACATCGTCGAAGTCACACCAAAACCTGGTATAAATGGAATGACATAGACCAAGCATCTTAAATTGACTTTATTCTAATTAGGAAATCAGACAGAAGACTACTATTAGATTCAAGAGCAGTCCCAAATACAGATGTTGATACTGATCACAAACCAGTCATAATAAAAAAGATTTCACCACACAGGAAAATAAGAAACAAACAGATAACCACACATGTCATCAATTATATGAGGCTGCAGGAAAATACGGTTAAAGACGAATTCAATCAAGAAATCAAAAACCTACGTAAGAACATCCCTGATGACCACTCAAGCGCAGATAAGGAATGGACATGTTTCAAGGCTGCCATGCTCGACACACTGGAAAATAAATGTGGAACAAAGAAAGTATGGCAGGACAAAAGATTAAGAACAGCCTGGTGGAACAACGAAGTTAAAGATAGCATATCCAACAAGAAGGTAGCATTCAAAAAGTGGATCACAACTAAATCTGAACAGGATTATATTACTTATAGAATAGCACGACGTAATGCCAAACGAACAATTAGAGCATCTAAAGATGAATCCTGGAAAATATACGGTGAACAGATGGCGACCCTTAGCAAAGAATGCCCAAGAGAATTTTATAAACGTGTCACCACAATGAGAAACAGAGAAGCTTGCTACAACCCAACCACCATCATAAACAGCAAAAGAGGTATACCAATATTTAATCCACAACAAAGACTAGCAAGGTGGGCACGATACTTTCAAGAACTACTTAACCCCACACATAACATAGAAAACCTCACTTTTGTGCCTAAATGCCAGGGACAGCAAGAACCAAATTTCATACCTGCAGAAGTCAAAGCAGTTATACAGAAAAGTCCTAAGAACAAATCACCTGGTCCAGATGGAATAACCACAGAAGCTATTCAGGCCTGTGGGGAAACAGAAGTTAAATGGCTAACAAGACTTTTTAATGTAGCATGGGAAGAAAGAAAAGTCCCAGATGATTGGTGCCATATAGCTGGTGCCCGAGAATTACGTCACAGAAAGTACGTGGAGAATCCTAGAAGCCGAAAGCACAGAGAAACTAGGAGACAAGTTGTCAACAGAGAAAACGTCACGCTGACGTCAATTAACAACAAACAGACCTTGTGGAGTTTTCGACAGAGAAGGCCGTGCAATTTTGTTTCTGGAGCAAATTAGTGTGGCTAAGGACTTGTTGGCATTTATCTGTGGTTATAAAGATAACAACAGATGAAGGATGTTATAGAAGATTAATAGCGCAAAGATTCAGAAACGGCGGGCAGGAACCTAGACGGAATCCATGCAGCAGCAAAGCCAGCCTGTGTGAATGAAAGAAGGATATGTACAGAGGCATAACAACAATGGCGAACACTTTTTAACAGGTTTGATTGTATTTGAAATATGTATTCTTATAACTTAAATTGTCGGATTAAACAGCGTTCGTATTGTTAAACCCAGAAGTTACTTCGTCTTTTAAGTTCACAGTTGGCTCCAGTTGCTATTACTTTGACTAGTTGGCGTTGAGCCGAATCTATTTATACCTGCTGTTTGGTTCTTAAAGTTATTAGATAAAGTATAATAATGAAGAGGAACCTACAGCTTGGCAAGTGGGTGTTCGTTTCCAGGAATGTCAGCAACTTTTAGCCAGTAACCTAGCCACAATTGCACGTGCCAGAATATCATCATAACTCCACAATCGAAAACATAATTGTATAATGTCTGTGATCATTCGATTATATTATATATGCCACCATGTATTCATTGGACAGTCAGGACATATACGTATACTCAATGAACTTCATTTGTAGAGCAATTTAATACCCATATTGACATATAACAGAACATGGACGTCTTTATCCTTCACATGGACACTTCCTTCCATGAAATTCCCAACGGACATGTCGACATCTTCACCAGCTTACAAAGAGACGCACGATCGTAATCATTATCAAGGATCGTACCACATTTCACCACCATACAGACTGAGCAGCCCAGGCAGTTATCGTTATAAGGTCCACACCTTAACCAGTGACACCGGCGCTGTTTATTATAACTCATCCGAAACAGCAGGTGCGTTGCCACAGTGCCACATTGTACTACCGAAACTATATTTCGGTACATTATACTGACGCCTCACGTTCGGGAAATCAGCGCAGACGACTGTCACTGCCACAAGACGTATGTTCATCTCAACTTACACGGACATCAGGACGGATTTACATAACGGACACTAGAGTTACACTATATAGGACATTCACGGCTTATTGCGTATCTGGACATTATATGTACTAGTTATTATTATACTTATATGGAAATGTATATAACGTCGGATGCCAATATGGATGCTATACATTATGGACTTGACCTCCACCATATACGCTTCTCTCCACAATCATTCTTAAGGAAATCATTTTGTTGAGACGCTCATTGGGACTTTGTTCACCGGATTTTTCAGCAGAATTTATCTACATCTCGACCGACACTTCTAAGCTGACGCCAGGACTAGGATACTACCACGCGGATCTGCTACAGGAGATTTTGCATTACGATTGTCGCACTATCGGACATTATCACGGACAGGATGGGACATCACACTCACAACAGGACATTTTTCACGCTGAGCCAACATTATTCATGGAATTCAACTTCATACATACGTCGTCTAGCCACCGTTGGTATCTTTAATAGTTGGATACCATACCCACGTCAACGTTTCCTTGATCAGTGTCACGTCAACTCAACATAAATCCAGTACATTTGTTGATTGTTGTGTTAATTGTTATTTAGTTGGGGGTATATGTATTATACATATTGTTTATCGATGGCCGATTCGTCGTTTATATAGCGACGAGGGTGGTTGGCGGGCTCTTCCTGTGGTAGATAAACACATTATCTAGCATAGGAATACGTTTATACTAGCGATCGTCAGTTCGATACGAATTTTTTTGTCGCGATCACACGATTCGTTGGTACGTTTGTTGTGTCGTAGCGGTCGTATACGTTCGTTATCGTTATCTTTATATCACGAGTTAATGTTATTCTCTTTTATGATAATAGATATGTGTGTTTACGTTTCACGTCATTTGTTTCTCTTGTAACTGTAATTGTCTTGTGTCATTATATTTTATACTGAATATATTTTTCATACTAATTTCGGATATTTACATATCGTAACTGTTAGGACGATGTTTATTCGCGCTAAGTTTGCGGATCTTCTTGTGTTATTCTATTTTACATTATTGTTGATTTCAAGTTGACATTTCGTTCAACATTTGCATTTGGATATATATATATATATATATATATATATATATATATATATATATATATATATATATATATATATATATATATATATATATATATATATATATATATATAATCTGTTCTTTGGACGACATAATTGCATCTCGTCGATTCTTTTGTGCTCTGCTATTTTTATTTCAGCTAGATAAATTATAGCACATTTGGCACAACAGATTGACCATAAAAGACAAGACTTATGAATATGGGCGAGAAATCCGGTTTGACAGGTCTAGAACTGTTTCAGAGATACAAGCAGTTTCTGGCTCAGCAAGAGAGAGCAGAAAGATTAGCAGCAGAGAAAGAAACGAATGAACTGCAAATATATGAAGCTAACACAGTGATCACCCAGGAAGACACTCTTGTTACCCAAGAAGCATGGGTCAGTGGATTACCAACGACCTGTATTAGGAACACGAGTACAGCTATTGTAGGAGTTGATCACAGACTAATAAACAAAAGAGACTTCACATATGATAACATTTATTGCAGAACATTTGGGGGTACCATAGAAACATACAAGACCGCATGGGTCACGATAAAATTCCCGTACTATGACGGTAAAATATGCGCAGCAGTATTGCCAAACCCGTGTGCTGTGTTGATAATTGGTAATATCCCCAATGTCAAAGATTACGTTCAAGAAGTGACCATCGATCACAAATCTGACAGAGCACTCGCAAGAACCCCAGTTCACATGACGCGAGAAGAAGAAAATACACAATTGAAATAGGTTACGTCAACTGTTAACAAACACGGTGTAACACAAAAGGGAGACAACATAACAGTACAATAATGTTTAAACCATAATACTCACAACCGGCTCCGTGGCCGAGGGGTTAGCAGCTTTCTCCGCTAACTCCGAATACTCTCGTCACGTGACGCGACGAGAATTAGCAGTGGTTCGAATCGCAAAAGTGACTTATGAGAGTATGGAGCCGGTCGCTCAGAAAGTCGTGGCGTGCTGATGAGCGTAATCTAGCCTAGGAATCAACATACAGCTGAAAGATGCTGGTGTTGACCGCAATATCCTGAAACAGGATGGAAACGCGAAAAAAAAAAAAAAAAAAAAAATAATACTCACAAGGTAAACAAATCCAAACACAAGAAAGGAATTCTCCATCAAATAAGTTTATTTCTGTGAATGTAAGTGAAAAACAAAAGCAAACAACCAGACAACCTCATATGTCGACGAATGACACCATTCACAAACATCACAAAAAGAAAACAAAAGTTATACACACTAATAACAAACAGGGGCAGTGGGATGTTTTAACCATATTTGTTGCCCATGTCATGACCGTAATGAAATCAACCATATCCCAGGTTAAATGCGTCGTTATGAACATTTACTCAGAGATGAAGAAATTGTGCCGTTACAAACATGTACGGAAAGTCAAGAAACATATTGCAAACGTGTTCACACGAGTCAAAATGGATATCACAATCACGCACACAGAAGTCAAGAAATATGTCACAAACATGTACGCACAACCAAAGAAAGATATTACTTGCGCCATTACAAACATTCACTCGCAAGTCAAGAATATTTGCACACAAGCCAGGAAAAAGTTCATAAACTGGTTAAATGAAAGCAAAGAATATTACAATAAACAAACTACACTTATCTTTGCTTACTCTATTTACTTGGCTTACTTCTGGTACAGATTCACCAAACATACCTCATTAAAGCGAATACGTTACACAGTATACACACGAGTGAAAACTATAATGTTGTTCAAGACGACGAAGTTACAATATGAAGATTTATGGCATACGTGCAGAAAAGAGACACCATAGGTTTGAAAGTAAGAAAGAAAGAAAGAAAAGTAATAAAAGAGAAAAGAATGAAAGAAAGAATAAAGATTAAAAGAATGAGTGAAAGAAAGGGTGGAAAGTAATTAATTATATCACCATATTTCATTACAGACACATTAAGGTCTTAAAAAATAAGTTTTTTCAAAAATTTCGCTGATATGAAGCCAAACTTTTTCACAATTGTTCACGCTATCTCAGTTCATTGGCACCTTTCCGTCTTGACAGACGATAGTTTGGTACATTGTGCTTTAAAAAGGCTTAATAACTACGATCCATGGCGGTGGCGAGTGTGGCTGGTAAGGCCAATTCTTGCTGCAAATGTTTGCCCACAGTAGGTGCATGTGAAAACATGGTCATTTCCACCATTTTGCACCATCTTACGTCTCTCACGCTCTGTGTGTGCTTTATCTGCAATCATTTTCTCCTTTGTCTTTATTCCGTTTCTGATAGTTGCCCTCCATGCAACACGTTCAGCGGCGACGTGCTCCCAATGTGCATTATCAATGCCTGTATCAATCATGTCCCGCTTACACACATCTTTGTATCGTAGTAGAGGCCGACCCTGAGATCTCCTACCCGTCTGTAATTCACCAAAAAAGATGTCCTTTGGTATTCTACCATCATCCATCTTCCTAACGTGTCCTATCCATCTAAGTCTACGAAGACTGAGCATGGAATACACCGTCACACAACCTGATCTTTCCAATACTTCAGTATTTGTGATTTTGTCTTGCCACTTAATACCAAGTATTCTTCGCAGACACCGCATATGAAAGCTGTTTAAACGTTTCTCTTGGCGTGAGTAAGTTGTCCAGGTTTCACTGCCATAAAGAAGAGTACTAAGGACACAGGCTTGGTAGACGAGGACTTTTGTTTTGGCAGTAAGCTTCCTGTTCTCCCAGACTCTTTTTGCTAACATGTTCATTGTTGTTGCTGCCTTGCCAATCCTGATGTTGATTTCCTGATCGAGGGATAATTTGCTATTTACCTCTGATCCTAGATATGTAAAATGGTCTACTATCTCCAGTTCGGCGTCGTCAATAAAGATTGATGGTACACCATGTGCACCTTGTGACATAATCTGTGTCTTCTTTTTGTTAATTGTTAAACCAAATTCAGAACAAGCATTGGAGAATGCAGATAGTAGATGTTGTAATTCTTCCTCAGAGTGGGTCGTAATCGCAGCATCATCCGCAAAAAGCAACTCTCTGATTAGTACCCTGCTAATTTTGGTCTTGGCCTTCAATCTCTGAGCACTATAGAGCCCACCATCTGAGCGTGAGTGAATGTATATACCATCATCCTGATCACGAAAGGCATATTTCAGTAGAAGTGAAAAGTGTATCCCAAAGAGGGTGGGAGCTAGTACACAACCTTGCTTAACTCCACTCTTGATTTCAAACTCTTCTGAAGTTGAGCCATCAAACTTGATTATACCCTTCATGCCTGTGTGGAACGATTCCACAATGGACAGGAGAGTTGGTGGGCAGCCGATCTTCTTTAGTGCTTTGAACAGACCCTCACGACTGACCAAATCGAATGTCTTTGTGAGGTCGATGAAGGCAATAAACAGTGGCTGATTTTGTTCCCGGCATTTTTCTTGCATCTGTCGCAATGAGAATATCATATTCTACGCCAACTGACAAGGACTTATAACCCGTAACAGGTGCCTCTCGCTTTGATTCCGAGACCGGTTAAGACCAGGGATGGAGTTATTGCCTCTTCATAGCACAAAGCCTGGGCTAAAATGAAGAAACCATGTGTTGCCCATGCAGCATGATCCCTCTCTCGGCCTGCCTAGTTCACTCCAGAGGAAAGTTGACACCTATAATCTGGAACAAGACAAGCTGCAGAAGCTGCCGGATCAGCAAAGCAATGCTCTAACTGTCCGCCTGTCGGAGCTTCGATCCTAGACCAGCTGCCAACCAAGGCTTAGGGCCTGGTCTGCACTGCCATGACTTATTTTGTCTTTGGGTTGCATTTCCTCGCACCAGGATAAGGCTAGTACCCTCCCAATTGCGCTCTTCCGCCCGAAGCCGTTGGCACAATGTGGGGTGTCGGGCTTGGTAAGCGCCGCCCAACATTCGGCGCTGACAGAAAGCAGGTAGTACCGTCTACTGTCATGTGAATATGACGAAAAGCTTCATAATGTCTCTGTCAATAAACAAAATTAACAACATATGGATACAACCGAATAATACTATGACAAAATTAAGAATTTGTTGTGTGTTATGAAAATTGCTATCCAATCTGGTGTATTTGTAAAATCAATCCATCGGTTATCTCAGTTATACTTTTATAATTCATCTTGGTATAATACTTCCGGTTCTTTAATTT
Organism: Cepaea nemoralis; assembly: GCA_014155875.1. Lineage (NCBI taxonomy): Eukaryota > Metazoa > Mollusca > Gastropoda > Stylommatophora > Helicidae > Cepaea > Cepaea nemoralis. The sequence continues at coordinate 623,958 of JACEFZ010004582.1, forward strand.
TTCAGACACTTGCTGTTAATTATATTAATAATAGAGAGCGTTGATAATTACTATATATATTTACTCGGTAGAACATTCTTGTTAAATCCGAATATTCTGTTTATAATTCAGGTCTACATGTTCTTAAGGATTTCACTTCTGTTACAGGATTAAGAGTTCGATATCTGTCATATTCCAGGCAAGGACAATAATTTGGCAGATCTTCTTAGTCGACTCTAGATCTTCTAAACAGTAGTTTCTTTTTCTTCATATTCGTCTGCGTTCATTCATATGTTATTTAGGCCGATGGATTGATTTTACAAATACACCAGATTGGATAGCAATTTTCATAACACACAATATATTCTTAATTTTGTCATAGTATTATTCGGTTGTATCCATATGTTGTTAATTTTGTTTATTGACAGAGACATTATGAAGCTTGTCGTCGTATTCACATGATCGAGGCGATGATTGTACTATTTCCTACTATCTGCCGTGGATGATGAACGTTATTGGAGCGAAGAAAGTTCGGTTTCAGTACATTTGGTTGTCATGTTAAATATGGAACTTGGACATTCTTCGCAAATTTGTTTTATATACCACACATATATCGCGATGATTGTGTCTTATAGAAGTATGAACTGAACACTGTTAATTTTTGGTAGTCATATTAACTATCTTGACGTGGTTTAGCTAAGAACGATACAAATGGTAATTTTATTTCAGTTATGCTAATGGATAACTGTGCATTGAGACATTCAGTTATTAGCTTAGATATTGTGACTATAGATTGGGATATGACCATTTTTGATGGTGTTACTAGATAATTTAGATTGATTTGACATAATTTAGAGTTAGTATAATTAAGTGTTTAATCTTTGGTTGTTATAATTTGTTGATTAAGAGTGTTATAATTAGGTGATTATCCTGCTCGCTGTCAACATATCCAAGTATGATGTTAGCTCACATATGATAATTATCCCACATTATAATTACGCCATCGTTTGCCATTGCATTGTTGAGAATCAACAGATATATGATATAGGTCTACAACTAGGGCTGAATACCACTACATTTACAACGAAGGCAGATGACCTCACCTATATGTTCAATACGGACCGATCACATAGCAGTTGATAGAGATTGCAGCAATAATTATAGAGCAGCCACTAGTAGTGACGGCTTGGTACCTGTTTACTCACGTCCCCTGACTCCGGGTATTGACCCAGAGTGAGGACGCTTGTCCGTATGGACAAATGAGGGACTAATTTATATAGATTTATATCATCAATCTTTATTGACGACGCCGAACTGGAGATAGTAGACCATTTTACATATCTAGGATCAGAGGTAAATAGCAAATTATCCCTCGATCAGGAAATCAACATCAGGATTGGCAAGGCAGCAACAACAATGAACATGTTAGCAAAAAGAGTCTGGGAGAACAGGAAGCTTACTGCCAAAACAAAAGTCCTCGTCTACCAAGCCTGTGTCCTTAGTACTCTACTTTATGACAGTGAAACCTGGACAACTTACTCACGCCAAGAGAAACGTTTAAATAGCTTTCATATGCGGTGTCTGCGAATAATACTTGGTATCAAGTGGCAAGACAAAATCACAAATACTGTAGTATTGGAAAGATCAGGTTGTGTGACGGTGTATTCCATGCTCAGTCTTCGTAGACTTAGATGGATAGGACACGTTAGGAGGATGGATGATGGTAGAATACCAAAGGACATCTTTTTTGGTGAATTACAGACGGGTAGGAGATCTCAGGGTCGGCCTCTACTACGATACAAAGATGTGTGTAAGCGGGACATGATTGATACAGGCATTGATAATGCACATTGGGAGCAAGTCGCCACTGAAAGTGTTGCATGGAGGGCAACTATCAGAAATGGAATAAAGACAAAGGAGAAAATGATTGCAGATAAAGCACACACAGAGCGTGAGAGATGTAAGATGGTGCAAAATGGTGGAAATGACCATGTTTTCACATGCACCTACTGTGGGCAAACATTTGCAGCAAGAATTGGCCTTACCAACCACACTCGCTACCGCCATGGGTCGTAGTTATTAAGCCTTTTTGAAGCACAATGTACCAAACTATCGTCTGTCAAGACGGAAAGGTGCCAATGAGTTAGTTAGTGCAGCCTCCTCATGGGCTATTTACACGACGTCTACCGTGGGATTGTAGACAGGTGTTCGTGCCAGTCGTATAATATTTTTTTTTATTTGTGTGTGATTAATAGGGGGCCATAGCGTGGTATTTAGCATAGAATATGAATCATTACGTCTGCACTGCTATTTGTCAGGGTTTAGTGATCGCGAGATAGAAAATGATTGCATCATTTTAAAGAGGAGGTGGGCATATTTCCATATAGCTGGTGACCGAGAATTACGTCACAGAAAGTACGTGGAGAATCCTAGAAGCCGAAAGCTCAGAGAAACTAGGAGACAAGTTGTCAACAGAGAAAACGTCACGCTGACGTCAATGAACAACAAACAGACCTAGATGTGTATAAGAGACAGAACAGACCTTGAGGAGTTCTCGACAGAGAAGGCCGTGCAATTTTGTTTCTGGAGCAAATTAGTGTGACTAAGGACTTGTTGGCATTTATCAGTGGCTATAAAGATAACAACAGATGGAAGGATGTTATAGAAAATTAAAAGCGCCACAGATTCAGAAACGGCGGGCAGGAACCTAGACGGAATCTATGCAGCAGCAAAGCCAGCCTGTGTGAATAAAAGAAGGATATGTACAGAGGCATAACAACAATGGCGAACACTTTTTAACAGACAGGTTTGATTGTATATGAAATATGTATTTTTATAACTTAAATTATCGGATTAAACAGCTTTCGTATTGTTAAACCCAGAAGTTACTTCGTCTTTTAAGTTCACAGTTCGCTCCACTTGCTATTACCTTGACTAGTTGGCGTTGAGTCGAATCTATTTATACCTGCTGTTTGGTTCGTAAAGTTATTAGACAAAGTATACTAATGAAGAGGAACCTACAGCTTGGCAATTGGCAACAGGCCAAATAGTACCAATATGGAAAAAGAAAGGCAATACGAAAAAGTGCGAAGCATACAGAGGTATATCACTCCTGAGCCATATAGGGAAAATGTATGCAAAACTATTGGAACAAAAAGCTAGACCAATAGTTGCACAACAGTTAAGCAAAGCACAATTCGGTTTTCGGAAAAGTAAAAGTTGCACTGATGTATTATGTACACTTAGACAAATTTGTGAAAAAACTATCGAATATAGTGACCAGCAGAATATTGTGTTTGTAGGTAAGGAAAAGGCTTTCCATAGAGTAGACAGATACAAATTATGCACCATCCTTGAAGACTATGGGATAGAAGGGCAACTGCTAGAAAACATCATAGCCATGTATCACTCGAGCCGAAGCGCAGTAAGAGCACAAGAAGGAATATCAGATATGTTCACAGTCAATACAGGAGTGAGGCAAGGATGTGTGCTCTCTCCTCTGCTATTCAATATCTACATGGACAGAATTTCCAAAGAAGCAGGTCTCGACAGAACAGATTCAGAAAATTTAGAACTCTTTACTCCAGATGAATCAACTGACCCACAGGGAATAAATGAACTTCTATTTGCTGACGATCAGTGCCTGTTTTACAGCGATGATGGCAGACTACAAAATCATATTACTAACCTGAGTTCACCTGCAGCAGATACAATATGAGTATAAACACAGCCAAAACCGAAGTAATGCAAGTTAGTAGATCGCCAGGCCCACTAAGTATACAGATAAATAACACAACTCTGAAACAAGTTAAAGAATTCACATACCTTGGAAGTATGATCACAGAAGATGGCAGATTGGACAGAGAAATTGAAATCAGATGTCAAAAAGCTACTGCATTTACGTATCAACTATCACCCTTTTTGAAACACCCAAACATACCCGTGTCCGGAAAACGACAAATAATAAACAGCATATTCACACCAACCCTATGTTACCAATCTCAAACCTGGACTTTATCCAAATTACACCTTCTCAAAATCAACACCTGCGAAATGAGATGCTTTAGGAGAGTTGCCAACTTAACAATCCAAGACGGAGTAAGAAATGCTATTATTAGACAGACTGTGGGATCAACACCTTGTGGCACATTTATTGAATAACAGAAGATCAAGTGGTTTGGCCATGTCGTTAGAATGCGACATCAGCAACTACCATCACTGGCCTTACACCAAAGATCATCTGCGACGAGACCACGAGGACGTCCAAGAAGAAAATGGATTGACGACATCAGAGACATTGTACAACCACACGGAATGACACTATCCAGTGCCGCCCATCGGGCGCTGGAACGCAAATTATTCCTCCCCATGACGCTTGACAGCAGAAGTGGAAGATGATGATGATGATGATGATGATGATGATGATGATGATGATGATGATGATGATGAATATTTATTGTTACCCATGGTAGGCTGTTCTGAACTGGTATTCCAGGTGTGTTTGCAAATCCACCTGGATGCGAATACTGAAACATGACAACCGGGCCAGCAGGTAAGCTGCCAACCCCTGTGCTACAGCGATGTCCTATTATAATGTAGTGTATACAGCATGCTAGGTGAGCTTGCAGCAGAGCAATGCCTAACAGGCTTGCCTTTTGCGTTCCAATTCCCATCCAGCCGAAGTAAAGGCTGCCGGTGAGGTATCAGACACATCACCCATCGAGTTCCGATAGCTTGAGACAAATAACATCTAGCACCATATATCAAATCAACATCAAAGGTGTTTGCTTACAAGAGTCCTTGTCTTATGTTTGTTCACAGTACTCGGGCTATATTTTGTTTTTGCCGTTGTTATTTTCACTGTTATTGAGTTTGAATAACGAAGACACAAACCATATATAGTACGATTTATTGCCTGACACATTTCGCACAAATCGTACTATATATGGTTTGTGTCTTCGCTATTCAAATTCACTACCCGAAAACATTGTTTTGATGTTATTGAGTTGTTGTTGTTGTTGTTGTTGTTGTTGTTGTTGTTGATGTTGTCGTTATCGCTGTCGTTGTTCCTCTTCCTCCTCCTTCGCACTCTGGCCTCCATGATAATATCTTAAATAATAGTGGTTAGATTTAGGTTTATCACATTACTGTAAATTATTTGTGGAATGAAGTTGGGTGATACAATATGTGTTTACGTTCATTACCGTAAGTTGGACAGGGTGGTAGAAGGAAAGTGGCTGTCACGCCACACACACACAAATGGTTAAAAATATTACTTGTATATCCGGCACAGTGCCGGTCTCTCTGGCCGAGGGGTTACAACAGTTTCTCCGTAATCCCGTTTATCACGCAGAGTCTCGTAGCAGGGCGAGAGCTGGGAGCGGTTCGACCCCCGCTGGTGACTTGCGGGATAACTGAGCCGGCCGCTCAGAAAGCAATGGCAAACTACTGAGCGTAATCTTGCCAAGAGATCAACATACAGCTGAAAGATGCTGATGTTGACAGCGATGTCCTGTAAAGGATATGAAAAAAAATATCCGGCACAAGACGTCGCATTCAACCCCAACATTTTTGGCTGTTCGTGATTTCTTGGCAAGTTTACGTTCAGTAGTTTGCCATTCTGAACGACCGACATTCATACCATTTTATAAAACCAACGCAAGGCGCTTTGCTGCCAAATCTCTCGCATTTGTGTTTCTAACGCGGTATTCGGGATTGCGAACTGCGACCGTAACACCTTCGCCACGGAGCAGCCTCAGGAAACTATATTTACCTTGTGATATAGATGCCATTTCTATGTGTATATCCTGTTTGCAATCTTCATTTGATGACTCGAATCTGCCTTGACGTTGAAAATATTCATCATGTTTTAAATCCTATAGGTAGTATTTATCCGTCTTCTCTAATGTAATGTTTTGCTTCCAAATATGACATGCAAATTCAATGCCGCCTATAAGGTAGACTAAAACTCTTGCATGCTAGTTATATATGCTTTCATACACTGATGAGCAATCGGAAAACTTAACAGAGGACGCGGTAAAGGTAAGGACATAGCAAAGACGAACTGTGGAAAACGGCTCTGTGCTAGAAAGACTGGGAAAGAAAATTGGGGAATAGAAGCTTGTGGGAGGGCATACGTTAACGATACTTGGAGAAGAAGGGCTTGGGATCGAAACTCGTCGAATGACCTGTGTAAAAGAGATCTGGTAAAAATAAAAGATCTTAAGAGAGAGGAGTTTTGGGGAAATGAAATTGTGAAAGAGAAGGTTGGGGTCGTACCTGCGTAAGAGGGGCATAGGGATGAAAAACTTAGGGAAAATGGACTTGGCTGGGGAAAATGTATTTTAAGAAGAAGGCTTGGTGAAAAAGGGCTTGGTGAAAAAGGGTTTGTGAAAGTGGAACTTGGTGGATGTAGGACTTTGGGAAGCAGGGCTTGGGGAAGTGGGGCTTGTGGAAGTGGAGCTTGGGGAAGCGGGGTTTGAGGAAGTGAGACTTGGGGAAATGGGACATGGTGGAAAAAAGACTTTATGGAAGAACGACTTGGCAATGTGAGACTTGGGGAAGTGGGGTTTAGAAAAGTTGGGCTTGGAAAAGCGGGGGGGGGGGGGGGGGGTCTTGGTGGGAAAAAGTACTTTGGGGAAGAAGGGCTTGGGGAAGTGGGACTTGTGGAAGTGGAGCTTGGGAAAGTGGGGCTTAGGGAAGGTGGGCTTGGAGAAGTGGGATTGCTCGAAGAAGTACTTTGGGGAAGAAAGATTTGAGGATGTGGGGCTTGGAGACGAAGACCTTGGAGAAGAAGAGGTTAAGAAAGTGGGGCTTTCGGAAGTTGGACTTGGGAACGTGGGACTCGTGATTTGGTGGAAGAAGAACTTACGGGAAAGACGACTTGGGGAAGAACTGCTTGGGGAAAGACAAAGTTGTTGAAAGAAAACTTGGAAAATAAGAACCTGTCACAAAGACTTGGGAAATGACATAACTTTGCCTATACTGTTTTGCTGATATTAAGTGAACTGGTATAACTTTGCATAAACTGTTATTTTGTTTCTCATTGTGAAGTGATTGCACATTGAATTGGATACACTGTTTTGTTGTTTCTCTGTGTGAACTGTTAGAACATCGTATTTACTGAACTGTTAGAACATCGTATTTACTTAAATGTTAGTCTTCTATGTAAAGCTGAATATCTTCGCATTTCTGTTTTATTGTTACTGTACTGTATCTGATAGAACGCTACATGAACTGTTTTGTGTCTCTATGCTTTCCGAAGAAGACCATATTCCCATCAGTCACTTGTACAGTGGATTCGTGGGTGTCTGCTTAGCCCTGTTTGAAACTGGCAATATATATGATACATAGAGACTGGACACCTAGATGGGTCAAAGAAGGGAAGACATGGACATAAATATACACTGGGTTATATGAAGACGAAAAGGTATACACGACACTGGTGCAGTGAAAGCAGTACCATAAACGATAAACCCTTGAAGCTGAAATTTACATCATTGCTGTGTGATTATGCATTGTATATTTCAGCTTGAATGATTCATTGTTTGCTATGTCTTGCGTTGAGTGACTTTTACAGTATGCACCTGACGTGATGCAACGAAATATGCCAGACTATAAATTGTTTTTTGTGTGTTATCTATGCCTGCTTGATTGAAATTCTCAACACAAATGGGAAACATTGCTCTGAATAGAATATTATCCCTAGAGAAATAATAACACGCGCACTAATTTTCGTGGTACATTATGAGTTAAAATATATCCTTCTTATTGTTTGCCCTCTATTTCCCACTGGAGCATAGGACATCAACCAACTCATGCCATGGCGTCCTATCTTTTGCAGTCTCCGGCAGCTCGCCCTATGTCCTTCCGTAGTATTCATCTCAGTCTCTACATTTCGTGTCCACGTGTCTTTAGGTCTCCCATTATTATGTTTTCCCTGTGGATTCCAGAGAAAGGATAATCTAGTTAGACTATTATCAGATTTCTCCTCAACAGCACCCGTGTGCTATCAGGGTCCTTATCTGAAGTAAAAATGTTAACACTGTTATCTGCCATACTTGTCGTCAAAGCCGGTTAAGGAGGGTTGGGCGTGGGGCTGTTTACTCCATCCTGTAGACAAATCTAGCTGCAAAACCCAAACGATCACGATTAAGTCTAAAATACATTAAATGAAAGCACGTTAACAGACATCATGTACACCATTTACTAACAACACACACACACACACACACACACACACACACACAAACATACACACACACACACACACACACACACACATTGACACTTTTTTCACAACATCATCATCGAGTGGTTTGCCGACTGGCGACGGCTATCATGCTTCTTCATATCTCACGATCTTCAGTAAAATGTATCAGTTCGTGTGCTGCCTGTTTGTCTTTGCAACTAAGAAAAGATGTAAAGAATCGTATCTGGCTATATTTCTCTATTGCCAGATTACTTTTTTTTCTAGTTGTTAAAATCTGTTGCATATTTTCTCCTCTGCTCATACGTTCTCAGAATTGTCATCCTTTTTTCCTGATGTATGTGTGTCTAAGCCTCTTTGTAAATATTTTAAGTATTCTTTGTGGCTGTCTAAGATATTTTCGGCATATAACTTGAAACTAACTGTCTTTGGCTTGTAGAGCTGGCAACACATTTACACAGCCGTAAATAAAGTACACACATTATGAATACAACAATTAAGAACATTACAAACAAGTACACCGTACTTTTGCATAAAGAGTATTGTTCTGTGTGATGTGAAACTTTATTTTCGATAACGTAACTTTGTATGACTGTCAGCAGCATAAGAAAACATATTTGCATCTAAGACATGGAAAGTGATTTGTACATATACTTATTTACAAAGAATATAAAGATAGTTTTCAACATAGTAGGAATATTACATGAAAGGGAGATGAGGATTTTCTGTGGCACTGCTATAGTCGGCATGCAGGTAAATCTTTTGGATACCCACCTGAACATGAAACAAGCTTCAATGAAACGAATGTAAAGGTATATTTCACGATACCGATGTTCAGTGTTGATTTCCTGGGCGCAGGTGTATTGTCGACGTTTATGATAGTATCATAATATTAGTGTATCCGTTTCTACTTTTCAGACCACATAGGGGGAGTGTTAATTAAGTGTACAATGTTAGCATAAGTGACGATAAATACAATATATGTATTCCAGAATTGCACATAGTATAAAGAGCCAGTGAAAAGAATTTTAAATTTGAAATCAAGCAATTCTTCCACTTCACTGTTTACAACTGGAAAATATTGTTTATACTGCTCACGCAGACATACAATCTTCTGTTTTATTCGCCTTTGTCTGGGGAAAAACAGTTTACAAAGTATAATATCCCAATATTTCATTGAGTTTAAAAGTTTATATAAGAAAATATTTAATCGAGAACTAACACAATTTATAGTCTTTACGTGAGGAGAAAACATGATCTCATTTATCCATACACGTTGTAAATGATGAAAATAAAACTATAGCACACACAAGGCAGACCACGTAACCATTACACCTCTCCCACCCCACCCCTCCTTGTTACTGCTACTGATGACAATTTGATTGAGTATGACACTTTTTGATGTTTAGTCATTATATGTCACTCTGAAAATATACCTACGGCTGTTTCGATGCGATTTGACACGTAATTTTATCACATATATATGTTTTAATGCAATTTATGTAACCTGAAAAAAAATGGCTAATGTGAAGTTAAAAAAATTAATAATAAATATATGTGACAGATCAAGAGAGATTGCTTCATGTTTAACTTCTCATAGTCTGTGCCATGGTGATCATCGGTCCAGATCCTTCTGTCTCGTGTACTGCCAATCATTTCTGATACTGATGTTCCACCATGATATGATGTCAAACTGTCCCAGCAGCTTATCTCATCCGCCCCAACTTTCCTGTGTTACGACGTACTCCAGCATTTCCATTCTTATGACATGCCCAAAGAGTGTGGATTGCCTGCTTCTGGTGCGAGTAACTACTTCTTCTTATGAGTTAAAGTCTTTCAATATATCTTCTTTGCTCTTTTTTTGTCCGTCCACTGTGTTTTCATAATTTCTCTACAGAGATGTAAAGAATGTTAAGTAAAGCCATTTGACGTCAACCGTTGAGACTTGTTTAGTAAGGGATAAGGGACTCTTTTGGTTACTGCGCAAGATATAAAGACGTGACAATTAATATGGCGCCTTCTTCTCTCTACATGTCAGCTTTTATGTCGTTTTGGGAAAGGCAGTTTCAGAATTCCCCATTAGACCGATTCGAGACTTCGAAATTAGCCATAGGCTGTTTGGAAGCACTTCTCTGGTTTCGATGGTGTGAGGTGTCGGCCGTACAAAAAGCAATGGAAACTGTTGAACATCAAATGACATAGTAAATCACAAACTACCAATAAATGCTGACGTTGACTGTAACACTGTAAAAGATATGCAACTAACTAACTCTCTCCACGTGACCCATGTGACACTGTAAAAGATATGCAACTAACTAACTCTCTCCACGTGACCCATGTGACCCTGTAAAAGATATGCAACTAACTCACTCTCTCCGCGTGACCCATGTGACCCTGTAAAAGATATGCAACTAACTAACTCTCTCCGCGTGACCCATGTGACCCTGTAAAAGATATGCAACTAACTAACTCTCTCCACGTGACCCATGTGACCCTGTAAAAGATATGCAACTAACTAACTCTCTCCACGTGACCCATGTGACCCTGTAAAAGATATGCAACTAACTAACTCTCTCCACGTGACCCATGTGACACTGTAAAAGATATGCAACTAACTAACTCTCTCCACGTGACCCATGTGACCCTGTAAAAGATATGCAACTAACTAACTCTCTCCACGTGACCCATGTGACACTGTAAAAGATATGCAACTAACTAACTCTCTCCGCGTGACCCATGTGACCCTGTAAAAAATATGCAACTAACTAACTCTCTCCACGTGACCCATGTGACACTGTAAAAGATATGCAACTAACTAACTCTCTCCACGTGACCCATGTGACACTGTAAAAGATATGCAACTAACTAACTCTCTCCACGTGACCCATGTGACCCTGTAAAAGATATGCAACTAACTAACTCTCTCCACTTGACCCATGTGACACTGTAAAAGATATGCAACTAACTAACTCTCTCCGCGTGACCATGTGACCCTGTAAAAAATATGCAACTAACTAACTCTCTCCACGTGACCCATGTGACACTGTAAAAGATATGCAACTAACTAACTCTCTCCACGTGACCCATGTGACCCTGTAAAAGATATGCAACTAACTAACTCTCTCCACGTGACCCATGTGACACTGTAAAAGATATGCAACTAACTAACTCTCTCCGCGTGACCCATGTGACCCTGTAAAAGATATGCAACTAACTCACTCTCTCCACGTGACCCATGTGACACTGTAAAAGATATGCAACTAACTAACTCTCTCCACGTGACCCATGTGACACTGTAAAAGATATGCAACTAACTAACTCTCTCTACGTGACCCATGTGACCCTGTAAAAGATATGCAACTAACTAACCCTCTCCACGTGACCCATGTGACCCTGTAAAAGATATGCAACTAACTAACTCTCTCCACGTGACCCATGTGACCCTGTAAAAGATATGCAACTAACTAACTCTCTCCACGTGACCCATGTGACACTGTAAAAGATATGCAACTAACTAACTCTCTCCACGTGACCCATGTGACCCTGTATAAGATATGCAACTAACTAACTCTCTCCACGTGACCCATGTGACCCTGTATAAGATATGCAACTAACTAACTCTCTCCACGTGACCCATGTGACACTGTAAAAGATATGCAACTAACTAACTCTCTCCACGTGACCCATGTGACACTGTAAAAGATAAGCAACTAACTAACTCTCTCCACGTGACCCATGTGACCCTTTAAAAGATATGCAACTAACTAACTCTCTCCACGTGACCCATGTGACACTGTAAAAGATATGCAACTAACTAACTCTCTCCACGTGACCCATGTGACCCTGTAAAAGATATGCAACTAACTAACTCTCTCCACGTGACCCATGTGACCCTGTAAAAGATATGCAACTAACTAACTCTCTCCACGTGACCCATGTGACACTGTAAAAGATATGCAACAAACTAACTCTCTCCACGTGACCCATGTGACCCTGTAAAAGATATGCAACTAACTAACTCTCTCCACGTGACCCATGTGACACTGTAAAAGATATGCAACTAACTCACTCTCTCCATGTGACCCATGTGACCCTGTAACATATATGCAACTAACTAACTCTCTCCACGTGACCCATGGGAAAAAATCCATAGGACACGGCGGATAAACCACGCGCTTAGACAACGTTTATCATCTAGGTTTTTGCTTAATATCACCTTCCCCCTTTTTAAGGTTCTTAGACAATTGTATGTACCGTGTATGCACAATATCACTAAAATCACTGCTACACATGCATGCCAACGAGCAGTCCCGCTAACATGCTAGATGAAATGCAGAGATGTATCAATCTGAGTTAACGCTTTGTGGTTTCTGAAACACATTGAGAAATATTGTCATAAGTGTTGACACACACTTATAGAAGACACACACAATGTACAGAAGATGACCGCTTTTCGGGACGTTGCGGATGTCATAACACCAGAGTTCCTCAAATAAGCGTTGATGTCATTCTGAGTTGCATGTCTGATATATCTCAACGTTTCAGTTCTACTGAGTTCAAATGTGACCGCAGATGTATGCTTCCTTCCTATGTGATACGAAGACGAAAATGCAGACCAAGTAGCTAACGTAGGAATTAGAATTAAGCAAGAAACAGAAATAGGGTTAGGTAAAATTGAAATATATGATCAAGTAAAACAGGTTACACTCAGAGAATGGCGACAAAACTGAACAGAAAGCTAGAAATACAGTTCTACATTCCAGTTAATAAAAGAACAAAACGGGGGGAAAATAACACAAATAATGGAAAATATAAAATATCAGTAAACTAATAAATTTGGAAACTGGGATTAGGAAAGGCAGCATTTGTATGAGAATTACAAATCTACACAGAATGCTATAACCTTAAACAATAATAAACTGTATAAAAAACTGCCAACAATATAAGAAAGAAAGAGAAGACATCACGAGATATTTGCAAAACAAAACACAAAGACATGACAACGCTGGAACTACAGCATGTATCAAATTACAATATCTAAAATTCAAATCAACGAACATAAAATGTCACCAACATCTTTCAGATGAAAAACAAAAATGCATTGAAAATATTTATATACAGTAATGAAATTGCTTCATTTCTTAAATTAGGGGGCGGGAAGTGGGGCGCGACTATTTATAGATCAGCGAACATACTTAAAATATGTGTAATAATAATGTGAAAGAGTTCTTCACACCTCATGAACAGCTGGAGACATAAGGAGACGTCTGCTGGATCGTTGATACCAAGACTTAGCTTATAATTCTGGGTCACAGTAGATTAAAGTTATGGATCCCACATCTGTCTGGAGTGTTCATAACCAAACTATGGCAATATGAAATGAATCCGATAATGTCATACAGCCACACATTCCCATCTTAGAGAACTGGACCGGATGTAATGCTTTTCTGACAAGGCTAAAGAAATAAAGGCACCTTGCCCACTTGAAAAAATTCTTCACCAATTAGAAATCACGAAGAGAAGTTCGATAGTGCTCATCATGGCAAAAGTAGAAAACAAAATAACGTGTACTCACACCATAATATGAAGATCGTGTGTTGATTATGGTGCAGGGAAGGTAGGGCTCTGACACACCCTTCGTGCGTTCATCATATGAAGAAAAAATACTTATATATTATACTTGATGACATAATTTACGTAAAAATTTCAAGGGTTCCCAAATGAGGAGGCGATGTTCTGATGCAGAGTGAGAGAGTGTCAGATGTGGCAGGGGTTTTCATATTGATCAAGGATTTCAAAAAATGTGAAAAATTCCCCCAATTGCAATAAGTCAAAAGTGCATTTTCTACATCATTTTGTTAGAAGCAAAATATTATCACAACACACATGTACACACACACACACCTAAACACTGAAGATACGTTTATTAACAATCATTCAAACATTCGGTATAATTATTTACACAGAAGCCACAAACAATATGTTGCACGATTTATTGCCAGGCATATTTCACTGCATCTCGTCAGGCGCACACTGCAGAGTTATATGAGGTAAATAAATGATAATACGTAGGCTGAAACTATTAAAACACATAGTCACCTGCATTGTTAATCTATTAATATAAATTTAACAATACCTGCGATTTTGTGTTTTAATTGTTTCAGCGTAAGTATTTTCCCTTTATTCACTTAATATGAGATATAACTATGCTGTATGCACCTGACGAGATGCAGCGAATATGTCAGGAACAATCGTACAAGATATTGTTTGTGGATGCTATGAATAATTATATGGTTATTAAACCGCGTGCCTGGAGGTCAGAATGGCCAAATAGATAAAGGCACCCGCACTTAAACATCTGGTGTGGTGATGGCGAGGTCGCGGGTTCAGTCTCTACACCAGTCAGTTAGACTGAAATTATTGACTTCTCGTTCTTGGCTTGGGGATGTAACTTACAAGTATCTTGAAAGTTGAAGTGGGTTCACCTGATGGCGAGGGACGCTGGTAATAGGAAGATCTAGGGGACACACACACACACACGCACACACGCACGCACGCACGCACGCACGCACGTACGCACGCACGCACGCATACACGCACACACACACACACACACACACACACACACACTGTCTGGACAAAGCTCGAGTTTAAAACGAGCGGTTTCCCCCCCCCCCCCCCCCCCCCCAAAAAAAAAAAAAACCCCGCATGCTTAAATTTTTTAAATTTTATTTTAACATTATAGCTAATGTAATTACTGAGTAATTCCTAATGGCATTTGATTACCTACATTAGAACAAGAAAATCATCATGCTTTGGGGTCACATTATGAAACAAGAGGATCAGGGGGAAGACTACAACAATTGGTAAGATTGACATTATTAGATTCCGAGCTAAACAGAGGGAGAAAATGCTGAATGGGTTGAAAGAATGTATTGGTTGAAGATCAGTTTGGCAAGCATTTCAAGAAGAGAGAGGTAAATGTGTGTAGACAAAGATTATCACCTGCGCCTCGCGGCACGGGACATGATGGCAGTGAGATAGCTCAGAGTAATAATAACACATCACTGTAGTGGCTGATATGAGGGCAGCGTCTATTGAAAACGCGAAACGAAAGTATCATATCCATATAATAATATATTTCTTGCCAACCGTCACATCGCTTTTTTAAATTCCCCGCACTACCCCACCCGTTTACAACAAGCGACAACAATCACCAACATACTGATATTTACAAGTATAGGAAAGACAGGATTAGCGCCAGAGTTAAGAAAAGGATACATTTACATCACAAAAGTGAAAATCGCGCAGATCACTAAACCGGGTGGCGATATTCCTAAGATAGTTTGCAACAAGCTGACTGGACATGACAACATAGCGAAAACAAAGAGGAACAGGGCTTTAAAATGTCGTGGAAAAGCCGCAAAAAGTCAGTGTACTCAAACAAAGACCTAAGAGCCTTCACGAACCAACGTAACTGAAGAAGGACCACTGAGCTTTTCCGGCATGGTAGCCTATGCAAACTTGTCCTTAATTACAAAATTATAATAGGAGAAGAGACGAAGCACCAGCCTATAAATGCCAGGGAACTTGGAAAAACGAAACCAAGTTTGATAACCCAAAACTGCTGTTCTTATAAGCGTGAAGAAGACACTCAAATTTTATGAAGGTCCTTATTAGATCCATCAAGATCTAGACCTGACTGTTCAGTGAAGCACCTTGTTGAGTGAAGCACCTTGATAGAGTGAAGCGCCTCGTTTTAGTGATCCCCTTTGATAGAGTAGTGCAGAAAGCTATTCGCATGCAAGATTATCTTCTACCCATGTAGGACAGGTGACATAGATAATTTATCCTTGAACCTGAAAGGGGAAAACTAGAACCAATATTCTGCTCAGACTTTAATAAGGTCAACACTAAGAACACTTAACTGATATATTGTCATTAATTGCTTGCTGGAGGGTTTCACAAAGCTGGAAGTGGAGAAATCGGAGTGTACAGTTCTTTTTTGCAGATTACACATATGCCCGTAGATGATGAGCAGTAAATGTAATAAAAAAACACACACACACATGCACACACATTTATATATATATATATATATATATATATATATATATATATATATATATATATATATATATATATATATATATATATAGCTTGTGATATGCATGTTATATTTGGCACATCAATGATATGAGTATAGTTATAGATATATATGTATATGCCTTCTATGTATTTAACTAGATTTTTTTTTTTAAAGTAAAGAACAACAACCTAATTTTTATTTATTAAATCATAAAATTGAGCCCATGTCATCTATTGAATGTTTTACTTGTCGTAGTTAAGTCGTTTAATTAAAACAAACCCTAGACAATAATTATTTAATTGAGAGAGGAGAGGCAAGGAACAACCAATAGGATATTGTTGGTTATAAGGGGAAACTTTTTATTTGGTTTCATAGAGGTATTCCTTGGTTCTCTGAGACTCTATTTATGGACTCAAGCAACTGAGACATTAAAGGTTAACTTAATTAGAACGGGCATGATCACATTGAGAACGAGGAACTTGATTGTTCTCTATCTCTTTGGGTTTGACCCATCTAAGATATCCGACAAGTTGGGGCCAAGATCTGGGGATTTATTTAATCAGAAAGTAGGATAGAGCAGGTTGGAATAGTAACATTTACTTAGTCAGGTGTTATCATATCATTAGATATAGATCGAGTCAGGTAGAAGATCGTCCCAACTAGACACTTGTGCTTTACTTAAAGTCTATTCTCCAAGTAAATACAAGTGGCAATTACCTTTACAGAAGACAAGAAACGGGTAAGAATGGCAGACACAGCCAGACTGAGAAATCTTTTCATGGAGACTGGTAAGCAATGCGCCCTAACAGGTAAGGAGTTAGCACAATATATCAGCAAGGAATTTGAGAAGCACAAACGGCTACAAACTGAGAAAGAAATGGATGAAAGACGACTACAAGTCGAATCAGAAAATAAGGAGAAGGATAGACAAGCAGAAACAAAAAGACTGCAGGCAGACAGAGAACAAGAAGAAAGAAGACGGCAACATGAACTGGAAATGAGGAGACTGGACAGTGAAACAGCGTTACGACGAGTGGAAATCATGAACCAGAATAACCCACAACAGATCAAAGCAGATCTTCAGCTGAACCACAGAGTGAAGCAGCTTCAGTTCAAGTCAACGCTATGTCTTTTCCGCTAGATCCCTTCAATGAACAGGCGAACAGAATTGAGAACTACTTGTCAAGTTGCGAGAGGATGTATGTGATGTGCGGATTGGAGGAGACAAAATGGGCAGTTAAATTGTCGCAAGGACTTCGCGGAATCGCTTACAAAGAATTCTCTAGGATCCGCCCAGAGGAGTTGAGCAATTATGAAATACTGAAGAAAGTTTTGTTAGTTAGTTAGTTAGTTAGTCTTTCCTCTTGATCCTAAGTCGGCGCATAGGGCAGAAGTCATGGCTCTCCATGTCTAGCGGTTCGCTTCTACCTGTTGTAGATCTTGGATGTTCACTTGACCGTTGGATGAGCTTTTGAAATAGATGGAGATAACTACAAGACTGCTAGAAAGGAAGCAGGAGAGAGTTTTTCTCTATATGTAGAAAGATTGAAATCCTACATAAACAAATGACATACCTTGTCTAGATTTGAGGAAACATATCAAGATCTTCAAGAAATGGTCATAATAGATCAACTCAAAGATAAAATTTCTCAGGACATGAGAGCATTTCTAACACAAGATGGAGCTGAGAGATTGCAGTCTATCATTACTGTGGCGGAGAAATATGAAAAGTCGCAAACAGAGGCTGGAGGTAATCAACGAACTACAAACAACCCCCGCGAGTTCCCTCAGAAGACCAAAGATAAGGGAGGACAGAAATCCAGCAAACCTAATGGATAAAATGGATTACATAAAACCACTATCAAACAGAGCCAGCAGGTAAAATGGGGGAACGAAGGCCTACTGCAATCATTGTAAAACTCATACTCACTTTACAAAGGATTGCAGAAAGAAACCTCAAACTCCTACCACAGCCTGTATGGTACACCAAAAGCAGCGAGGGTGAGCCGGAATGCTCTTTCCAATAAAGAGACGCAATGGAATACCAACTCAGAACTGTCGGTGATAGAATCCATCAACCTAAACGGGTATAAAATGCAGTGCATTTACTACACTAGCTTATTTTCGACGCAATTGTTCAAGCCTCACTGGAGACCCCAGAGCAGGTTACAGAGGAAATCGTCGAATTACAGGGATTTCTGAAAAGTTCCGTACCTATGACACTACCTGTGGCCAAGGGCAGTATAACTTTACGCTATGTCACGGGAGAAATTAGAGCATCGGTCATGGAAGACCCAATCTACCTTGTTATGTTAGGATTTCGCTATGCCTTCTTAGGAGAACCATTACAGCCGATGAAAACATCAGCGGTGACTACACGCTAACAGGCTAAGAAAACGCAAATGACAATGACACCAGGAAATCTTCCACCAGAGGATTTAAAACAAGACAAAGCAACAGATAGCTAATTTGGGACTTGCTTTCGTATGATGCCTAAATCAAATACACCTCCTAGGAAAGGTGACATCTACATGAAGAATGGAATTCCTCACAGGAAGGCAGGAAATTTAGAACAGGAGTACTCACAACTCATTGCACCAACTACTTACAGAACGCAAATACTGGAGATGGGACATAGTATGCCGTTTAGCGGGCACATGGGAATCAACGCAATAGTGCAACGAATTTCGACCCACTACTACTGGCCGGGAAGTAACGCGGACATTTAACGTTATGTCAAATCATGCCCAGAATGTCAGAGAGTAGCCCCAAAGTACTGGATACCACCAGCGACATTAGGTGAAATGCCTATCACTTGCACACCATTCGAGAAAGTGACTGTGGACATAGTCAGATCTCTCAACCAGATGAAGTGAAGGAATCGATTTATACTAACCCTCGTGGACATATGCTCGATGTGGGCCGAAGCAATGCCGATGCCATCGAGTGATTCCAAGCATGTAGCAGAAGCTCTACTTGGTATATTTACCAGATTAGGATTTCCAATCAGAATCCTGACTGACAACGGATTGCAGTTGAGAGGAAATCTAATGGAGGAAGTCTTCAAACTATTCTAGCCTAGGCAGATACATACTTCTCCATACCAC
Source organism: Cepaea nemoralis (assembly GCA_014155875.1). Taxonomy (NCBI): domain Eukaryota; kingdom Metazoa; phylum Mollusca; class Gastropoda; order Stylommatophora; family Helicidae; genus Cepaea; species Cepaea nemoralis. The sequence goes on from JACEFZ010004582.1 coordinate 643,342, forward strand.
CCTGCTTCAAACGGAGCTGTGGAAAGATTTAATGGGACTCTAATAACCATCTTGAAGATACTAGCTCATGAAAACCAGAGGCGTGGCATACATACCTTCTGGCAGCACTTTTTGCGTACCGAGAAGTACCACACAAATCTACTGGAATTGCACCAGTAACATTGTTGTTCGAGCGTCCAATCAAGGGATTGGTGGAAGCTTTATTTCGTTCATGGACTGATGATTCAGTTGATGAGAACGTTGTGAGTGCATCTGCATATGTGGAAGAGTTAAAGCAACGACTTCAACTTTGTTGGAAATTAGCCGCAACCAATCTACGACAAGCACGACGTAGAATGGCTAAAAATTTCAAAAAGGAAGCAAAGTATAAAGAGTTAGAGGTGGGATAAAAGGTGCTAATACTTCTTGCCACAAGTCAAAACAAGTTGCATATCGGTTGGAAAGGATCTTATGTAGTAAAGGAGAAAAATTCCTGAACAAACTACAAGATCTCTATAAAGGGGAAAGATAAAATCGTTCGTGTCAATCTATTACGAAAGCACAATGAGAGACCCACCACCGAGACAGCACATTTGATAGCAATGGCCGTAGCAACAGAAGTTGAGCATGGAAACACAATGGGAGTGGAGTATCCTCTGCAAATCAAAGAGACTTATTGAGATGTGGACATTAGCCCAACATTAACGACGGATCAGCAGCAGCAGATTCGAAAGTTCTTAGAGGCTTACGCAGATAAACTACCATACAAACCAGGACTGACTGATCTCGTAGATTACGACAAGAAGGTGAAGGATCCAACACCTGAGCGAGTCAAAATCTACCCTGTTCCATACGCCAAAGCAAAACCGCTCAAAGATGAAATTCAACAACAACAACAACAACTGCTTTCAGCTGGGATAATATCAGCTTCAGAATCTTCTTACAGTGCAAGCGCAGTTCAGTTGAGGAAACACACTGTTGAGCATCGGTTATGTATTGATTATAGGCAGCTAAACGCGGTAACAGAGTTTCAGACTGAACCACTGCCAGATCAGAATAAACTTTTCACCAGACTTAGCAGAGTACAATACTTCACAAAGATAGATCTGAGTAAGGGATACTATCAATCCCAGTGAAAAATGAAGTAAGACAGTGGTTAGCCTTCAGCACTTCGGATGGACACTACAAAGTTAACGTTCTTCCTTTTGGATTAAGCAATGCTCCAAGTGTCTTCACTAGGATGATGAGGAAATTATTGGAATCATTGGAAAATCGACAGCTTAGCAACTTCATGGTGATATCCTGATAGCTACAGAAATATTCGAGTAGCATCTTGAGACCTTGAAGCTACTATTAAATCGCTTGAAGAAAGTGGGGTTGACAGCAAGGCCAAAGATGTATTAGATCGGATTCCGGCAATTAGATTTTTTGGGACACACAATCTCTCAAGGAAATAATGCAACCTCATGAGGGCAATTTGGAGAAACTAAGAAATGCACCGCGTCCCAGAACCAAAAAGGATGTGCGATATTTTGTATCCCTCTGCGGATTTTATCAAAGATACATGCCGAACTTCAATTCCCTTACATCTCCGTTGACAGATCTCACTCGGAAAGGGGAACCAGAGAATGTCGTTTGGTCTGCTGACTGCAAAAGGAAATATGCGGAACGAAATAAAGCCTTAACAGCTAAACCTGTTCTTCAGCTGCCAGATCTCACACGTGCATTTGTACTTAGGACGGACGCAAGCAATATAGAAATTGGGGCAACTTTATGGCAAAGAATTGACGAGGACCAACCAATAATTTTCCCAGTTGCCTATGTTTTGCATATCCTTTACAGGACATCGCTGTCAACATAAGCATCTTTCAGCTGATTGTTGATTTCTTAGCAAGATTACGCTCAGTAGTTTGCCATTGCTTTCTCTGCGGCCGGCTCTCATACCCCGTAAGTAATCGACGCGATTAGAACCACTGCTGATTATCACCGTAGTCACGTTACTTACGAGAGTATACGAGATTACGGAGAAAAGCTGCTAACATCTAGGCCAGGAAACCGTCCAGTTGCTTATGCCAATAGAAAACTGAACTCAGCTGAACGCAATTATTCTGCCATTGAAAAAGAATGCTTAGCTTTCGTTTGGACGGTAGAGAAGTTCCAGGCGTACATGTATGGGCAACATTTCACAATACAGTGCGATCATCAATCTCTCATGTTCCTGGCAGCTTCCAGAAACTTAAACGCTCGACTAATGAGATGGTCGTTACTCCTACAACCTTATTCATTTCAAATAGAATATGTTCCGGGAAGGATAAACGTAGGAGCATACTTTCTCAGCAGTCATCCCATTGAAGATTCTGTACAAGAATAAGAGGAGGGAACAAAGAAGGAGAGTAGAATGGATTAGAGCGGGAACACCAGCTTTTTACGGTTGCTCGAAACTACAGTTTTCCAGGGGACAACTGTCTGAGAGGGCAGCCCTGTAATATATTTCTCGCCAACCGTTACAGCGCTGTTTTTAAATTTCCCGCACTACCCCTCCAGTTTGCAAAAAGCGCCAATAATCACCAACATACTGAAATTTAAAAGTATAGGAAAGAAAGGATTAGCGCCAGAGTTAAGAAAAGGATACATTTACGTCACTAAAGTGGAAATCGATATTCCTAAACCGGGTGGCAATATTCCTAAGATAGTTTGCAATAAGAGTCGTGATTAGACGTGACGTCATAACGAAATATAAGAAAGACAGGGCTTTAAAATGACGTGGAAAACCAGCAGAATATCAGAGTACTGAAACAAAGACCTAAGAGCCTTCACGAACCAATGTAACAGGAGAAGGACCACTTAGCTTGCCGGCATGGTAGCCTATGCAAACTTGTCCATAATTATAAAATTATAATAGGAGAAGAGACGAAGCACTAGTCTATAATTGTGCTGCCAGGGAACTTGGAAAAACGAAACCAAGTTTGGGAACTCGAAAAATGCTGTTATTATAAGCGTGAAGAAGACACTCAAATTTTGTGAAGGTCTTTATTAGATCAATCTAGATCCAGACCTGACTGTTGAGTGAACAACCTTGTTGAGTGAAGCACCCTGATAGAGTGAAGCACCTCGTTTGAGTGATGCCCTTTGATAGAGTAGTGCAGAAAGCTATCCACCTGCAAGATTTTCCTCTACCCATGTAGGACAGTTAACATAGATAATATATCCTTGAACCTGAAAGGGGAAAACTAGAGCCAATATTCTGCTCAGACCTGACCAGATCTACACTAAGAACAACTAACAGAGATATTGTAATTGACTGCTTGCCGCAGGGTTTCACAAACCTGGAAGTGGAAAACCGGAGTGTATACAGTTCTTTCTTTCAGATAACACATATGCCTGTAGAAGATGAGCAGTAAATGTAATAAAAAGACAGACATATAGCTGGTGATATGGATGTTATATTTGGCACATCAATTATATGAGTATAGTTATAGATATATATGTAAATGACCTTATTTTTGCATTGAACTGGATTGCGGTTTTTATTTTAAATGTAATGATCAACAACCCAATTTATATTTATTAAATAATAAAATTGAGGTCATGTCATCTATTGAGTGTTTTTCTTGTCGTAGTTAAGTTGTTTAATTAAAACAAACCCTAGACAATAATTAATTAACTGAGAGAGGAGAGGCAAGGAACCATCAATAGGATATTGTTGGTTGTAAGGGAAAACTTTTCATTTGGTTTCCTAGAGGTATTCCTTGGTTCTCCGAGACTCTATTTATGGACTCAAGCAACTGAGACATTAAAGGTTAACTTAATTAGAACGGGCAGGATCACATTGAGAACGAGGAACTTGATTGTCCTCTATCTCTTTGGGGTTGACCCAACAAAGATATCCGACCTGGATTCGAACTGCAATTGTTAACGTTTACTATTACCGTCACTGGAATTAAATATAATTTAAACGCTTATTACAAAAACTATGCCTAGAATTATATATAACTCACAAATTACCACACAATACTCTCTTAGGCAATATTTCTTCTTCTGTTTCTTAGCAACCTACTCCGCCTCTTCCTGCTTTTATTTCCAATGGATCATAAGACCTCAACCATGTCACGTCAAGCCCTCCTTTCTATTGCTGTCTTCCGCAGCTTTTTCCACGTCTTGACGGTATTATTTATCTCTGTTTCTAATTATCTTCTCCACATTGTTACTTCTCTTGCTATTTGTTTAATTATATGGCTTCCAGAGAAAGGACTTCCTAGTTATACTATTAATCGGTTTTCTCACAGTGTGTTCCACCTAGCGCCAGTGTCTTTTCATTGCCTCTTCATTTACTGGGATTTGTTTATTTCGCTCCGTGCGCTCTACACTGGCCATTATGTCATATTTTAGTTATCCTCTTCCATGAAATACTCTTTTAGGACACGTTGCTGGTGTCATTTTCAGAAAAAAAGTAACTGTATTGATAAAATATAGATACAAACCGAGTACAAAAAACGTTTATGACAAGATACTCCAATACAATGTTGCTTCCATATATCTTCAAATTACACACATATACTGGAGACCTGCTCCGTTCTTATCCACATCAATTATAAACTAACACAACTGGCGAACATTAAAAATATTCAAAAGTAGGGTTACTATAAAATACCATTTGTTTGCACAACAAAATCCTAGATTTCGAACAAAAGAAATGTACTACAATTGTACATAAATGCTAAACATAAACAAGTGTTAGAGTAGGGAATATGTAGTTTAACAGTGAAAAACTGAACTCGGTAGTTTACAGTAAAGACTATTCACACGGTGTCTACTGTTCAATAAATAAAAACGGATGTAGTGCACGCCTAATGCAATATGACAAAGTTGCTATTGCAGTTTGCAACAGAGATTAATCCAATGGGTTGATAAACACTGGGGTACTTCGAAGAACAGATCATTGTCCAATCACCACTGATTACACGATGAAATCACTGCACAGTGCAATGAAACATTTCAGATGCCATGCTGTAGATGGGGTAATGTTTGCTTATTGCAAGTAAGTACAATCTCAGCGGGGAGATTATATTAATTGTATCTACATTGTACATGCTGACATGCTTTTAACCTATAGAGACGTCGTTAACTGGCTTGGTGTCGTGAATCATAACGGAAGCATAGTTTTCAATACGCGTGTACCGTGTTATTAAACATTTCAAAAACACAAACCATTGTGTACAGATTTGCTGGAATTGCAGTAATAAATAACATGAGCCTCTTTACAGTATATTTACGGTGTTTTCTCTCAAACTTGTACAGACGCGGGTGATACCAACAGCACCACACCTGTAATGGCGAGGGTCATACACACAAAGCAAGTCAGCAACAGTCTGTCGGCTATCTGAGCCACCTGTTGCCACTCCGTCTTGAAGCCTTCCTTCTTGTCCTGCTGTGCTAGCCTGATGTCATTTCTTTCTATAGTTTGATATACTTTCTGCAGGACCCGGGAGAAGTACATTTCGAAAGAATCAGGATTTTGATCCAAGGATGATGCATTTCCGTTGGAGCGACGATATCCGAGGAACGTCCGTGGTACGGTACCATTCCCTTGACACTCTTCGCCATCCATTGACGGAATATCCACACGGCTGGGATGACTCAAATCGTGTGGTTGCTTCATCTCCTGCAATAAATAATAAAGAAATACAACATTAAGCATTGTTGCACAAACATGAGGATTATGCATCCAAACATATAATGGATTAAACAATGCTTTTGCTTATCTACAACTGCGATAAAATTAAACATAGAAGTTAATTCCATGTCCTGAATAGGACGTAGACATCTACCCCATCATTTATTAGCTACATGTGATTTACTGCCGGCTCGGTGGCGATGGGGTTACGGACGCAATTCGTAATCCCGCATCCCGCGTTCGAAACACAGCTGCGGACGTATTGAAAACAGACCGTCATGCGTTGGATTTAATACAATGGCATGCGTGCTGATCGTTCAAAATGCAATGACAAATTTCTGAACGTAAACTTGCCAAGTCCTTTAAAAGTACTGGAGAGTTTTGGTCATAGACCATAACTTTAGGAAGGGAAAGTCCCATCTGCACCTCCACGTGGTAGAGGATGGAAACCCACCAATGTTTGGCTGACACAGCTCTTGGGACCAAGTATCCACCGGAATAAGTGGACAACTCTGCAGCTGAGCAGAGCAGGGCACTCACATGTCCTGACAGTCGGAAATGGCTGCCAAAGGCAGAGTTAAAAGACCACCACGTGGATGTGGAAGGCAAGGGCAAACCACCACATTATCTTCCCAAGACTTCATGGCGACACACATTTCAGACATAGTGAACGACGTCCGTCATCTAGCTACTGATGACAAATCTAAAACTATAACTAAACTAAATAAATTTAGAGTAGGAACATGGAATGTTAGGACATTAAATGAGCTAGGAAAGTTAAACAATGTTCTAAGAGAAATGGAAAACATGAAAATGAATATACTAGGCATAAGTGAGATGAGATGGAAGGGATCTGGCAAAATTTATAGCCGACAAACACACAATAATTTATTCTGGAGGGGACACACATGAAAAAGGTGTATGAATAATATTTGATTAAAAAACAGCCAAATCTATGAATGGGTACTGGTGTATTTCAGACAGAGTTATAATGGTCAAAATCAAAGGCAAACCAATAGATATAAATATTATACAAGTATATGCACCAACAACAAGAAGTAGTGATGAAGAAATACAACACTTTTACGATAAAATAGAAATGGCAATAGCTCAAATTGGATCACAAGAAATAAAAATAATACTGAGAGATTTTAATGCAAAAGTAGGAAAAGGAAACATACAGGATATATTGGGGAATTACGGTTTAGGTACAAGAAATGAACGAGGAGAGAAGCTAATAGAATGGGCAAATATTAATGATATGATAATTGGAAATACATGGTTTAAACACCATAAAAGACGACTATACACATGGAAAAGCCCTGATATGAAAATATGCAACCAAATTGACTACATACTTATTACTAAAAGATTTAGAAATGCATTAATTAATATAAAGACAATGCCTGATACTGACGGTAACAGTGATCATGTACCACTATGAGGATAAATAAAAGTAAGATTAAAAAGAGGGAAAAAATGGTTAAGAACCTGAGACTTAATAAAGAGGTTCTGAAAGTAAATAAAGAAATTCAAGAACAATACAGAGTGACTGTGAAAAATAGGTACAATGCAATAGCTAAAGTACAGAGTATAAATGAACAATGGGAAATGTTAAGGGACTTCATTCATCAAACTAGCAAAGAAATATTACCGGAGAGAAGCCAAAAAAGCCAAGAAAAAATGGATGAATGAAGAAATCTTAATGCTGATGGAAAAAATGAAACAGAATAAGAATGACAAACAAGAGTATGCTAAGATAAATAAAGAAATAAGAGCTAAATGTGTGAAGGTAAAACAAAGTTAGTTAAACGAGCAATGCAAAAAAAAAAATGAACTAAATTCCATTAAAGATAAAAAAAAATATGCACAGACAAATCAGTGAGCTCACAGGAAGAAAAATAAGAATAAATACAGGATGATTGAAATCAAAAACAGGAAAGATATTATTGGAGGAAGGTGCTATAATGAAGAGGTGGAATGAGTATATAAGAGAATTATATAATGGAGAAAAGGAAGAATTAACAGAAAAAAGTAACTTAGAAGGCCCATCTATTCTAAAAGAAGTAGTCGCTGACGCTATGACACATATGAAGAAAGGAAAAACAGCTGGGCCAGATGAAATCACAGTAGAAGAATTAGAAGTATTGGGAGAATTTGGGGTAGATATATTAACCAAAATGCTGAATGATATTTACAACAGTGGATATTTACTGAGCGATATGATAAATCTGTATTTATAGCAATACCAAAGAGACCAGGAGCAATTGAATTAGAAGATTTTCGTACAATTAACCTCATAAACCATGTCACTAAGCTTCTACTTAGAATTATAATGAGAAGAACAAGAAAGAAAATAAAAATGGAAATTAGTGAAGAACAGTATGGTTTTATGCCCGGTTTTATAAAAGGAACAAACAATGCAATATATATATATATATATATATATATATATATATATATATATATATATATATATATATATATGTATATATAAACTACTGAGCGTAATCTTGCCAAGAGATCAACATACAGCTGAAAGATGCTGGTGTTGACAGCTAAGTCCTGTAAAGGATATGCTTTTAAAAAAATTAAAAAAATATATATATATATATATTACGAACGCTAATAGAAAGGCCAATAGAGAAACAGAGAGACATATATTTATGCTTCATAGATTATACTAAGGCATTTGATAAAGTAAAACATGATGAGCTGATTAAAATGTTGGTAGATATCAACATTGATGGGAAACATTTAAGAATAATAAAGAATATATACTGGAACCAAGTAGCAGCAATTAAAATGGGAAATAAAGAAGGTACGAACGGATAAAGCTAGGAGTACGACAGGGGTGTGTTTTGTCACCCGATCTCTTCTCCCTGTATAGCGAAGTAATAATGAGAGAGATCAAAGAGATGTCAGGAATACTAGTTGGAGGTTATAATATAAATAATATACGCTATGCAGATGACACAGTATTGGTGGCGGATAATGCAACAGACCTACAACAATTATTGGACATTGTTGTATCAGAGGAGTGCACAGAAAGGACTCTCCTTGAATATCAAGAAAACAGTAACAATGGTGAAATCAAAGAAAATGGGGACACCAAAATGTGACATAGAAATAGAAGAGGGAATTCTCAACCAAGAGGATAATTTTAAATATCTAGGGGCACTTATAACATCAGACGGAAGATTAAGAGATTAAGATTAACTGAGATTAAGAGCAGAATAGGGCAGGCAAAAACCGCATTTCAGAAAATGAAGAGAATCTTATGCAATAGGTCGCTATCGATGAATGTAAGAAAGAGAGTGCTAAAATGCTATATAGAACCAGTTTTGCTGTATGGCAGCGAATCTTGGAATGTAAATGAACAAATTAGGAAGAAGTTAGAAGCAACAGAGATGTGGTTTTTAAGACGAATGTTGCGAATTCCTTGGACTGCCAGAGTAATTAACAACGATTGCCTGAAAGAGGCTAATGAAAGTAGAACACTATATACAACAATAAGAAAGAGACAAACAGCTTTCTTTGGTCATGTGATGAGAAGAGAGGCACTGGAGAACATCGTGACAACTGGAAAGATCGAGGGGAAGAGAGGCAGAGGCAGACCAAGAGAAATGATGCTAGACGGATTGAGACGGTGGCATGGAGGAATGTCATCAGCAGAGTTGATCCAGTACACCAAAGACCGAGATCTGTGGAGAGCCATGAACGCTTAGGCCAGCCGTCACGGTAATTGATGATGATGATGAAACTTGCCATACCCTCTCCCTGGCGAAGGTATTAACGACTTTCTCTGTAATCCCGTATATCCACGTAAAGAACACAACTGCACGAGATTCGGCAGCGGATCGCGTCGCGATGGTTACTTACGGGGTATATGAGCAGGTCGCTCAGAAAGCAATGGCAAACTACAGAGCGTAATCTTGCTAAGAACATCAACAGCAGCTGAAAAGTGCTGGTGTTGACTGCAACGTCCTGTAATGGATATGCAACATTAAAAAAAAACAACAACTTGCCAAGACATCACAAACAACCAAAAAATGCTGGGGTTGACCGCGACGTCCTGTAAAGAATATGCAACTAGCTAACTTGTGATTCGCTAGACAATTTAACGTTCAGTAGTTAGCCATTGCTTTCTGAAGGTCCAATGCATCCTATTGTGAAAATCAACACAGTGCGATCTGCTTCCAAATCGCTCGCTTTTGACTGTGAAGCTGGTGTGCCGGGATTACGGAACTGAATTTACTACCCCAAAGACACAGACGTCGACATACTTACGGTAAGCACGGCTAAATTAGTCTTTTTTCACGTTATAAGCCATCAACACTTACGGTGAGGAAAGCTAAGTTGCCCCTGTTCACGCCACAAACTATCTACACTTACGGAAAGAAAGGGTAAATTATCAATTTTCTTGCCATTGCAAATCTACAATTACGTTTAAAAAGGTTATTTTACCGTTTGTCATGCCATTACACATCTACACTTCCGTAAGAAAGATTAAGTTACCCATTTTCACGACATTACGCATCTACACTTACAGAATTCCATTTCAGGCCATGAGACATTCAAATTTTCACTAAAGAATAACAAGACAGTTAAGGACTCCTTTTTTGCCTAGAGGTTTATTTGGTATATGATGCTAGCTGGATATTTTAAGACCATCAGAACTGGAAGGGTGATGTGATCGATATCACACCGACAAACGTTACTTCCCAATTAATTATCCTAGTACCTATGTAGCGAGGGTCGACCTGGAAATCCTGGTCTATTTTAAAAATCCGTGTCTCGATGGGGATTTGAAGGCACGCCAACTGGGCCATCAGGCAAGCGTGCTAACCACTACCCTACCGGGGATACCTGAACTTAAAAGTAGAAATAATAGTTCATTTCAAAATATTGAATATCTAATACATGTGACAATTACAATCTGATTTACCTTAATTTGTAATGCGTCTATTGTGTTTAGATGTCTCGGTAACATAGTGGTTAGCGCACTTGCTGGCCCAATGACCCATGGGTTTACATCTTTCAAGGCATGGGATTGTCGTTGGTGATTACACAGCTACAGAATCTAACTAGCCCCATATAATGTGTGCTAGAAAATTATATCGAAGCTGCATCTCCGAGTGTAGTGATGATCATTTCACAATTGTATCATTAGGTATCAAGAGCGTAAATCTGGCAATGTGTCACTGATATGCCACAACGGCAAGCAAACGTTTATGTTAACATATTTTGATCTTGTTGCTATGTTAGCATGAAGTATCGTGGCTCTTCGCAATTGCATGTTCTTGGTAGTATTTAGTCAACATACCTCCTCCTCTTCCTCTACTCCTCTGGGATTTGGGTTGAAGTTTGCACAATGAAATGTTTAACATCGTCTGTGCTTGTACACAGACAGACAGGGAGACATACAGAAAGGTAGGCATGCAGTCAACTAGTGAAATAGCTGAAACAGAAATAGGCAGGCAGACAGACATGTAGATAGTCACAAAGAAAAAAAAGACCGACACACAAACAGATAAATTGCAGCACCATCAGCATCAAGCCCATATCTTTCACGATCAATATACATCTGTTAATTTCGCCCTTGTAGTTCCTAGTGTTAAGTTACCTTGCCTGTTATAACTCTTCGCATACATCAAATGCTGTATTATGACTGTTATAATGTTTCTCTCCAGGAGGTTTAATAGTTTAGAGTTCACACCCTATGGATAAAAGCTTCAACCATCGCATGCAACAATATAAATGCAATCGCTAGTTCTTCATAACTGAACTGACACACATAACCAAATCAAGTTAAATGAATTCATTGGAGCCTAGTATGTTTTAGAATTTTTGATATTGTTTCTTGCTGTTTGATGTTCAATAGTTTTCGGAGGTAGATGGGCGAAAACTATTATTTTGTTTTGAAATCTTATCTCATATTACTGGTTCATGTCTCTTTTCCCACACAACATAGTACAGGGAAGTATGCCAAATTAAATAACACGTGTTTTATTTAATGCTAGCTTAGTGTAGTGCTGCTTAGGTCACGCAACACTATGGTGCGTTTATATCTAGAGAGAAGAATAAATGCAAACATACTTGGCTCACAATTATTTAGATATTTTCTGACAGTGTTAAAAGTGCACTTTGTTTTCAAAGTATTAAGCAGAACTGTTAACCGTAACATTTCCCGCTTTCCTTGTTAAATGACTACTAGCTGCAACCGTGTTGTGGTTTGCGTGACTCATCAGACGGTTGTTTTTATTTTCTCTGGCCATCTCATCACTATATATTTCCATGGCAGGGTTATGAAACCATCACGCCCATGTCTTTGACAATGCTTTTTGTACTGCAAACGTCATATTTACAAGCTGGAAGCGCTATCAATAAGATGTACTTTCTGTTCTGCAAACGTCATATCTACAAGCTGGAAGCCCTATCAATACCATGTACTTTCGGAATAATCACGCCAGGCACCCGTTGCTTGTAGGAACATTACGTAAACATCATCTGGACATTTTTCACAAAAGCGTGTCTGAATATTTCTCGCAACTGTTTTTGGAAATAATAAAATTGCTTTGGCTTTTAATCAGTCAGGTTTTGTTTGACAACAATATAGGAGATGTTATTAGTAAGAAGAAAATGTTTTTATTTCATCATTTGATGCTTTATTCTACGTATTTAATTATATATTTTTTTTGTATTAGACAATCTATCTACTTGTATGCTTATGTAATGTTTTTTACGTCATCATGAAATTAACCAGCATATTAGTTAGTTAGTTAGTTAGTCGTGGTTCCAACTTCACGGCAACGCATATATAGACATATACTGTACAGTAAATTACAGTTGTAGGCGTCTGATGGTAAAGAGCGTATCAGGTACTATTGAAGTGTTTAAGTACTCTTTTACACATATGGAGACCTATTGATTATATGCTGATGGCACCTTACTTTTATAGTCCAATGAGCACTCGATGGGCGATGTGCTCAATATCACACTGGCCACCTTTGCTTCCCACTAGATTTCCTGGTACTTATTTCAGCTGGGTCGACTAGGGAGCCCAGGTCAATTTTGACAAATCCGCCTCCAAGGGAATTTGAACACATGACCACCAGGCCCAAGAGGAGCATGTAAATTCTTAAGCCTTTAAATATTCTAAAGTCTAAGGATATGCTTTGTAGCACACTCGTCCTTTAGCGTGGTGATGTCGCTGTTTGGAGGCGGCAGTTTTGAATCCCTGTATGTTTATAGCTCAAAATGTTTCTGTTGTCTAGGAATCTTCTAATCTATACTACTTTCATTTACTTTTAAGCGTGTCAGTTATTAGCTAAGGAATTGATTTCACATGTTGTTCGGGGGAGTATGACAAATTCTCCTCGCAATTTTCATTGTTGGTAATGTCGTGATCGCCGGGCGAGCCGGTCGCCGTGGCTAAGGTCTTGCGAACGCCGTTTGTGAGCCCGTATAGCCAGGTTTGAAACACAGCGGTGCTGGTTTTTCGAAAAAGGTATTGGTGCCGGTCGTTCAGAAAGCAATGGCAAACTACTGAACGTAAACTTTGCCCAGGATTCACGAACAGCAAAAATGCTGGGGTTGACTGCTACGTCCTGTGAAGGACATGCAACTAAAAATGTCGTGGTATTTATGGAAAATTATAGTTTGCGGATTTTATAAAGTTGGGTAAACACCTGATGCATTACCTGCTTGAAAATGCATCAGTTATTGTAAATATGTGCTGGTGTAAAGCGTGGTCATGAGTAGACATAGAGGAAATAATTACACCATCTAGTATTATATCTACTTTTGGCTATCCCCAGAAGCACCGAATGACACTAGCATTCTCACAGCTGGCGGTTTATGAAATTGATAGTAAAAGAAACGCATCAATAAATTGACTAATAAACATGCAATGCAAAGCTACTGGTTAAATGAACAAAAAAGAAGTAATAGTCATTAAATATCGAGATAAACATTACTGCATATGTGGAGACAATGTAGAGTTTTCGCTGCAATGTAACCATGTAGAACTTTCGCTAATAATTAAAACTATGGTTCAAGTAATACTTTTGTTGTTCTCGTTTTAAAACTTATTTGTTGGTTACTATACTGTTTCTTGACATATCTGTGTATTTAATTATTTAAACACATGGTTGTGACCGAGGGGTTAGCAGCTTTCTCCGCTAACCCCGAATACTCTCGTCACGTGACGCGACGAGAATTAGCAGTGGTTCGAATCGCAAAAGTGACTTATGAGAGTATGGAGCCGGTCGCTCAGAAAGTCGTGGCGTGCTGATGAGCGTAATCTAGCCTAGGAATCAACATACAGCTGAAAGATGCTGGTGTTGACCGCAATATCCTGAAACAGGATGAAAACGCGGGAAAAAAAAAAAAAAAAATGGTTGCTTCACGACTGTCATTTTCCACAGGGTTAAGTGCCACAAAAAACCAATCAGAAACACAAAGAAGAAAGAATAACTGGAAATAGGAAATGTTTAAAGAAAGCATATGGCTGCAAAATAATATTAAAGAAAATAAATTAATCAATCCGTGGCAGTCTATGAGATGAAACCGTTTAATTTCTTGTTGACTAAGTTATCATTCAGTTATGTGTACTGCGGCTTAGAAGCAGTGAACGCGTTTTACAATTCCCCGACTTACCGAGACTAGGCTTCAAAATCAACAGCAAGCGATTTGGAAGAAAACCGCATTCCGTTGATGTCAATGATATAAGCGCGATTCGTTCTGTCTGTCTGTATATCAATCTTCCTGTCATCCTGAAATCTACTACCTGCGTATCTATCTGCATGTCAGTTTATCTGTTTGCCTACTTGTCTGTCTGTCTGTCTGTCTGTCTGTCTGTCTGTCTGTTAGTCGCTGTACTGTTCCGTATCTTGCCCTATCTGTCCTTGTTTCATGTTTCATCTGCCCCGTCTATTGTATGATGTATCCCGTTTTTGGCTTGATATCCCTAATTTAAACAGTTTTACTCTCTGTGGCGATCAAGATACCCAGTCAATGTTTCATGCAGCTTGTTAATAGGGTAGTTGGGAACACAACATAATGGGAAACAGGGAAGACATTTGACATGACATGCGTGCTGGCAGTTAGTAGATTATGTGGAATACTGATGCTGGGATTGTTATTTCCATGGACACAGCAAATCCCAAGCGGTTACTAAGGCGACGTACCATGTTTATGAGATCAGTATCTTCTTGATTTGCTACTTTGAAACGTATGTAGTTGGAAGAACCGCCCGGAGCACCATTGCAGTCTGGCGTGAACTGAAACAAAATGGAAACCAATAAACTTAATGCGCCACTACAAATAAACATAAACTTTGCTCAGACGATAAGTAAACTTATCATCCCTAGAGAGGGGTTTTTAAGGGTGAAATAAACGGCATGCATGGGATGAACATGGGCGTTGTTTGTATTCACATAAAAAACGATGTGAGGTTTTAATCGAAGGATAGGATGTATTTTTGTTGGGGAGTTAATTTTTATCTGATCTTTACATTCAGTGGGTTGCATGAAATGAAATGCAATTTAAATTACTACAACAAAATAATAATTAAATGAAATGCAAAGCATGCACAAATGAGGGATACAAAATAATAATATATTGGAATAGAAACTGCGCGATAAATATGTTAGATATTTACAACAGCATAATACAAAGATACTCTTCTGCCGAGGTCAGGTACAAGGAGAGTGTAACTGTGTGGCACTGTGCTAGGTTCGAAGCCAGAAGGACAATTGGATGCAGTTTTACCGCAGAGGAGAGTAAATAACGGCGATGAAAGCACGTGTTTAGTTGCGAATTTTTCTCAATTCTTGAATGTGTATAATTTATGCATATTTATCATCAATAAAAGTATATCATATGTGTTTGTCTGTAATATTTTAATATCCACTTGCTATAGACAGCTATCTTTCATGAACAATTACACTCCACGAACGTGTATCATCTCTGAATGTTTTGTTTAACTGAGTATATTTTCATCCCAGAAGTAATTACCCAGATGTATCTAACATGCTTTTATATCAATCTAGCTTGCATGCAAAATAGCTATTTAAATATATAGCTGATCACCAAACAATAGATAACATAATAACAAACAGAGAAACATTGTTTTCACCTTATAACAGTAACGCCTATATACATAAACATACACAGAAAGACGAAAATGACACCGAGGTTAGCAATTCCAGGCAAACCAAGAACAAAATTGAAGAGCAAAGTAAACTGTCATTTATTTGAACTCATACTAGGATGGGTAAAAATAAAAAAAAAGAAGTAAACATTTCAGGGTAGATTAACCAGTGGATGAAGATAGCTGTTAATTATTAACCGAACGGGTTCAAAAGAAAAAAAAACTTAAACGGCAAGAGATCGAATTCATTTAAACCGGGTTTTATCCCATATAGCTTGGTCTCTTTTTCGCGGGGCACACAACGTTCTTTATTTGATAGAATGCCTATTTACTTGTCCTATTCTGCTCTATATCTCAGTGATGCATCTTCCATCAGATGTTATCCATGTGTCTAGATATCTGCCGGATACATTTTATTTTCTCTACAGTGTTTATTGTTTTCTCTACTTCATATTTGAAAAAAAAAAAAAAAAAAAAACTAGGGCCTTCAGTAATGGTATTTATCAATTTATTCCATATTTCACCCTCGCATAATTCTTTTAAATAGCCTGTCCATATTTTTTATATAGCCTCAACAAATTGGGTCTTTCCTTCCGTATCACCCTGTTCCACGCCTTGATGAGTATTGGGTAAATGGTGTTAGCCCCATATTAGTGTAGATGAGTCGGTACTCGATGAATTATTTGGTCAACATGACACTGATTATCACGGATACACACTTCTAAATAAGTACTTCTTGCCTAGAGGATCATTTGTTCTGTTTGATGATTCCAATACATGAAACCTTTGGCAGGCATGCGAACGCATAGATACACGTAAATTATTATTTTTTATTTTATTTTAAAGAGAAAAAAAAAAACCAGCAATGCTGTAATATTTAAAATAAAATCTAACATATACATAATTAGAGATAAAATACGTGAACAATGCAATGAATAAAATTATGTTATTTTCTATTCTTTCTGTGTAGGACATTCTGGTAACAACACAACATAATAATGATTTTAGAACGGACCCTAAATAGAGGTTAAAGCTGATTACCAACAAACACAAATGGTCAACGCTAATAGCGATGATCAGACAAAATGATTGAACCTAAGATTAGTAGAATGTGATACCTAATATAGTACAACATGGGAGCACGTCAGACAATCAGGCAACTGTGAGCTGTTATGACCTGCACGTACACACAGATCACTGGCTACATGCTGATAGACACTGTACATCATTGGACAATATCAAGAATACAACACTGGGCGTTAGCAAGAATGCGTCAATGGGTAATCACAAGAAGTGTAATCAAGAATACAACACTGTTCTTCTATCAATTGTGAAGATACCGGCATGGAGAAACACATTATAGTATTGAACATTCTCTTTATTAATTCGATTGAAAAGTGGAATGAAAGTTTATAAAACTTACATAAATCAGTCTATCCCGATGTCATTGGCTACAAGCAACTAATAAATGAATGACTGTAAAGAACCTTGAGATAACGACAATGCTGTGGACATTACTGTGTCTGGAAAGCAATGTTTCAATCATCTAATCTACATACAAACAACTAAATGTGTATTAGCTTAAGCACATGCACTGCGCTTTCATCTGTCACTTTAAATCATTCAGTACGAAATAGTTAATAACAATGTCACAAATATCACCACAGACATGTGTAGATTTCGTGACTCTTTCTATACCAAGCTGCTCTAAGTTAACTCATTAGTTGATGTTAATATGTCACTTTCACATATCAACATAGCTTAGAGCCACGGGATGTTTTGTGTTTTCTAGGGCTTCATTTAGATTGTCCGTATTACTAGCTTGTTGTTCAAGCTTCCTTCCTATGCAACAGTGTTGAGATATAACACAGTGTTATTCCCAGTTTTCATGTTTGTATTTGGCAGTAGATGTTAATGTGTTCTTTATGCCAGTTTACGTATACACACATGCATGATATATTAAACCTATAATGATTGTCAGCGCTTTGAGAATTAATACTTTTAAATTAATCGTCTGTGAACGTAAGCATTGAGTAACCTTTCCTTTAAATATTTCGTTCATTGTTAGCAAATATTAGCCGTGGAATCTGATATCTGGAATCATTTTGTAATAAATTTGATGACACACAGTTTGTTTTCCACTTTACTTAAAGCTATAAACAACAATTAACAGTTCCGTGTAATGTCCTGTTCAATGTTTGCAGTTGAATCTTACACTCATGCATTTTCCATACACTGTTTTGTTATTTCACCCAACGTTACAAACAATGGCTCACCTTTCTTGTAATTGTCTAATTCAATACTTGTAGTTAGATATTATGCTCATGCAATTACCCCACACATTTTTGTAAACTTTACCCAACGTTACACACACTAATAAACTGTTCCCGTACACGGCCAATTCAATGATAGCAGCGGAATCTTATACTCATACAGTTTGTTACAAGTTTGTTTGAGCCAATAGATGTTTAGTTTACCCAACTATAAATAAATAAATATTTTGCATATCCTTTACAGGACATCGCTGTCAACATCAGCATCTTTCAGCTTATTGTGATTTCTTGGCAAGATTACGCTCAGTAGTTTGCCATTGCTTTCTGAGCGACCGGCTCCATACTCTCATAAATCACTGGCGCTACTCGAACCGCTTCCAATTCTCGTGCGCTCACGTTAACCTCTAGAGTATTCGGGGTTACAGAGAAAGCTGCTAACACCTCGACCAGGGAGACCGGTTTACCCAACTATCCAGACAATAATTAACGTTTTCTTTAAATGTCCTATTCAGATTTTGTCGTGCAGTCGCAATTCACGCATGTTGCTATATTCTTGAGTTGTCCCACACATGTTTGATGCATTAACCCATTCTGCACCAATATCAACTGTAATTCTTTACCCAGATCGCGTGTTCAAGAAAAGCAGTGCAACAGCGCGACTAGACCTTTAAAACACTCACGTACTTACTATGTTGACATCATCATCGTCCCAGGTGTCAACTTTCATACAGAACATCTTGGCTAAAACATCAAAGCAGATTTTCTTGACGATCATGGGAACCGGTTTTCCCCCTGAGCCTTTGTGATGAATATTTAGTGTAAATACCGTCATGGCAGTGGCAAAGGACACAATGAATATCGTCATCCCATAGTAAATACCTGTAAATATATTATCACAAGCATCAAGGTTATCAGTGCATCAAGTTTGTTCATGACTGTTGTATGCTTTTCAGAATGAGAAATACTATAGATGGTACTGATTGGCACCCATGGGCATAAAAGATAAATATGTAAAAATTCCAATTCCTCTCTATATGTTCAACGAGAGGAAGGTCAAAAGTATATCAAGTATTTACTGAGTAGAGCATGCAAGTGTCCGGGAAAATGAACAGACTGATAGATAAATGAATCATAGATATGTATCTTTCTACCTTCCCCTTGTCCTTTTCCCCACAATATAATCAGTTGTCACTAAATTTTCTGTTGCTTTTTCCTTCTCATTACGTGCCCAAAAATTGTAGACTGTCTTGTTCTAATTTCAATAATCAATTTACGATTTCCATTTGTTTCTTGTAGGTCTTGCTAACCGATACTTCTGTCTATGCATTTTACTCGGAAACCACATTACCACTGCCTTTATATGTTTCCCAGCTGAAATCATATCCTGGCGGAACAACGATAAGAAGAATCTTTAGGTGGAATATAAAAAAGAATGCAATGACTTTATGGAAAGATACGCTTTAAAGAAAGAAAGAAAGAAAGAATTCGAAGCCGGAGGTTGAAAGGGACTACAATAAAGTCGTTGAAAGATCTGTTTAAAATAAAATAAGAAATCTGAGGCCAATGAGATTAGAGACGGATTATCAAAACGCCACAACAGATCTAATACAGTGATTCTCAACCCGTGGGGAATTCTCCCCCCCCCCCCCCCGGAGAAGAATTTTAGAGTTTCCGGGGGGGGGAGAGAGAGAGAGAGAGAGAGAGAGAGAGAGAGAGAGAGAGAGAGAGAGAGAGAGAGAGAGAGAGAGAGAGAGAGAGAGAGAGAGAGAATTAAGATTATTTCAAGATCGCGTTAATACAAGATCTGATTACTTGATAGTGTTTTTCCCTCCATACTTTACGGTTCTGTACTTCTCGCCCTTCTGAAATTCATTTAGTAACGAAAGTAGGCCCACAAATCACATTTTATGTAGGCGTCCAGACTTGTTCTAGTATATGTTATTAAATTTATCTTCCATATTTACGTATACTATGTACAGTCGGGGATGGAGGATTTATAGGGAGGATATACGATAGGAGGGGGGGGGGGGGGGGTGACGTTCTGAAAATATGGTGGAGGGGTGCACTGGCCAAAAAAGGCTGAGAAACACTGATCTTATAGAAAGAAGGAAAAGAACAACCAGGATGAGAAGTCAATAGAAAGACGGCGAGAAAGATGTTATTTCAGACGGAGGCATGACATTTAATCGAACCCAGCTCTCTTATAACAAGCCGGAAAGCTCACCAGCAAACAGGCGCATCACTGACAGCTGATACGTTCTAAATATGCTTGAGATGTTTGTGGCGTCTTAAAAACCTGGATTTTAACAATTGCACATGAATGCACTGGCAACGTCTGCTATTATTTTGCTGCAATAGCATATGCATGGCTGGAATCTTGGCATTCGAAGATGATCAACTGTTCTTTAAATATACACATCTACCATAGACTGACGGTCTCCCAGGCGTAGGTGCTAACATCTTTCTCTGTAATCCCGTATATCCTCGTGAGTAACGCAGCTGAGCGAGAATCGGCAGAGGTTCACTCCTCGCTGGTAAGTTAGGGGGTATGTGAGCCGGTCGCTCAGAAAGCAATGGCAAACTACTGAGCGTAATCTTGCCTACTACATCAACAGCAGCTGAAAAATGCTGGTGTTGACTGCAACGTCCTGTAAGGGATCATTATCATCATCATCATCATCATCATCATCTTCCACTTCTGCCGCCAAGCGTCGTGGGGAGGAATAATTTGCGCTCCAGCGCCCAATGGACGGCACTGGATAGTGTCATTCCGTGTGGTTGTACAATGTCTCTGATGTCGTCAATCCAATTTCTTCTTGGACGTCCTCGTGGTCTCGTCGCAGATGATCTTTGATGTAAGGCCAGTGATGGTAGTTGCTGATGTTGCATTCTAACGACATGGCCAAACCACTTGATCTTCTGTCTTTCAATAAATGTGGCACAAGGTGTTGATCCCACAGCCTGTCTGATAGTAGCATTTCTTACTCGGTCTCGGATTGTTAAGTTGGCAGCTCTCCTCAAGCATCTCATTTCGCAGGTATTGATTTTGCGAAAGTGTAATTTGGATAAAGTCCAGGTTTGAGATTGGTAGCATAGGGTTGGTGTGAATATGCTATTTATTATCTGTCGTTTTGCGAACATGGGTATATTTGGATGTTTCAGTAAGGGTGATAGTTGATATGTAAGTGTACTAGCTTTTTGACATCTGATTTCAATTTCTCTGTCCAATCTGCCATCTTCTGTGATCATACTTCCATGGTATTTGAATTCTTTAACTTGTTTCAGAGTTGCGTTATTTATCTGTATAGTTAGTGTGCCTGGCGATCTGTAAGGGATATGCAACATTTAAAAAAAAAAAAACACAGACTGCTCGGTGCCGGGATTACGCAGTGGCTAGAACTCTTGCCTGTAGGCCGGCTCGGTATTCATATGTTCACAACCCTAGAAAAGAGGCGGACTGTTTAAACTGACATAGATTCCTAGATCACCTTGGCAATAAATGGGTAGAAGGAACAGACTGGGGAGGATACACCGCCGGCATGATATTTACATGATCCAACAAGTAACGAATGGTCTAGAACACAGATGGATCTAGCACCATATATGCAGTATGTCTAGAGCTTAGAAATTAGCAATTGTTATCTTCAATCCTATAAAGCAACTTTTAAGTGATTGTCTATTGTCTACATTTAAGCCTTAGCTAAAATATCTGTTTTAATGACAATGGTTCGATTCAACCCCCAGATTTAGCTGGAATCTTTCTTTCCCCTTGCAGTACTGACTTGTGAGTCTAACCAACATTATCTAATGATCATTCATTGATTTTCAGAACTTTCGGGACATTGTCCTGGAAGGAAAGTCAGCGAGGAAGGGAGCTGTTATCCACCTCATACTGTCGTGACCTTAATAACATGGCGACCCAATTCATGACTTGTCAACGCCAATATCTGCCGTTGGATTATCTTTATTTCTACACAGAATCACCATGTGGCAATGTTGAGAAGTGTGCAGTTCAATATCCATAGGAGATTTTTTTAGTCATTTCAGTGTTTTGGTAATGTTCCAAAGTGTAAAGTGCCACTACGGGCCGTGTAGTATGTCATCCTATTTTGAATGCTGTTGCACATTCGCTTTCCTTTTCGAACATTATATATATATATATATATATATATATATATATATATATATATATATATATATATATATATATATATATATATATATATATATATATATATACATATATATATATACATATATATACATATATATATATATATATAATATATATATATATATATATATATATATATATTTATATATATATGTGTGTGTGTGTGTGTGTGTGTGTGTTTATGTGTGTGTATACGCACCTAAATATTAGGGTACAAGACAGGCACAGATGCATATTAACAGATAGATTTTACGACAGACAAACTAACTAACAGAAGAAATGACAAACAATTACTCAGAAAATAGAGACAAAATAAGATTTACTGAAATATATACGTATTGATAGATAGACAAACAGATATACAGCTGGACTCATGGACAAAAAGACAGACATACAAACAGTCAGTCAGACATACAATAAAACAGATAGAAAGATACACAGAAAGACACGTTTAGTACAAGACTCACTCCAGCGAAATTGTCCTCAGCGGGAACAAGTACTCACCTATAAGAGGGAGAACGTCTGAGGTAGGAGGCATATTTTCTGTGACCAACATCATGAAGACTGTCATTGACAATAGTGTAGTGATGCCCATGGTCACTTTCTCGCCAGAGTCTGACGGAATGTAGAATCCCAGGAGGGCCACCAGAGTAATGAGTATACATGGGAGAATCATGTTGAAAATGTAGAACAGCGGGCGGCGCTGTGGACATTGAGAAGATATTTACACTTCGTTGAGCTCACCGTGGGACATTTATCTGACACATTTCATGTGGACACGAATTAAAGGCTAGAAGGACAGATGTACAAAGAGGAGAAATGGGTGCGATTCTTCTAAAGGGACAAAACGTATAATGAAGGAACAAAAATACTTTTCAATAGGATTTCCTCAACCAATTTTCAATAATAGTTTTAATTAATACTCCAACTCGACAAAGAAAACTGATGTAAATTGAAACATACGATAAAAAAGTCATAGTTACCAGCCTCTTCTTCTTCTGCTTATTCTTTTTCCTATTCTTCTTTAACCGTCAACCCTACAAAGCACTATACTCCAGCACAATCTATATGTATGTATTTCTATGTCCGCTAATGTTACCCCAGCCCACAACATTCAATTTTTTTTGTAGATCTCATTCCACATACACACATACATCCACACGCATGCACACATTGCTCTGTCTGTCTGTCTTCTTCTTTATGGGCACCGTTTCTGTCTTATACCTTGTATAATCTCAGCTGTTATACATGCTCAGCATATACAGCATTTACAGTCGTTGTCTCTGTGTCCGCATCTATTAATTGAACAAAGTTCAATGAACTGCATTTTGTATATTCCACATCCTTATCAACTGGCCACTCCGTGTCGATGGGGTTGCGGTAGCAGTTCGTAATTACGCATACCTGTCCTCGAAACACAGCTTTGGGAGATTTGTCAACAGACCGCCTTTCGCTGGTTTTTAAAAAAAATGAAATTGTATGGGAGCCGGTCGTTCAGAAAGCAATGGCAAACTACTGAACGTAAGCTTGCCCAGGAATCACGAACAGCCAAATAATGCTAGGGTTGACTGCTATGTCTTGTAAACGATATGCAACAACTTTTTTTATCAGATGACAGGTATTTACGCATTTGCCGCTTGTCAACCTCTATTCTTTAAAACTTACTGTATACATAAACTAATCGTCGCCCGTGTGTTACCGGAACCAGCGAGCAAAGCAAATAATAGTGGTGCTGTAAACTGCTATACATGCCATAAGAGGCAACTAAAGAGGTTTAACGTGAGACTGGTCAACTCATCCTTAGAAAGCTTTAGCTGCACAACCTAAACAATCATGAACACGTCTACAATAGACTTGGCTTGAGCTTGTTGAAGGCTTTCGGAAGTGAAAGGCAGAAGTGAGGACAAAAGTAAGCGCTGTTGATAGTGGTTAGAGGGACTTGTATGTGCCATCTATGACCACTGCGGTTCGAAGGTAAGCTTAACCATATAACACGAATTGTGGGTAATTTCTAGAATACTGTATTTCGGAAATTCTCCGTCATAGAAATGCATTCAGGAAAAAAAAGCCCGTCACGGCAGATCACTGAACCGTGACATTAGTATAGGATGGAGACCTACAGCTTCTCACTCCTAGAGAATAACGGCTATCATTATCTTTCTTATGTGTACTTTACCTGTTATCAGAAATAAATAACAATTACATTCCACTAACACATGTGGAATATTGATTTACACCAGCATTTTCCATTGTCCAACGGAACTCGTGGATATTGTGATCATATTATTAAAACTGGGTATTATTATTATTATTATTATTATTATTATTAATATTAATATTATTATTATTATCGTTATTATTAATATTATTGAGACTGAGTATTATTAAGTGTCGGCTCTGTGGCGAAGACATTATGAATGCAATTCGTAATCTCGCACACACTACGTTCGAAACACAACTGCGGACGATTTGAAAGCAGACCAACCTTGCGTTGGTTCCTATACAAAAGTATAAGTGCCTGTCGTTCAGAAAACTTTGAATAACTACTGAACGTAAACTTACCAAGAAATCACAAACAAACAAACAAAGAACGCTGGGGTTGACCGCCACGGCCTGTAAAGAATGCAACTAGGTGTTTTCTAAAAAAATTAAGTCTGACGTCTTTACGTATACATTACTCAGATAGGGTCGATCCCAGGGCCTTAGTACAGTAGAGGTGCCCATTTCAAATCGTGGTGCGTACTGGGTACACAGATCTAGCATCATATGCTTAGACCAATCGGCTCTCGGTGGGTGATGTAATCCACCGGTCGTCATCACTTCCTATTACATCTCCTGGCGACCTCTTTAAGCTGGGTCGACCTGCCAGCCCAGGTCGACGTCAACAAAACATAATCTCTGCCCCGTCCTGTAGCGTTTTCGAAAACATGACCATCGGGCTGGGGGGCAAGCCTGTTGTCCACGAACATGTAATCATGCCACTAGTGAAGATTGAACGATTGTCTCTGAAGGCCTACGCACTACACTAACTATTTGACCATCATCACGTTCGTGACAGTTTAATTGTTAATGCTAACACAAAACAGTGTAGAATTAATCATTTTGGAAGGAATGGGAACTATAACCTGTTGTAATAACGGATGGACGTAAGTAATCAGTTTAACACTTGTACAATTAATATGTATATTTATATTAAAGAAACTGCTGTAGATTCCACTATGAAATGTTGACATGTCTGAGATTTTGAAAGAATATTCCCCCTCCCCTCCTCCCCTCCAATCTCCCAGTGTGTCTTGTAGTGGTGTTGGAAATACCCACCACGGTTTAGTTGGAAAGTTTGGATACGTTTTTTCATGTTGTCAAAGACTTTGTGCAACTCAGGCAGTGTAATGTTATTAATGTTGTTGACGATTGAAACCTGAAGTTCTATTATTGTGTGAGTATTGTTTTCGTACTTTTTCTCTTCAAGTGACGCCCAGAGGTAATAATCCATAGTAATAAGAACCGTGGAGACTTCAGGTTAAATTCCGTGAGAGATTATGTGATTTGCAAACATGCCAAAGTTAAGAAACGTTAAGGAAAACATACTCTTTCTTCAATAGTTAACACCATTGTGGCTGAGATCAATTACTAAAACATCTGCGTGTAACTGTGATATTCTAAACTAAAGCTTAAATGGCGCTTGAACTATGAAGTATTACATGGTGAATACGAAATGTGGAACGATAATATTTTCAAAAAGTCCACAGTCATTAAAAATACACCATGTAGTATGTGTTTCTTCTTCTTCTGCGTTCGTCCGTAATTGCGTTGCGCCTGTTTACAGCTGAGCTGCGATATTTGAACCTTTCGGCCGACACAGCCGACTTCTTCAGGCATTTGTTAGCCTGGTTGCCTTCCCGGATAGTACGTGTTTTGTAGTATTGCTTCAGATTTCCTTCTTTGAAAAATGCAAAGTAGTCGGGTGGAATGTAATCTGGAGCTTTGTTTTGGCGATGCACAGTTGCAAACGGAAGTCAGATGTTTTCTGCGTCCACAAAATCCTGTTCTGAGTCTGAATATGCCGACATACCCAATCAATTAATCTGTCAATCATCTGTCAGTTAATCAGTCAATCAATCAATGACGGTTGGCTGCAGTGGATCTCCAGCACTAATTTTCTCTCTCGTTGGTTGCATACGTGGCTGTTCTTTGATGTCTTGATGTTATCAAATCACATGTTGCAAAATATATCTATTGCTTGCCTTCCTTTAAATTTTTCCTCTAGCATAGTGTTTATAAGAATGATACATATTTTAGTGTGGCCGAAATATTTCACCTGTCTACTTTTTTATTCCTTTCACCAACACTCTTTAAATCACCAGTCCCTCTGTATTTGAAAAAGAAGAAGACGAGGAGGAGACGTAAGCGGAAGAAGAAGACGAGGAGGAGCCGTAAGCGGAAAAAGAAGAAGAAGAAGAAGAAGAAGAAGAAGAAGAAGAAGAAGAAGAAGAAGAAGAAGAAGAAGAAGAAGAAGAAGAAGAATAAGAAGAAGAAGATGAAGAATATCGAATTTATGGATCCGTGAAACGAGCCGTCTGCTGTGACTTAATTTTTACAAGTCGCTGTTACCGCAGACTTCATGGCAATATAGTTATTCGTTTGCTTGAAGGTAATAAGAATTTTAAATCACCAATATATATTAGGGACGCTCATTTGAAACTCGTTCCAATGGAATTATTAAAAAAGCATGAAAGAAACATTAACAGGTATGGTAGAACTAAACAAAGCATTCATTTTGAATGAATTATGCACAATGGGTGAAAATCGTGAAATCGTTGCCCCTTGAGAGCTTTTTTAGAGGTCCGAACAAATGAAAATCACATGGTGACAAATCAGGACTATAGGCTGGATGTTCCATAATTTCCCACTTCTTCCTTGCTAATTCTTCCAGCACAATATTTGCGACATGCGGAGGAGCATTATCGGGCAACAAAATTACACCTCGAGAAAGCATGCCGGGTCGTTTATTCTTGATGGCTTTTGGCAGTAGTGTTTGCAAGTAGTGGGTAGAGTTGATGTTAACACCAGGTTCTTTAAAGTCGGCCAACAATAGTCCTTCATGGTAAAAAAAAATGCGCTCAGCATAACCTTACCAGCGGAAACCTTTAACTTGAATTATTTGGCTTTTGGTGATCCAGCATGCTTCCATTGCATGCTCTCTCTTTTGCTGCTCGGCTCAAAGTAATGACACTATGATTCATCGCCTGCCACTGTGCGGAAGAAAAATGCATCACCCTCCACTCTGTAACGCAGCAAGTGGTTCAAACACCATCCCATGCGTTCCTCTTTTTGGTGGTCGGTCAACATTCGTGGTACCCACTGTGAACACACTTTCCGATATTGCAGTTTCTTACGAACAACATGTTGAATTGTCCCAATTGACACATCAAATCCTTTCGCTAGCGAACGTATGCTTCGACAACGGTTCATCTGTACTGATGCATCAATTATGGCGATGGTTTTTTTTCTGTTGCAACAAAATGCGCTTGACCCGGCCGTCAAAGATCTGTCGTGACCTGGCGTCCTTTCCGAAACATTTGTGCCCTGTCTGTCACTTTTGTCTTCGACACACATCTGTTACCGTAAGCTGCCTGCATTCTTCGATGAATGTCCACTGGTCGACATCCTTCAAATGAAAGCAACTGAAGCACCGCTCTTTGAGCTTCTTTGGACGGATTTTGGATCAACACGGCCATTTTCTCAACGGTCAGAAACAGAACCTATGCATCATGGGACGATAAGCACATGCTCTTTTATTCATTGGTCAGTATTTATCACATGACTATGGCATGATCATGTTCAACGTACGCAATTAAGCGCGGTGTGGCACGAAAGGATTTCAAATGAACGCCCCTTATATATGCCATCTATCATTTGTCGAAATCACTTAAATGAAAAAATAAAAGATTTCAATAATTACACTGGAAAGGAGTAGCACGTTTTGTCAGTTTTCTCAGAGAATATTTCGAAAATAACAAGTAAAACAATAATTGGAAAGCAAACAATATAACTATAGAGAGTTATTTAAAAAAAAAAAAAACAGATTACTGAGTCCAAATTGTGACTGCATGGTGGAGAATCAATAGTAGTCTCCTACATTTAAAAAGAGAAGCTGCTCAACAAACTACATGCAATCAGGATATTAAAAGCCTCGTCGGATTAAACATATCTGATGATTAAAATATTTATTGACTGTCTGACCAAGGGAATCCCATTAATTCAGGCCTAAAAGATTTATTGTGACAGGGGCAATTAAAATAGCGTATGTGAGCATGCTTTATATTTAAGTTTATTCGATTATAATTAATTAAAGTCTGTGGACAATTTATTTTGCGCTTTCAAATCAGAAAGAGAATGATTTATTATGTCTTAGAGCCCATGAACACTCGTCTTTAGAGTTTTAAGTCGTGCATCCTGTGGTTGTCCTTTGTAGAACACTGCCAACATGACAGTCTTCCCAAATGTCGCTCAATTTAATCCAGATGTCCTGAATCTGATGCTGTTACGTGTACATTTTCTATCGCATCTTTGAACCCATCTACGTCGTGGCATTCCTCCTCGTCGCCTCTGCGGTACATTTCGCTCCATAATTATATTTTCTAGATGTTCTTGTCTTTTTACTTGCTTAAAATATTTCCTTCATTTTTAATCATTTAATAACCACTATAAGCTGCCTGCATTCTTCGATGAATGTCCACTGGTCGACATCCTTCAAATGAAAGCAACTGAAGCACCGCTCTTTGAGCTTCTTTGGACGGATTTTGGATCAACACGGCCATTTTCTCAACGGTCAGAAACAGAACCTATGCATCATGGGACGATAAGCACATGCTCTTTTATTCATTGGTCAGTATTTATCACATGACTATGGCATGATCATGTTCAACGTACGCAATTAAGCGCGGTGTGGCACGAAAGGATTTCAAATGAACGCCCCTTATATATGCCATCTATCATTTGTCGAAATCACTTAAATGAAAAAATAAAAGATTTCAATAATTACACTGGAAAGGAGTAGCACGTTTTGTCAGTTTTCTCAGAGAATATTTCGAAAATAACAAGTAAAACAATAATTGGAAAGCAAACAATATAACTATAGAGAGTTATTTTTTAAAAAAAAAACAGATTACTGAGTCCAAATTGTGACTGCATGGTGGAGAATCAATAGTAGTCTCCTACATTTAAAAAGAGAAGCTGCTCAACAAACTACATGCAATCAGGATATTAAAAGCCTCGTCGGATTAAACATATCTGATGATTAAAATATTTATTGACTGTCTGACCAAGGGAATCCCATTAATTCAGGCCTAAAAGATTTATTGTGACAGGGGCAATTAAAATAGCGTATGTGAGCGTGCTTTATATTTAAGTTTATTCGATTATAATTAATTAAAGTCTGTGGACAATTTATTTTGCGCTTTCAAATCAGAAAGAGAATGATTTATTATGTCTTAGAGCCCATGAACACTCGTCTTTAGAGTTTTAAGTCGTGCATCCTGTGGTTGTCCTTTGTAGAACACTGCCAACATGACAGTCTTCCCAAATGTCGCTCAATTTAATCCAGATGTCCTGAATCTGATGCTGTTACGTGTACATTTTCTATCGCATCTTTGAACCCATCTACGTCGTGGCATTCCTCCTCGTCGCCTCTGCGGTACATTTCGCTCCATAATTATATTTTCTAGATGTTCTTGTCTTTTTACTTGCTTAAAATATTTCCTTCATTTTTAATCATTTAATAACCACTATTTTGCTATACTGTGTTTTTATTGCATACACCGAGCAGTAATTTAAATTGCGAATTCATAAAAACAAACAAAAAGAGTTTGTTGCGATTTCTAATCATATTGGTTTAAATATAAACATTGCAGTGTACACGTTAAAATACTTCTCTCAGACTTTGTAAAGCAGTTGGATACTCGTTAAAGTGTAAACGTTGAGGATTGACATATTTCATTCTGGTAAAATGAACAGATGCCTGTCACCCATCAGTATATATCTGAAACAGTGCGTGTGTATCTCTGTATCACAAAGATACTTGAGGATTTCATTAGTTGTATTATCCTGACCTTGGAATTTCTCACCTTTAATTTTCTAAAATATTGTTTTTAACTTTTCCACAGTGAAGGGTTTAGACATGCAAATCGGGCTGTTTGAATTGTTCATATTAAAGATGATTTCTTTGCAAACGTCTTGGTATCTATTTGTTGTCATGTGGTGTTACTTTGCTATAGGATTTTACACAAATATTTGGAGCCTGTGTAAACACATAACATATAATGTTATAATTCAGGCTAATTTTAATAAGAATAAATATATTGCAAGTCTTCGAGTATTCTACTAGGTACAAAAGACAATACTATTTCCCTATTATATACTATCGTTGGGATGTAAATGGTTAAGCCTGCACATAGGTTCGCCTTCCCTTTCCGGACAACCCCCCATATAATTTTGAGAACTGCATTGTACCAATTTTATGAGACTAAGTTGACATCACAGGGATTCTTGCTGTATTCTCTAAAAATCACCAGATGCTATGACTTTACTGGGATAGTTGTACAATTAACTTATTTAAGAATGTTCCCATTTACTTAGATGTTTCATTGTAAGACCATCACTAGCCATGTCTTTTACAAAACTATGAAATTTGCTAAAATTTAACTCCGTTCAGCAAAACTAAATAGCGCCCTGTCGCATCAAAGGGAGAGAGTGAGAGAGAGAGAGAGAGAGAGAGAGAGAGAGAGAGAGAGAGAGAGAGAGAGAGAGAGAGAGAGAGAAGCAGAGTGAGCAGGAGAAGTAGAAGGTGAGAGGAAGGTAGAGGAGGAGGGGGAAGGTGGAGGAGTATGAGAAGAAACGACAGCAGCAGCAATGGAACTCGAATGTTAGCGAACAAAGGACAACAGATAACTATACATATACACACAGACGCATACATCACCTAATACCTAGTTGTTGGCCAATCCTTATAATTATGAAGATCGATAATATGCACAATCTATTACCATTATGATTCTCAACATAGTTAACATGCACACTCTATTACCCTTATAATTCTTAAGAATTATTAACATGCACAATCTAGTACCCTTATAATTCTCAACATTGTTAACATGCACAATCTAACAAATAAATTGTTTGCATATCCTTTACATGACATTGCTGTCAACATCAGCATCTTTTAGCTGATTGTTGATTTCTTGGCAAGATTATGCTCAGTAGATTGCCATTGCTTTCTGGGAGGCCGGCTCACATACCCCGTAAGTTACCGACGCGATTCGAACCACTTCTGATTCTCACCGTCGTCATGTTACCTACGAGAGTATACGAGATTACGGAGAAAAGTCGCTAACCTCTAGGCCAGGAAACCGGCATGCACAATCTAGTACCCTTATAATTCTCAACATAGTTAACATGCGCAATATTTTACCCTTATAATTCTCATGATGATTAACATGCACAATCTACTACCCTAATAATTCTTAAGATGGTTAACATGCACAATGCAATTTAGTACCCTTATAATGATGAAGAACCTAATGTCTGGGTAGGGCTCCTCGCAGCAGGAAAAGATCTCAACATTTCTCTCCACAAGAAGGTTGATCAACTCCCATTCGCTGTTCTCTATATAGTTGCTCGTGTCACCTTGGTCAGTGTTCATAGTGAGATTCAGCTGGAATAAAGGAACGAAAATAATGCATATTATTTTATGCAGTATTACTTTATCAAGTATCACATAATCATTTTGTATGATTACGTAACCATTATCACTCTCTAGAAGGTCCTTTGCAGAAAATTACTCTCATCACAACACGCCGGAAAGAGTCTCGACCTTTCACCGGCTCCCCTTTCCGTGTACACTTTGATGCTCAACGGCTTCACGTTCTTTGTCCACTTTAATGCTTATCAATCCCTTTCTCTTCTTCTAGCAACTTGCCTTCCTTCCATCACTGTTCTTTCTAAGCTACGTTGATGTTTAATGACTGACTGACACTTTGCCATCTTGACTTACTTACATACCTACTAATATATGAGAAGTAAAAATACATTACTTTGAACACACAAGAAAGCACAATACATTACTGAATTAAAAGCTAGATAAATGGGTCGTGTTGAAGAGACAAGGGTTGACTTCAGTGCATTAGGTTTTATCCCAGAGGGCTCAGTCTCTTTCCGCAGGGCGGCCTGACGAAAGCGTCTCATAAAGCAGGAACTCCGTAGGTCTAGCCAAGACCCTCAGAAGTCTCCTAGACAATTGTATTCATGAATGGAACGACGTAGACCGGAATCAAACCCACAACTTTCAGAACACGAGGCAGGCGGCGTAATAACTTCTCCACAGAGACTCCATTCAATGCTGAATGAAAGGTTTAAGGCAGAGTTACAAGCTGAAGCCAACGCATCAACAGAAGGACTGGACAGAGGTTGTCAGATGGTATCACAATAACAAGAGACAGGAAATACTGTCGCTCTACAAGATGTAAACGTGGTAATCGATTTGACATAAACAGTATTATGAACCCGAGTAACTTAATATTTCACTCCGGCCATTCTTCGTTCTTTCTCAACCTAGAAGGTCGTTCTAGGACCACGATTCCACTTCACAATTCCGTACGATATAACTTCACGTATGTTTGCCCTCTGAACCACAACCTTTTTGTGTCAAGATATTACCTTGATTACAACTTATCTGAACGTAAGCCAATTTCGAGCAAGTCGTCCTGAATCTGTCAGCACACATAGGTATTTGATGTTATAAGTACTGCCATTTAGAAAATTCAATGTCATGTTTGCCAGACAATATATCATTTATTAACTCCCATGTACGCAATTTTCTGTTCCATATTCCCAACAGTTTTGCCTCGTTCATATTACGACAGTGTTTTGAAAACACTAGTCTCAGCTATTCTATGTTTAGTACTTCACGGCTGCTCTCTCTGTCTCTCTGTCTCTGTCTCTTTCTGTCTGTCTCTCTCTCTCTCTCTCTCTCTCTCTCTCTCTCTCTCTCTCTTTCTCTCTCATTTATCTCTTTGACCTTCCCATTTCCCTCTACCCATCTAGCTACCCACCAACAAGCATACCTACTTACTTATCGACCTGCATATTTACCTACCATTCTGCCTACCTACCTACAACCTGTTTACCCGTCCGTCCGTCTGTTCGTCCGTCTACCCATCCATCCACCCACCCATCCACCCACTGACCTGCCTGCCTGTCTGTCTGTCTGCCTGCCTGCCTGTCTGCCTGCCTGCCTGCCTGTCTGTCTGTCTGTCTGTCTGTCTGTCTGTCTGTCTGTCTGTCTGTCTGTCTGTCTGTCTGTCTGTCGGTTAGTCAGCCTGCCTAACTGTCTGTCTGTCTGTCTATCTATCTATCTATCTATCTATCTATCTATCTATCTATCTATCTATCTATCTATCTATCTATCTATCTATCTATCTATCTGTCTGTCTGTCTGTCTGTCTGTCTGTCTGTCTGTCTGTCTGGTGTCTGTCTGTCTGTCTGTCTGTCTGTCTGGTGTCTGTCTGTCTGTCGGGTAGTCAGCCTGCCTAACTGTCTGTCTGTCTATCTGAAGGCATTAAAACACGCCTACCAAACCCATGTTGCACTTATTTGTAATGCTATAATCATCTTTGCAAATGTTTCATTAAGTGCCCGTATTGGATAACCGGATACCCCAATATTGCATGCGCTGAGTTAAATGTCAGATCCATAGAAACTTGGTGGGTGTTCAGAATGTAACTGCGATCACGCCAACTTTTATGTTTGTTATATCATCGCTTGATAGCGTTATTTTAGGATGACTGGGAAGGGATTGAAAGCCTCATCAATCCTAGACCGTTATATCTGTCCTTTAGTTTCCTTTTTGTCAAACTGGCTTGTAAACAACTGTCTGAAGATCGAGTAATATTAATTGTAGAATCTTACCAAAAACCACTAGATCGATTATTAGGTGGGGGGGGGGGGGGGGGGTGGACTGTCCTGCAAAATGAGTGCTGTCATTTTGCTTGTAAAATAACGATTGTGGCTTAGTACTGATCACATCATCTACACTGTACTTGGCGGCTTGGGCCCACCATTCCACCCTGTATATGTGTGTGTGTGTGTGTATGTGTGTATGGGTGGGTGGGTGCGTACATTCATCTTCAGTCGTCTTCATTTGTCTTGCCACTGGATACAGATGGCGAGAGAGTGTGGTTGACAAACTGTGCAACTCTTCCTCACTTTAACCCATTATCGCGCAAGTCATTCTTCATTCACCATCAACCCCATAGGTTGAAATGAATGCTCATCATAATTCTTAATGGAGAATGGACACACATACACTCACACACACAAATATATATATATATATATATATATATATATAGATATGCATATTGATTATCCTCATTGCACCTTGGACCGAGAAGGTGAGAAAGTCAAATAGGGAGACAAAGAAAGACAAAGACATCACGAGAGACAGAGACAGAAAGACATATATATATATATATATATATATATATATATATATATCTTCTTCTTCTTCTTCAGCATTCCGAGCCATTGAGGTTCTTTGCTGCAAATACAATCTGTCTCCATTCGTCTCTCTGGTGGACCTTCTCTTGCCAGTCGTTGATTCCAAGTGCTTGTAGGTCTGTATGTATATTATCTCTCCACCGCCTTCTTGGTCTACCTCGGGGTCTACGGTCATTTATTTCCTGAGTGTAAGCGAGTTTTGTTTCCCTATTATCTTCCATTCTTTCTATATGCCCCAGCCATTGTAGTCTATTAGCCTTCATGATACCAGTGATTAGCGGGGACTTAAACAAATCATAAATGTCTTTGTTACTTCTTCTTTTCCACTCTCCACTTTGTGTATCCCTAATGGGTCCAAAGATGCGTCTTAAAATTTTGTTCTCAAAGGTTTGTAACAAGGCTTCGTCTCCTTTCGTTGTACTCCAGGTTTCAGAGCCATACAGCACAACTGGTCTGATCAGTGTTTTGTATATTGTGATTTTGGTGTTACGAGATAGCGCCTTTGATTTTAGTAGATGTTGTAGTGCATAGTATATCTTATTTCCAGAGTTGATTCTAGTTTGTATTTCTTCCCTTATGATGTTGGAGCAGTTGAAGATTGTACCCAGGTATTTGTATGTTTCCGTTCTTTTAATGGTCATATTATCTATTTGTATGTGGCCAGAGTTTTTAGCCATTCCGTCTCTTGAAATTACCATATATTCTGTCTTATCTTGGTTGATAACCAGCCCCATCTGTTGGGCTTTTTCCTTTAAGTGAGTCAATATTTCTAATGTCTTTTGTTCACTTTGCCCTATAATATCTATATCATCTGCATAACCAAGCAGCTTGGATGTTCCTCCAATATCACATTCCTCCTTTACCTTCCTTACAACTTTCTCTAGAGCCAGATTGAAGAGTAGCGGCGATAGTGCATCACCCTGTTTCAAGCCAGATGTTATTTGGAAGGGGTCTGATTTCCTGCCTTTATATGTTACTATATTATAAGTATCTTCCATGCATAGTTTGGTCATGTTAATTAACTTCCTTGGTATTCCAAATTCCTGCATAACATTCCATAGACTATTCCTATGGACACTATCATAAGCCTTTTTAAAATCCACAAAAATGTTATGGAGATCTCTTTTATATTCCCAATGTTTCTCGGCTATTTGTCGTAAGATAAATATCTGATCTATTGTTGATCTGTTTTGTCTAAAACCCGCCTGGTAGTCACCTAATATGTCTTCTGAATATGGTTTTAGTCTATTTAGTAATACTGCGGATAGTATCTTATAGCTTGTGGACAGTAGTGATATTCCTCTATAATTTCCACATTGGAACTTGTCTCCTTTCTTAAAGATAGGTATCAATAATGACTCTTTCCAGTCATGGGGTAATTCTTCTGTCCTCCAGATTTTTATTATTAGTTCGTATAGCTTTAGATGTAATGCATGGCCACCTGCCTTTATAAATTCAGCAGCAATTCCATCAGTCCCAGTTGCCTTATTGTTTTTAAGTCGTGTGATTACATATAGGATTTCTTCAAATGTAGGTTCTTCAATTTGTGGTTCGCATGTTAGAACCTCTTCCTGTGGGAAAATGTTACTTGGAGCTTCACAATTTAGTAATTCAATAAAATATTCTTTCCATGTGTTGCACATTTCTTCATTGGTATTTATCATATTCCCATTTTTGTCTTTTAAACCATATGTGTTTTGTTGGTGCCCTCGTTTCATTGACTTCAGTACTTTAAAAAACTTTCTGGATTCATTTTTCTGGTGATTAGTTTCCATATCTTTGATTATATTACTCATATATTCTCGCTTCTGCTGTCTGACTATTTTTGTAGCCTCTTTACATTCATTTCTATAATGCTCTTCCTTTTGGATGTTATTGATGTCATTTAACCATACATGTCTGGCATTCTTCTTCTTAGTGACTGCTTCTTCACATTTTTGATTGAACCATCTGTTCTTTCTATGCGTGGTTGACACACCGAGACATTCTTCTGCGGTAGATTGAAGTGTATTCTTGATGTTCAACCAAGTTTGGTCAACGCTTTCCTCCAAAGGGTTTTGAAAAGTTTCAAGTTTACATTTTATTTCATCTGTAAATTTCTCTTTGACTGTAATGTCTTGTAGTTTTTCTCTGTTATATGTTGGGTGTAATCTTTGTAATTTAGTATAGAAAGCTCTCTTAAGTTTTATTTTAAATTTTGCTCCAACGAGGAAATGGTCACTGTGGCACTCAGCTCCTCTATAACTTCTGACTTGCTGTATGTTTGATGCATTTCTGTTGTTAATTAAAATGTGATCTATTTGATTATAGGTTCTCTTGTCACATGATTTCCAAGTTTGTTTGTGTATATCCTTTCTTTGTAGTCTGGTACTGCTAATCTGCAGTCCTTTGGCTTCTGCCAGGTTGATGACTCTCCATCCATTATCATTTGAAGTTGTATGTAGGCTTTCCATACCGGCCACTTTTTTATTAGTTTGCTCTCTACCTATTTTTGCATTGAAGTCTCCCAGCACAATCAGGATGTCCTGTTTGGGGGTTTCTTCTATGACATCTTCCAGATCATTATAAAAGTCTTCTTTAATATCATCTTCTTTCTCTTCAGTAGGTGCATGTACATTAATCATCGTTATATTTTTCCATTTACCTTTTATTCGTAATTTACTAATCCTGTCATTAAAAGCTTTAAAGTTTAAAATGTTCCCCCATAACTCTTTTTTGATGACAAATCCTGTTCCTAATTCATGTTTATTTTGGGTGTTTCCTCCATATATTATAATCATTCCTATAGAGAGAGAGAGAGAGAGAGAGAGAGAGAGAGAAAGAGAGAGAGACAGAGAGACAGAGAGAGACAGAGAGAGACAGAAAGTCAGCGAGAGTGACAGAGAGAGAAAGACAGAGAGAGAAAGAGACAGAGAGAGAAAGAGAGAGAGAAAGAGACAGAGAGAGACAGAAAGACAGAGAGAGAGCGAGAGAGAGCGAGAGAGAGAGATATTATTACTACACCAAAATCTTTAAAAGAATGATACATTGACTAAGCACACACGTAGAAATATGGTCAACCGAAGAAGGAACACCAACACAAAGACGTAATGGCATTATATAATATGATAATGACTATAACTACCAGTATTTATCTGAGCAAACACCTTCTCCAGTGTGAAGTTCGTGAATCGTTACAGGTGCTTTTTAACATTGCGTTGATTACAACTGATTGTCTGTTTTGTTCTCGCCCTCCATTTACCGATGCTATTTCCATTGTCTATGACTGCAATTTGTTCCCAGAGTTCGATTTTCTAGAAGTAAACAGCGGACGCCGGTCTCCCTGGCCTAGGTGTTAACGTCTTTCTCCGTAATCCCGTTTATTCTCGTGAGTAATGCAGCTGCGCGAGAATTGGCAGCGGTGCGCGCCGCACTGGTAACTTATGGGGGTATGTGAGCCGGTCGCTCAGAAATCAATGGTAAACTACTGAGCGTATTCTTGCCTAGTACATCAACAGCTGATGAAAGATACTGGTGTTGACTGCAACGTCCTGTAAGGGATTTTTAAAAAATTAAAAATTAAGTTGCATGTCCTTAACAGGACGTAGAAGTCAACCCCAGCATTTTCGCTGTCCCTGATTCCTGGGAAAATTTTACGTTCAGTAGTTTGCCATTGCATTCTGAACGACCGGCTCCTATACCTTTTTCGAAAAACCAGCACCGCTGTGTTTCTAACCCGGGTATACGGGCTCACAAACCGCGTTCGC
Organism: Cepaea nemoralis; assembly: GCA_014155875.1. Lineage (NCBI taxonomy): Eukaryota > Metazoa > Mollusca > Gastropoda > Stylommatophora > Helicidae > Cepaea > Cepaea nemoralis. The sequence goes on from JACEFZ010004582.1 coordinate 681,899, forward strand.
AAGCCCTTAGCCACAGAAGGGCTATGCAACATTAAAACAAAAACAAAAAACAACAGCGGACGAGCCACTCGCATTACCCAAGTCAGCGTGACACGCAATGGTGCTGGCTTTATTATTCCACCCAATGATTTGTCTCTACATATAACACACTTGTTTTAACAGTGTTTGACTTTATGAACGTACGGGACTGTTTGCTAGACACAGTCACCAATCGGATAGTTTTTTTTTTTTTTTGCATATCCTTTACAGGACATCGTTGTCAACACTAGCACCTTTCAGCTGTATGTTGATTTCTTGGCAAGATTACGCTCAGTAGTTTGCCATTGCTTTCTGAGCGGCCGGCTCACATACCCTGTAAGTTACCGATGCGATTCGAACCACTGCTGATTCTCACCGTCATCACGTTACCTACGAGAGTATACGAGATTACGGAGAAAAGTCATAACCTCTAAGCCACGAAGCTATCGGATACTATTGCTATGATTTTGCCTAGATCGCAAGGATCTTGTTTACTTAGTTTCTTGATGGCGACCTTCTGATTTTATAAAAAGAAATGTCTTTAAAAATAAACGCCCTCCCTCTCCCGTTCTCTCCTCTCTTTCTTTCACTCTCTCTTTCAATTTCTCACCCTCATTATTGTGTGTGTGTGTTGTGTGTGTGTGCTTGTATCATAAAGTTATATATATATATATATATATATATATATATATATATATATATATATATATTATATATATATATATAGGCATTGTTTATGTTCACAGCATTCATAATTACACGTATTTTTCCTATGTGAATGTAACATGCATAATGGATAAAGTGCAAAAGATGAGTGCTTATAAGGGCCGAATGTAAGACGGGCCTGTGTGTCCAGATTGTGACCTTCTGAAAATAAAGTTCGTTAATTCTCTATCCATCTCAGTTACTCTCTCTCTCTCTCTCTCTCTCCTCTCTCTCTCTCTCTCTCTCTCTCTCTCTCATCTCTCTCTCTCTCATATCTCTCTCTCTCTCATATCTCTCTCTCTCTCTCTCTCTCTCTCTCTCTCCCATGATCCGTCCAACATGACTTAAAATGTTTATGTTTTAGATTTTGTACGGATGAAGGTAAACAGGACTCCGTGGCATATTAGGTCAAGGTTCACATGGTATGGAGAGCGTGATCGATCTATTAGAATTCAAATAGAAAATCCTAGCCTATATTTTGCAAAGCCACTTCCTGAACAAGTGGTCTTCGTGGCTCAGGACGAAAAGACGACCTGGCGGGTAAACTAATGGGATAGCATATACTAATTAGAGATTTGTTACAGGGACGTTGCGTTCAAAGTAGAATCATCACTTGAGGTACCAAATTTCTAGACGAACGTTGAGAATTTAAGAAAAAACAGGAATTTTGAGAGCTAATGAAAATAAGACAAATGAAATATATGGGGCATGTCTACGAAAGTGGTGGAACAGATAAATTAGCCTGTGTGGCAAAAGCAGCAAGGAGGAACTCTGGAAGTAGGGAAAACTAATCAGTCCAGTGCACTAGAAGTAGTAGATAGGACACACAATGAGAAATCCTGAGGGCAATACAATTCTTGTGTGACACCCACAAGACAAACGAAATAGTGGGATACCTAAAAACACACAGAGAAGAGAATTACAGACATGAATGATATTGGGAGAATATGGAGGGAGTTACAGGAGACAGCAAAGGATAGGATGTTGTGGCGTGGTTTAGTTGAATGCCTATGCCTCAATGGGGGATAAACAGAAGAAAAAGAAGACGAAAGAAAGAAGAAGAATGTTAGACTGCATTCAAATGGGAGCCCATGTTAATTTTACAAATATCACCGTTTTGATGTGGATTCCAACTCATGACCTCCGTGCTAGCCCCTCCACCACCGCGGCTGACTAACCACTTCCCGCGTTTAATTGGTATCGTCATTATTTGGCAGTTTTGTCCAGAAGTTGATCCATGTAAGTGCTGTCTATTTCACTTACCTCATTATTTCGCTTTAATTATAATTTTCATACAAAATGCAGAATGTCGTTATGAAGCTAAAATGAAGTTGCTACATTAAGCAAGCTTAAATAATTCATTCATATCATAGTATCCATTCAGAACTAACTCTGCTATGAAATATTTATTACTAGCTGACCCGGCCCGGCTTCGCCCAGTCCCTGGTGGGGAGCATCTCATTTAATTCATATAAGTAGTCATATAAGTTCTCGTTCCCGTTACCGACTGTCTGTCTGTCTGTCTGTCTGTCTGTCTGTCTGTCTGACCCGGCCCGTCTTCGCCCAGACCCTGATGGGGAGCATCTAATTTAATTCATATAAGTAGTCATATACGTTCCCGTTCCCGACTGTCTGTCTGTCTGTCTGTCTGTCTGTCTGTCTGTCTGTCTATCTATCTATCTGTCTGTCTGTCTGACCCGGCCCAGCCCATGGTGGAGAGCATCTCATTTAAATCATATAAGCAGTCATATAAGATCCCGTTCCCGACTATCTGTCTGACTGTCTGTCTGTCTTGGGTAAATGGAGGGGGGAGGAGGAAGAGGGAGGTGGAGGAGGGAAGAGGAGGGAGGAGGAGGGAGGAGATAGGAGGAGTAGGGAGGAATAGGAGGGAGGAGGAGGGATTAGGAGGAGGAGGGAGGAGTAGGGTGGAGGAGGAGGGGAGGAGGAAGAGGGAGGAGGAGGAGAAGGAGGGGGGAGGAGAACACAGGAGGAGAAGGGAGCAGGAGAAGGAGGAGGAGGGAGAGGGAGGAGGAGAGAATTAGGAGGAGGAGGAGGGAAGAGGCGAGGAAGAGGGCAGGAGGAAGAGGGTTAGAAGGAGGAGGGGAGAAGGAGGGGGAGGAGAGGAGAAGGAGGGGGGAGAGGAGGAGGGAATAGGAGGAGGGGGAGGAGGAGGAGGGAATGTGAAGGGAGGAGGAGGAGCGGAGGAAGTGAGGGAGGAGGAGAGGGAGGAGGGAGGGGAGGAGGCGGAATGTGAAGGAGGAGGAGGGAGGAGGTAGAGGGAGGAGGCGGAGGAGAGGGGAGAGGAAGGGGGAGGAGGGGAGGATGAGATGAAGAAGGAGGAGGGGGAGGAGGACCGAGGGAGGAGGAGAGGAGGAGGAGAATATGAAGGCGAGGAGAGGGAGAGGTAGAGGGAGGAGGAGGAGTGAGGAGGATGAGAGGGAGGAGGAGGAAGAGGAGGAGGGAGGAAGGAAGGAGAGGAGGAGGGAGAAGGAGGGAGGAGAGGAATGTGAAGGGAGGAGGAGTCGAGGAGGAGAAGGGAGGAGGAGGGATGAGAGGAGAGGGAGGGGGGGGGAGGAGCGGAGAGCAGGAGGAGGGAGGAAGAAGGAGGAGGAGGGATAAGGGGGAGGGGGAGGAGGAGAAGGGAGGAGGAGGAGGAAGGAGGGAGCAGGAAGGAGGGAGAATGAGGAGGGGAGGAAGGAAAGGGAGGTGGAAGAGGAGGAGGAGGGAGGAGGAAAGAGGTAGGGGGAGGAGAAGGTAGAGGGAGGAGGAGGAGGAAGGAAAGGGAGGAGGAAGAGGAGGAGAAGGGAGGAGGAGGGTGGAGGGAGGAGGAGGAGGTAGAGGGAGGAGGAGGTAGGAGGAGGAAGAGGGAAGAGGGAGAAGAAGGAGAAGGAGGAGGGAGGATGATGAGGGAGAAGGAGGCAGGAGGAGGAGGATGGAGGCAGGAGGAGGAGGGATGAGGAGGGAGAGGGAGGAGGAGGGAAGATGAGGAGGAGGCGGAGGGAGTAGGAGGGAGGAGGATGGAGGAGGAGGGGAGAGGAAGAGGGAGAAGGAGGAGGGAGGAGGGAGAGGGATGCGAGGGAGGAGGAAGAGGAGAAGGGTGGAGGGAGGAGGTAGAGGGAGGAGAAGAGAGGGAGAGAGAGTTCGCCATTTCCGAATTCATACTCGTCTAGTTCTTCCCTTCTACACGACTGTAGATAACTTCCCTACACATAAAAGATGAATTGTTATTGATATTGCCGTGGCATGGAGGAATATCAGCAGCAGAGTTGATCCAAAAAACCAAAGACTGAGATCTACGGAGAGCCATGAACGCCTACGCCAGCAGGCACGGCACTTGATGATGATGATTGCCGTGTGACGATTCTGTGTAGTCACGTCATTTTCTTCCCTTTCCCTAGCGTTTTGGTTCGGGGATTCTTTCATCATCATCATCATATATTTACGTACGTATTTTGGGAGGGGGAGGAGGGAGGAGGAGGAAGAAGAAAAAAAAACTATGACAGTTGACAGCTCTGGAATGAAAGGAAGGCGTGTAGAAAATTTCATCTCAATCGGATGGGCCGTTCGCGAACAAATAAAGGACATACATATTTACATACATACATATTTACATACATACACTTTGTTTTATAAATATAGATTATACACATTTTGATGGGAAGATGCTTTCACAAATAAAGAACACTAGTGCTGTCGAATATGTTAGCGGCTTGGTATAGCAGTTAGATATCCCATATTGCCATTTATTTTTTTAAATCTCCCTAGTCTGGCCGTCTTTGCTGAACTGATCGTTAAAACGAGCTAAATTCTCTCTGTGGAGCCGAGATAGCACAGTCGCTAGCACGACTGCCTGCCGACCCGACGGTAATGAATTCAAATCTCCATCAAGGTGAATTTTAAAAAAAATAATCGACCTGGCTCTTAGGTGATTCAGCCTAAAATGGGTACATGGAAATGTTTTGGAAAGTAAATGCAGTCGACATAACCATCAACTGTTGATTGGTCTATACAAATGTGGAGCTAACAGCTTATGACCAATATGCCACAATGTATATAAAGGAATCTTTACTGTTTACTTTTAAAACATCTGTTGGATATCAGTAAGCGTGAGATTTCTTAAGAGCATAGTCTGAGAAAAACTGTACATCCCTTTTGTAGGTTTGAGAATACTGAAGATAACGTCATTTGAAATCTGTTCATAAGAATTTTCTTCCTCACCCATCTAGTCGCTCTTTAGGTTGGTTAGTTAGTTAGTCGTTAGTCGCTGTTTCAACTTCACAGCTAAGGGTAACAAAAAATACTATGTTCCTGTACCTGAGAATATCACACAAAATGTTCCTAACTGTCGTATGTGAAAAGGGGAACAGACAACAGTCTCCTCAAACCAACAGCACACACAGGCCTACATGCGGAAGGCCGCTACAAGAATGCCAATACAACAGTCCACCACGAAGATTACATTTCATTGTCGATGGAAGCGCAGTCACTAGAACATCAGCAGTTTCACACACATTACTGTATGAGACATATTCAGCTAGTTCATCATCCGGCTGTCCGGTCATTTTTTCTGAACATGCAGTTCATAAAACAAACCATCGCGGACAGATTCGCACAAAATCCACAGCTCACAGTGTTCCACCATGCACTTAACTCAATAGCTGGGAGACGGAACCATGTACTACCAATCCAACATGAGGAAAACGCGTAAGCAAACCTGTAGCTAGAAGCAAAAACACTCCAGAGGCCTTAACAGATAAATCGCCTATTTGCCATGTGCACCGGAAGTCCCCCTTAGTCATCTATATTCATGCAATCCCAAATGTGCTTGTATCCTGCACAACTGGTGCTGCCTTAATTTCACAGCGAAAGATCTTTGCAGGTCTGGGCAAAGAATGTATTCCATGCTGTAACTGATATTTACTTTTACTTATATCAGCATATTTCGCTTCTTTATGAACTTTTATTTTTCTACCGCAATTCTAATTTTACTCATAACATGCGTCATTCGGTTTGCTCTGACTTAAATACAGGTTTAAAGAGAGCTTGTGCTGCCAATCACGTCTGATACTGATGTTCCTTCATTCCATGGTGTCATACTGTCTAGCAGCTACTTTCTTGATCTCCGGCTGCTTCACCTTCCCTCCAGATTTCCGATTGTGACAACATACTACAGCTTTCCACTTCTGGAGATATTCCCTAAGCTTGTCGTCTGTCTGCTTCTGATGCAAGTAACTAGAATTCTTTGCGATGTACCCTTTATCAAGATACCTTCATTGCGCTTTCTATTTATCCACGATATCCTCTTATTCGTATATAAAATTGATTAGAGCATTGCTTTGCTGATCCGGCAGCTTCTGTAGCTTGTCTTGTTTCAGACGTATCGGTGTTACCTTTCCTCTGGAGTAAACTAGACATGCCGAGAAAGGGATCATGATGCATGAACAACGCATGGTCTATAACTTCAACCGAGGTTTTGTGTTATTGAGAGATATAGCCCTATATTACACCCACATACTTAAATACATTGATTTAATATTGCTTCCGTTCACTTTAATGTTGCATTTGGGTATACCATTTTCTTCTTTTAATAACCATTACTTCTGTTTTTCAGTCATTCAGACTAAGTCCTTTTGTTCATACAACTGAACACTATGGGCGCATTACTGAATGTGATAAACGCGCCCGTGAATGTGTGTGTGTGTGTGTGTGTGTGTGTGTGTGTGTGTGTGTGCGTGCGTGCGTGCGTGTGAGTGAGTGAGTGTGTGTGTGTGTGTGTGTGTTAGTTGTGAATATCATTTAAATAATAATATTTAGAGCATAATTCCAGGTCTTATTTGAGAAAACGAAGGTTATAAGTTAGAGCAGTGTTTCCCAACCTTTTTTGTACCATGCCCCACTTAAGCCTTTCTAAAATTCATATTGCCCCCCTCTCCCGCCCCATGCCCCCCCCCCCCCCTCAACATATACATTATTTTTAATATTCAAAAATTGAAGTGTTCACTAAAGAAACTTGAATGATAGGTTTTAGGAAGAAATCACTAGGTAATTATTGAGTAAACACAGTAAGTAAATTTTCAAAACATATAATGAAGAACTGAAATTCAAGTACAAAATAATTTTAATGAAAGATTTTTCTATATTATTTTAATTATTAGTAATTATTTATTATTTAAATTTAGTGAGATCCTTGCGCTTGATGCTTGCTGCAAAGAGATCTTATGTCAGGTTCCAATTTAGTTAACTTCAGTCTCAAGTCTCCCCGTTTTGTTATATTCAGCCGATTTCTTCCATTTTCGAATTGCCCCCCTTAACAGTCAAATTGCCCCCCTGTGGGGCGTGGGCCCCACGTTGGGAAATACTGAGTTAGAGTCTCTAGACTGCACCAGTTATTAACATGTATACGTATGAACTGAAAGCAGTAGATAACTTTACGTACTTGGAGTTTGTTATCAATGACATACTTGTCTCTCTTAAAAGGCATTCATACATGGTCTTTACGTGTCCAGCAAGAGAGCAGAATTAACACCTACCGCTGACGATGTGTGCGTTTCAACATCGGCTTCTCTTGGAAGGACAGAGTCGCTTACTTTATTCTCTCCAGGCATCTTGAAGATGCTAACAGACATATTGGAGTTCCATCATCATCATAAAATGCCTTGTCGATTGACGATCAAGCTTCTCCACATCCAGCGATCTCTAACATATGTATCATGTCAATTGATGACATCTTTCCGTGCCAAGACAAAAGGCTGTCAAGAGTCTTTTCTCGTTGTCTGCCATTTTCTCTTCCCAGTTTGTAGCCTACCTCTTTCTGATGTTCTATGATACTATACCGACTTCGCCTCTTTCAAATTATTTAGATCACTCATTTTGGCTGATCAGGAAATTTATCTGCATTTTTCTTTAAACCACCATCTATATTGCCTCAAGGGCTGTTTTGTTTTGTTTACTAATTGTCTAGAATTCACAGCCTATGTCAAAATTTGTTCTATGAAAAATGCAGAAAGTATGTTACTAATCGCCAGCGACACTCATTTAATGTATAAGATGATCGTCATTCCATTAACTGCAGTTTTGCTAGCCGTAGCTTTGTTCCATACGTCAAACATTTAGCATAACTTGGTCCCCAAGCTAACAACAATTGGGACTGCTGACAAGTCGTCAGACTTATACTGGCCATAGCAATACAGAGGGTGAAGAGTATCAAGAGCCTATGACACAATATCATTACAGTTTGGGAGATTATGCATTCTTCCTGTGGCAGCATAGGGATGTAAGTCACTGACCATTTTGCATTTACTAAAGAAGAAATTCGGGGATTTCGAATTTAAATGTTACAGACACTTTTTAGAATACCGTGAATCAAGAAGAAAAATATACTGATATCCTATAAGATCTAAACATCGAAGGCAACTGGTTCGTCGACAGCACTACGCCTCTGAAACTGACATACCGTGACAATCTTACACGTCAAGGTCGTTTGGAAAGAATAATGATGAAAGGAATGATTCTCGGAAGAAGAGGCAGGGGTCGATCAACAGGCAGATAAACACAGGGCACTGAAGACACCTTGGGTATGAAAATGCACGAAGCATGAAAAATGGCATTGGATAGACACTCTTTTCTGCAGGCAGTGATGGAAGCGACGTTTTGCAAAGGACTATATTCGATTCCCATTTCAATATTTTATTCTGGCTTTGAAATTAGAACTATCCTAGAGCTAAACTATGTACTGAGAATAGTATAAAGACAATCTAATACAACTATAAATCTTAGCATCAAGTAACTAGCTAAGAAGTTGAAACGTAGTGAACTAAACGGAAAGAGACAATCGCTTAGACGACAGCGGAAAAAGAAAAGTTAAAAGAGCGCAAAGAACAGATAATGGGATGATATAAATAACGGATGGAAGGCGATCAATACAGCAAGTGATAGAACACATGAACGATCGATAACTATGGAGAGATGTGATCACACATGCTTCGCTACAAGCAACATTATGTCTTCGCCTTACGTTCTTCGATGTTTCAGTATTTGGAGACTTCGCTGCCTCATGATCATTTCATGCACAGATGAGATAAAACTAATCATGTTATACACAACAATTCAAAGAGCTCTCGTGCCCATGTTATCGTTGACTTAGAGTTTATGCCGTTAGCTATCTGGTCTGTGGTTTAGGTACAAAATGAGAAAAGTACAAAAGCCTCGCCAGTTTGTTACCAGGGTCCGAAAGGGGTGGCAAAGATAGTATCACTGTAGTATTCTTGCATAAGTCGTGAAAGGCGACTAAAGAGGTTTGGTGTGCGACCGACTACCTCACACGGTAGAAGAACAATCAGCAAGTGTTCAACCAGCTGTGGGCCTACACTCTACTTGGACTCATAAAAGCACAAAAAAGAAAGAAGGAGATGACAATTAAACTATGATCCCGCGGTAGTGTATCAGTCGTCTAGCCTTCTAGAACAAAGATGACAATTCAACCATGATACTGCGGTAGTGTATCAGTCGTCTAGCCTTCTAGAACAAAGATGACAATTCAACCATGATACTGCGGTAGTGTATCAGTCTTCTAGGACAAAGATGAAATTCAACCATGATCTTACGGTAGTCTATCAGTCGTCTCCCCTTCTAGAACAAAGATAACAATTCAACCATGATCCTGCGGTAGTGTATCAGTCTTCTAGGACAAAGATGACAACTTCGGAGGACCCGTGTGGACGTTTATCACGTTAAAAGTTATTCGACAGCCTATACGAATATGTGGCTAGCACCATGTACCACATACAACTCAAACCGTGTGAAAAGGTCCTTTGCTTGCTTCGTTTTATGCGCCTTACAATCACATGATAAAACAAATTGCTAAAGGACCTTCACATTTTATAGGCAACGGCATATGAGGTGTGGTGGTCAATTCTCTTTCTTGTCTATTTCAAGACAACTACAAAAAGTCTGAAAATTGACTGGTACGTATTTTTATAAACCTTGGTTTGATCTCAGAGTCCGACTGGTCGGACAAATAAATAATCCTGGCTCTGATGGTGATTGAACCCTGGATCACTGTCTTGGCAGGCGAGACACTAATGTTGTAAATTACATTCAAACATGTGCCGAACGAGTGTTGTGCTTTGGGTCTGTGATGTCGTATCACATCTGGTAGGCCTGAATACGTGGCCAGTCTTGTTCTGTGATGACGTATCACATCTGCTAGGCCTGAATACGTGACCGGTCTTGTTCTGTGCTGTCGTAGCTCTATCACATCTGCTAGGCCTGAATACGTAGTCAGTCTTGTTCTGTGATGTTATATCACATCTGGTAGGCCTGAATACGTAGTCAGTCTTGTTCTGTGATGTTATATCACATCTGGTAGGCCTGAATACGTGGCCAGTCTTGTTCTGTGATGTTATATCACATCTGCTAGGCCTGAATACGTGACCGGTCTTGTTCTGTGCTGTCGTAGCTCTATCACATCTGCTAGGCCTGAATACGTGGCCAGTCTTGTTCTGTGATGTTATATCACATCTGGTAGGCCTGAATACGTGGCCGACCTTGTTCTGTGATGTCGTATCACATCTGGTAGGCCTGAATACGTGGCCAGTCTTGTTCTGTGATGTTATATCACATCTGGTAGGCCTGAATACGTGGCCAGTCTTGTTCTGTGATGTTATATCACATCTGGTAGGCCTGAATACGTGACCGGTCTTGTTCTGTGATGTCGTATCACATCTGGTAGGCCTGAATACGTGGCCAGTCTTGTTCTGTGATGTTATATCACATCTGGTAGGCCTGAATACGTGGCCGACCTTGTTCTGTGATGTCGTATCACATCTGGTAGGCCTGAATACGTGGCCAGTCTTGTTCTGTGATGTTATATCACATCTGGTAGGCCTGAATACGTGGCCGGTCTTGTTCTGTGATGTTATATCACATCTGCTAGGCCTGAATACGTGGCCAGTCTTGTTCTGTGATGTTATATCACATCTGGTAGGCCTGAATACGTCGCCGGTATTGTTCTGTGATGTCGTATCACATCTGGTAGGCCTGAATACGTGGCCGGTCTTTTTCTCACTTAGCGAGACGTTGAACGCAGGCGTCGAATCCTTGGCTGACATTTTCCTTGATGTTGTCATATCTCGCTTTTTCTTCCCTGGTTATGTCCATTTTATGCTAGGTGTACGAGGAACCCAGGTCAATCAAATAATCCACATTTCGAGAGGATTCGAACACATTACCACCAGATCGGCAACCAAGCGTGTTAGCCACTACTCCGCCGCCACTCGCCCTACACAGAAAAGCAAATTCAATTACCGCAGTTACAAAAATCTTGAGTCAGAGCCAATGCAAGCAAGATAAACATGGACATCCGTGAACGTATCGATCAAACGCGAGATCTGTTTACTTTTTGTGGACAAATTCAGAATCTAATTTGCTTTAAGTTTTTAGGCAAGTGTTTTTCTTGTAATTTGACATTATTTTTTATTTCGGCAATAAAATTGAAAGAGCAATTCCTATTGCAAAGTTTTTTAAATTTTTACTCAGCCAGATACTGTCACTCTAGGCTGTTTTTACGTTCGTGTAGATTGATATGCATTTTCGCTAAATGCCATAATCTTCCTGTTCTGTGTCTACTGCCCGCTGGACATTATAGCAGCTTCCTATATGTGTGTCATAATTACCATTGCGTGTGTTATTATTTCTGTAATTGTACATGTTCATTTGTGACTGTGGTGTATATAATGAGACGAGAGGCATTGGACAACATTAGGGCAAATGGAAATATCAACAGTAGAAGAAGCAGGAGCAAACCGAGATACATGAGTCTGGGTGGAGTGCGAAGTTTGGATGCGAAGGTGGGGTGTGAAGGTGGCACGGAGGAATATCATCAATAGAATTGTCACAGAACACCAGGGACCTTGATGTTCTGAGACACGTGATCGCTAACGCCAGTTGGCAGGGCAAATTATGATGATGGGGATGATGATGATGATGATGATGATGATGATGATGATGATGATGATGATGATGATGATGCAGTTGATGGTGATGATGATGATGATGATGATGATAATGATTTGTTCATAATTTGACTAGTATTTCGACTTTGATAATACGATCCTTCTCTAGGCGTGATTGAGAAACGGTATCAATTAAGCAAGTACAAAATTGCCAGTAATACAATTTGAAGACATAACTGAACCATCATGGAACTGCCATTAAGTCATTACAAAGGATTGCTCGTAAATGTAATTAAAATATTCATAGACCAATAGTGTAATGTTCGTTTTCAACGTTGGCATCTTGGAAATGAAAAGGCAAATATACTTACAAATGTTAGAAAGAACATCGTGCAGTCCCACTAGTGGCATTGTTCTGCGTGTTGAGGAATAAGTCTCCCACTGCACTGAACTAAAATGTCAAAATCGTGGTCCTTTTCTGATTGACCATTTCCTAACGAAGCAGAAATACATGGGATGGCATAGGCGACTGAACACGCATGCAACTGCCTAATGTGCAGTGACATCGTTGGACCATAACATAACATAATATTACACAACATAACATTATATACAATAGTATAGTATAAGATAAGATAAGATAAGATAAGATAAGATAAGATAAGATATCGTCTTTACCTGATCCCCATCGTAAGACCAGGATGCAAACCGCATGGAACAGTTCTGGGCGTCGAATGGAAAGTAGCGAACGTTTATGGAACACGAGCTCTTGAAGATTACCATAGAGAACCAGGTGACATTGCCGTCACTGTTCACAATCAGGTTTGAGGAAATGGACGACTCATACGTGGAGACATCAGCACTGGCAATTATCAAGAAATGAATCACTTAACAAATATATTGACCTCTTTATAGCCAGCCAAATAACACATACTGATACTTTAAGTGCATTTAGATAGATAGTTAAATATCTAGATAGTCATTCGATCAATCAGTTAGCTAGGTAGTTAGTTAGTTATGTAGTTAGTTAATTAGTTGGTTAGTTAGGTAGATATTTAGTTAGCTAGCTAGCTAGTCAGTCAATCAGTCAGTCAGTTAATTTGTTAGTTAGTTAGTTTCTTAGTTAGCTTGTCAGTCAGTCAGTTAATTAGTTAGTTAGTTAGTTTCTTAGTTAGCTTGTCAGTCAGTCAGTTAGTTTCTTAGTTAGCTTGTCAGTCAGTCTGTTAATTAGTTAGTTAGTTAGTTAGTTTCTTAGTTAGCTTGTCAGACAGTCAGTTAATTAGTTAGTTAGTTAGTTAATTTCTTAGTTAGCTTGCCAGTCAGTCAGTTAATTAGTTAGTTAGTTAGTTAGTTTCTTAATTAGCTTGTCAGTCAGTCAGTTAGTTAGTTAGTTAGTTTCTTAGTTAGCTTGTCAGTCAGTCTGTTAATTAGTTAGTTAGTTAGTTAGTTTCTTAGTTAGCTTGTCAGTCAGTCAGTTAATTAGTTAGTTAGTTAGTTAGTTTCTTAGTTAGCTTGTCAGTCAATCAGTTAATTAGTTAGTTAGTTAGTTAGTTAGTTAGTTTCTTAGTTAGCTTGTCAGTCAGTCAGTTAATTAGTTAGTTAGTTAGTTAGTTAGTTAGTTTCTTAGTTAGCTTGTCAGTCAGTTAGTTAGTTAGTTAGTTTCTTAGTTAGCTTGTCAGTCAGTCAGTTAATTAGTTAGTTAGTTAGTTTCTTAGTTAGCTTGTCAGTCAGTCAGTTAATTAGTTAGTTAGTTAGTTAGTTTCTTAGTTAGCTTGTCAGTCAGTCAGTTAATTAATTAGTTAGTTAGTTAGTTTCTTAGTTAGCTTGTCAGTCAGTCAGTTAGTTATTTAATTAGTCAGTTAATGAGCGAGGGAGTAAATGAATGGGTGAGAGAGTTAATGAATAAGTTGGGGAGTAAGTGGGTGAGTTAGTTAGTTAGATAGTTAGTTAGTTAGTTAGTTAGTTAGATAGTTAGTTTAGTTAGTTAGTTAGTTAGTTAGATAGTTAGTTAGTTAGTTAGTTAGTTAGTTATTTAGTTAGTTAGTTAGTTAGTTAGTTAGTTAGTTAGATAGTTAGTTAGTTAGTTAATTAGTTAGTCGTAATAAAATTCTCACTGCACATCGGAATTTTCACTTCAAAAGTGCTCTGATGCTAACCTCGGCATCTCCCTCAGCCTGCAGCGGACGACGACAACAGTTCGGTGTTGGTTGATTATTCTCTTCCCCCCCCCCCCCCCCCCCCCCCCCCCCCCCCTGCCTAGCATTCTTGTCTGGATTCAGCCCTTTGAAGTGATGTTCTGGCAGTCTGGTCAATGTTTCAGATTCCCAGTTGTCAGTTGATTCGTTTAATCACCTTGCCTCTCTGGTGGCATTCACTGTGTCAGCCATGACCTTTGTTCGTCCACTTCTCACAGTAGCCGGCTCTTAAGCCTATACCTTCTTCATATCCTCTCATACCAGGGTGGCCATGTACATACATTAACCTGACATTTGCCAAACTTGACCTCCTCAGAGACTCACCCATTGCCTTCGAACCCAGCCCATCTCCATCTTCCTGATCATTCTAACTGATACCTGAGATAGATTTACTGAGAAATCATGCCTGAGCGGAAGTATGTCTCCACTTCTACCCAGGCTATTGCTTTAGTTACTACAATGACCTCCATAGTCAGGCTACTTGTGAAAGCGAAGACACCACATTCTTCCTTCATAGTTCACCATCCGCCCTGAGCAGTAAAAGCCAATCGGCATACATTAGGTACAGATATAAGGAACTATTGCCATAAGTATCTTTATAAATTAAAATATACATGTAGTAATAAGTAAATACTAAAAATAAAACTAATAATACATTGTAACGTACTAAATAGGCAATATTATATAATACCCTCCACATTGTTTAAATAATCAACCTCTGGACTTGTGAAAAAGACAAATTTAGGAAATTAACCCACAATATAACACTTATAACGTATGTAGGCTCATGTATGCATTAGGGTAATTGGCTGTGCTCATTGCTGCATTCAGCTCAGTGTCATCAGAAGAAGGAACACACATATTCTTGAGATCTTATCTCTCGCGGGCAGGTTTGGCAAAGGATTGGTTGGACATTGGGTTACTGTAAGTGCTGTCGACACATTATCCAAAGAATAACACGCACGAAAGCCCAAATCGTGTGAAAAGTGAACAGGTAAACTTGTAGATACAATAGTCAAGCGACTGAGAAGGGTCTCAAACTGAGAAGAAGATTCCTAGTGGTCATCTGTGTGACGCTTTAGGCAGGTTGGCCTGCCGAAAGAGACCGAGCCATAAGGAATAAAACTTGGTGCATTGAAGTTGTTCATCTTGCAGTTTAAACCCTTAAATAATACTGAGAATGGCTTTCAGTGAGGGAATTTCGTGGTATACTGGGAGAAAGTTATGTACTAATGAAGGATGTCTAGTGTTATAGAGGATCAAACAGGTATTGATGCCTAGATACTTGAATGTCAGAGTCAGTATATGTTTAGGAATGTGTTACAGCTATCGTTGATTGACGACAGCATAGCAAAATACATGACTGGTTGTTCGGTTATAGTTATTGAATATTAAATGCAAGAAGAACAGTCAATCTATCATTAAACGAATTACAAACCCAAAAATCAAAGTAATTCATTAATAAATGTATTAAATAATAATGAAACCATTCAACAGATAATTATACAAAGCAAGCATTCATTCAATAATTAAATTACTGATTCCATTAAATAATAAGTTAGTCGGTAACTAACTCAAACAACACATGCATCGGTTAACCTCACGCCAATCGATCTATCGACTAATCAGTCAAACTACATAATTAATGAGTCAAACAATCACCAAGTCAATCAATATATAATCTCTTGAAACGCAAAACAGCTAACTGCATGTTTATCATATTCTCCCTGCATACACCATTTTGCTTTCTAATGCATAGGATTATCAATGGGCGAATACAGAGAGCATGATATGTTCTTCTTACAGCTCACTCCTTGACAGCGATTGTCGTGTTTGTTCAAAGCCTCCTGTCTGGCGTGCTGACAATAATTTCCGATATAGAATTTACTTGATGCCACGATGCCAAGCTGTCTAGCATCTTTTATGTATCTCTTCTCCCCCATATGTCTTTTTGTCACGACATTTTACAATGTAATCTTCTTCTGTCAAAATGCTTTCATTATTCCTTTTAACTTCTAAGATATTCTCAGTATTCTTCTATAACACAACAGATATACTGGCTTCAGTTAATTTGCTCACTAAACTGCTATTCACCAACGACTCACTGACATATAACGGAATTGGCGCTATATGACTCTTGAGATTGGCAAGCGTAAGACCACATACAAGGTCAGGTGATGGTATCAAGAAGAAACCTAGAGAAATGAAGATCAACTTACTAAGCGCAATGATTAGAGCCCCACAAAAGATCCTTACATTCCCATCCCCCACACCAATACATCACTGAGGTAAAAGGGGGAGGAGGAGGAGGAGGAGGAAGAAGAAGAAGAAGAAGAAGAAGAAGAAGAAGAAGAAGAAGAAGAAGAAGAAGAAGAAGAAGAAGAAGAAGAAGAAGAAGAGAAGAAGAAGAAGAAGAAGAAGAAGAAGAAGAAGAAGAAGAAGAAGAAGAAGAAGAAGAAGAAGAAGCAGCAGCAGCAGCAGAAGAAGAAGCAGAAGAAGAAGAAGAAGAAGAAGAAGAAGAAGAAGAAGAAGAAGAAGAAGAAGAAGAAGAAGAAGAAGAAGAAGAAGAAGAAGAAGAAGAAGAAGAAAAAGAAGAAGAAGCAGAAGAAGAAGCAGAAGAAGCAGAAGCAGAAGAAGAAGAAGAAGAAGAAGAAGAAGAAGAAGAAGAAGAAGAAGAAGAAGAAGAAGAAGAAGAAGAAGAAGAAGAAGAAGAAGAAGAAGAAGAAGAAGAAGAAAAAAAAGAAGAAGCAGAAGAAGAAGCAGAAGAAGCAGAAGCAGAAGAAGAAGAAGAAGAAGAAGAAGAGAAGAAGAAGAAGAAGAAGCAAAGAAGAAGAAGAAGAAGAAGAAGAAGAAGAAGAAGAAGAAGAAGAAGAAGAAGAAGAAGAAGAAGAAGAAGAAGAAGAAGAAGCAGAAGAAGAAGAAGAAGAAGAAGAAGAAGAAGAAGAAGAAGAAGAAGAAGAAGAAGAAGAAGAAGAAGAAGAAGCTTCTATCAAGGTGTTTGCCGTTCCATCTTACAATACCTACTACGTGGAAGTCATACTCCCCAACACATGTAGTCAAATGTTAGTTGCATATCCTTTACAGGACGTTTGCAGCAACACCAGCATGTTTTGTTGTTGTTATGTCTTGGCAAGTTTACGTTTAGAAGTTTGCCATTGCTTTCTGAACGACCATTTCGTAAAAAACGAGCGCAACGCGGTCTGCTGCCAAATCGCCCGCAGCTATGTCTCGAAAGCTGGTATGAGGATTTACGAACCGCAACCAAAACCCCTCGCCACGGAGTTCGGTATCACATGTAATATACGCGTGTATTTTTAATTTCAGTGGGGATTTTTAAGATATTGTCGTTCCAAGTTTTGTATTTACCCTATTTACCCTGTGTGGTTCATGCAAGATAAAAGGCAAATACAAAACGTGGCATCGCAATATTTTCAAAACCCTACAGTCATTAAAAATACACCCCGTACTAACGATATTAGAACATAATGCCCTGTGATATAGCACACATATGCGTCATATAAATCTCCACGTATACTTTTCAGCAGAACAGAACACACAGTCCTCTTCTCCTCATTTGCTCATCAACCCCCATTGGGGCACATGCCCTCAACAAATTCACTCCAGCCGTTCTCTCTGTTGCTATCTCATGCAGTTCCATCCATATCCTATCCAGGTAATTCATTTCTGTTGCTAATTCTCTTCTCCGTGCGTTTTTATATCTTTCATTATTTCTGTTATTTTAGTGGCTGGCCGAGTGGCTAGAAGATTCTCCTTGTGGAGACCCGGGTTCGAATTATCGGTAAGGTGTGGGATTTTTTTCTGTCGGGGGAAAAAGAAAATCCTAACCTGCACAGTTCGCGGCGATTGCACTAGCAAGGCGGCCTTAATTCCTCAGGCTCTAAGACCCCCCTGCCATACACCACAAGGTACTATATTAGCAGTAAATGACAGATGACTATTTCTTTTTAACTGTTGGCTACAGACAAAGGACCTTCTAGTTATACTATTCAACGGTTTTCTCAATGTATGTCTTCTTCCACGCCATCGTCTCCTTCTCAACTATTGATTCAATTTGATTTATTTAATTGTCTCCGTAAGATCCATGATATGATTCTGTTATACTATTTTAGTCCTACGCAGGCAGCAATTAATATATAGTTTAACAGTCATACAATGTTATATAAAAACATGATGATGATGATTATATTTTATGGCTAAGAAGTTAAATAAATATATTTAATAACAGTCGCCATTAGCTTATTGTTCCAAATTTAAAAATTAGACAACCCGGAAATAACCCTCGCGTGTTCCAAAAATGGAAGCATAGAACTAAGAGGCTGTTTTTACTACTCTGTTTTAATTCCCTTATCAAATAAATGCGATCAACATTAGATGACGCGTGTATTATGTTTCTGGGGCAGCCGTCAATATAGGGTGTTTTTAGATGGCGGAAGCGGCTGTATTTTCATAGCTGAACGGTGTTAGACCTGATTCTTTCTTTCTGCATCTGCCATTTTGTAATTACACAGCTGATCTGTCTACTTGGCTCCAGAACTTTTGCACATTTGGCTCCACGCAGTTGTCTGCACATCTGGCTCTAAAGTAGGTAATTCTGTATTTATAGCCCCTGTATAGGTGACTGTCTAGATATATAGGTCCAGTATAGGTAACCTTGTGTATGGTTCCAGTGTTAGAACAGTTATTTGCGCGTTCTTTACATGACGTCGCAATCAATCAAACAATCTATTGGCTGTTTGTGACTTTCTAAGCAAAATTTTATATTTAGTAGTTTACTTGGATTTCTGAACTGCCGACACTCGTACTAACGTGGACATTTGTTCAAAACTTTCTATTTCCAAATCACCTGCAGCTGATTTCGAATCAGGTATGCTGGCATTGTGAAACTGTTTACTAGCACTAAACTATAAATCCCGAAAGCTCCAACATAGGTAATGATAGAAGGAATAGAAGGAAGTAGGATTAGAGGACGCACCAGACAACATAAAATTTGAAAGCTATAGTTACCGAACGGGATTCGAACCTGTCACCTCCAAATGACGACGGCGTCTCGCTGCAGGAACGAATGAGTGTCTAGTTGGTCATGCGTCGAAGTACACTTGTTCCTTCAGCGAGGCGCCGTCGTTATTTAGAGGTGATATGTTCGTATCCCGTTCGGTAACTATAGCTTTCAAATTGTATGTTGTCTAGTGCGTTCTCTAATCTGTACTTCCTTCTTCTCCTTCTATGAGCGCCAAAAAAATACTGTGTGCGTTTATTTGTGAACTGTCTTAGAGGCCTCAAAGAGTTCCCAAATTGATTTTCTGTGTAACCTAGGTAATGGTATTCTTGGCTATAAACTGGATGTCGAAGGCAGCAATAACTACCACCAGATGGTAGTTCAATGGACTTTGACAGATCAGCTTGGTGATTTCGAGCGTCGCTGAAGACATCGCCCTCCTGTATCACACACGGTATAAGATGCAAGACAAACTAACACATTTGCTGGGAGGTCACAACAATTAGGAATAAACATCCATAGGGAGTAGATAATGAGAAGAACTACAGCAAAAGATAACCCGATCTCTTTTTTGTGAAACCTCACTTCAAGGGATGAATTACACGTGTATTTAGGTAGCAACATAAACAAACATTGGGGGGGGGGGGGTGTGTGCAATTCATTCATTCATTGAGTAGTGTGTCCTTTGCAGAACCTCGTTCCCATAACAACCTTCCGGAAAACGTCTCGACCACAAGCAAGATGTCTCGCGTCCGATACGCCCATCTGGAGATCCTCTGCCACATCCAGCATCCATCTTCTCTTTGGCCTTCCTCTTCCTGTCTTCTCGGGCATACACTCCGCCACTATTGTTCTCTCCAAATTTTCATGACGTTTCAAATGACCAAACTATTTCAATTGTTTTTTTGTTTCATCGTCTTTAGTAGCCAACTGATATACACATCTTGTCGTGTGGAGGCATTTGTTTTTTTCTGTATCCAAGATATTCTTAGAACCCGTATATAATATTTATATTCAAAGGCGCTATTCAGCTTGTTTAGTAAGTGTCCAGGTCTCACAGGCGTATGTTGCAATGTGGAAAATGCATGCTCTTAAACATCTAATTTTTGTTGGTCGTTCTGTCCCACGCCATAATTTATTCAGTTGTTTTAGATTTTGAAGAGCAATAGAGATTCGTCTTTTAATTTCTTTCATTGTGTCACCATTGTTGGTAATTAATTACCTAAAATGTTCACAATTTTTACAACCTTCAACTTTTCCTCATCAACATATACATCTTTCTCTATATTAGTTTTATGTGTATGTATTATTTTTGTTGTTGCTATGTTAAGATATAAGTTATGATTTTCATTATTATTTTGGGTTGAGGTTATTAGTTTTTCTATACCATTCTGTGATGTGGATAGTAACACTATATCATCACCATACCGAATCTCTGGTATTTCATGGTCAACGATAGTTAGGACATTATATTTCTCCTTGATTATATCATCTCTGACATTTTTCATTACATTTTTGGCGTACAGGTTAAACAAATAAAGGGGAGAGCAGACATACCTGACGGACTCCTTGCGTGATGTCAAACGAATCTGATGTCGTCATCTATTCTAACCGCTGCTTATTGGTGTAAAACTAGATAGATCCCGGAAAGAGAAAAAGAGGAATGCCAAAGAAAAGATGGGCGCAGGATGAGGCAGATAATCCCCAGATGCTTGTAGCGCGCGCATGATATCTTGCTTATGACCAAGAAGTTGTCCTGACCGGTTGTTATAGGAGAGAAGTTCTGCAAGGAACATACTACCTGAACGAATTAGCTGTTAGTAGGGTATTAAACTGTCTGCCTATCGTGTCTATCTGGCGATGGTGAATGGAACTGTCTATCTTGTTCGCATCACTCTCGAATACGAAACCATATTAATATAAATTATATTCAGAACGGATTATGTTGAAAGCATATTTCCCACCATGGTCCCAGAGGTATTGAGATCACTTTCAACTACGGACAGAGGGTATATTAGGAAGCCAGCATGCACCGTGCACACGTCAAAAATCCCGAAGTTACGGGAAGACTGCCAGCAAAAGCGCCGTTGTCTAGGCACAGTATGACAATGTGCACAACAACCTATCACTTTTCATATAGCGCAATGAGGAGCATTTTGTGTGATATTCACTGGCACAGGAACGGAGCATAATAGGGACGACGCGTTTCCGTGAAGTTGGAACTGCGGCTAACTAATTAACTATTTAAACAACCTTTGATTTTTACAAACAAACACTGGGTCTCTAGTGTGAAGTCTGTGTGGTGAGCCGTGGTAGCGGAGTGGATAGACGTTCGCTTGTCGTCCCGGTGGTCAAAGGTTTCAATCCGCATAGGGAATCGAATTTAACATGGGCTCACAGATCGAGCCAGCTGAAAATGGGTATCATGACATGTCTTTTATTGTAAAAGCGGCGGCTTTATAATGATCACACCAGCCCACCGAGTGCCCATTGGCCTATAACAGCATGGGTCTAGCACCATATGTCCAAGGACATGTAACAGGAACATTTATTTACATATTTATCATAAACCCGGTGCTCTTTACGCGACTTGTAAAGGGTAATGTACATAGTGGTATGATTGAAATCCAACCCAAATTTTGCCTATCTTAGCTTAAAGTATGATGCCTTCTTATCAACATAATTTGTTAATGCGCCCCATCACTTCATACTAGAGAATGAAACTCTCTTTCGTTAATCTTTTCAATCATCTCCTGCTTCTTACTTCTCGTTCCTATATAAAAGAACGTTAATCATTTGGCTCATGTACAGAGAAGCTGCGACATAAGTGTTGGGCTTCAACGTGACATCTTTTGATATTGGAGTCTCTTTCCCCTTTGGATGCGACACTTTCAGCCAGACTGCAGTGGTACTGTTGATGTTGAAAACACCAATTAGAGCTGTAGCAGAATGTTGCCAGAGTCTATCACCCAACACCGACGTCACAGAACTCCAGGAATGCCTATTATATGCCGCATGCGCGAATTATGTTAGCAATGTTGAGGATATTTCTACACCAGAGAAGCGCTAATTAGAATAAATTAAATACTGGGGATTGAACTCACCTTAATTGTGTTCGGCGAGTACAGAAAATTAAAAGTATATTGTGCAATAAGTAACTATTACTGAATGTAAGAAAGGCAGTGCTAAAAATGTCATATAGGACCAGTTTTGCTATGTGGCAGCGAATCATAACACGTTAATGAACAAACTAGGAAACGTTAGAAAGCAACAGAGATGTCGTATCTGAGACACATTTTGCGGATGCCTTGGACTGCCAGTGTAACTTACAATGACTGCCTGGAAGAGGCTAATGAAACTAGAGTATTATTTACAACTATAAGAAAGAGACAAGCATCATTCTTTTGTGTGATGATAAGGGAGGCAATGGAGCATATCGTGACAACCAGACATATCAGTGGGAAAGGAGGCAGAGGCAGACCAAAGAGAAATGATGCTGAATGGTCTGAGACGGTGATATGGAGGCATACCATCAATAGAGTTGATCCAAAGCACCCAGGTATGCCAACAAGCAAGGCATATGATGATGAGTACATAGCTACTACGTGTCCCCAGCTACAATTAACCAGCCATCACACTAATGTAACTATCGAGTTACAGAGATATCGTTAGCTAACAATTGGTGTCCGCAATGAAACTACACTGATGGCTACTTACTTATTGTGAAGCAGTATATCGGGTTTCCAAACTTCATCATAAGGCAATCGGAGCACTTTAATACCTCCATATTTTTCTGGATCCCACCGCAGATTATAGTCAGTCCAAATCTGAAAAGTAACAGTTCAACATCCCGCATTAGAAAATACCATAGCATTAGAACACCGCATTCCCGAAACATCTTGTGCATTTCATGGTTGATTATGGTTGTATTCATTCTTTGGATGTCATCCCGCAAGTGGATAAAGGGGTTTTGTTTTCTACATCAACAGTCGTTCGTGTCCTATGTTGAGATTCTTCTAGTGGAATTCTATGATGTGGATTGGAACAGTTACCAAGCTATCCGTCTGCAATAATAGTGATTCATAACACACCAAATCAGAATATCCAGGGTGATGTGAGGTTTTAGGCTGCGGTAAATTTACCACAAACAAAATGTAGGGTAATTCATGTGTAACAAGCTATGTGGAGGGTCCCTAATAACTATGTCTCAATTTTCTCATGTATATTTCATAGCCCTGGCTTTAAATAGGTCTTTCCCTGCCAACCCTCCTCCGTTTTCCCCGGACTCACTGTCACTCTCTCTTTCGACCTCAGGACCTATTTCCTGCAGGGTCGTTCTGGCTGACATGCATACAACATGAGTTCTTTAAATATTGTAATTGTAAATTTAATAACTCAATACT